>CM076577.1:1351823524-1352244648 GCA_034641835.2 Pinus albicaulis | reverse complement strand
GAAGTAAAACAATCCATGAAGTCATTACATTTTCACATCTGAAGATTGGAACCCAAATATCCATCCAGAAAAGTGGAAGTCCCACCCCAGACAATGATAGAAAAATGCCCCATGTCACATACAGGGACATGATATAAAACCCAGTAACGGTCCACATGGAGATTATCGACAATCTGAGAAAGCATCCAAATATGCTCGAGGCATCTATAAGAAAGTGAAATAGCGGTATGTAGAATAGTAAAGCAACAGATAGAGTATCGACGTCCATTGTTCCAAATACAAATTAAAGTACCCAAAATCCTTGAACAGAGAAAAACGCTAATCATGTGAGGATTGTGATATGTCCAAAATATAAAAAGACCATCAGACCATATCAATAAACCAGCAACATAGACCAGCATCGCTAGTTTTGAAGGCAGAGTGATAAACATTAATATTTTTTTTTTCACAAGAGAAAAAACGTTGTTTTGAATATATTATATGAAGTAAAACAGTCCATGAAATCATTACATTTTCACATCTGAAGATTGGAACCCAAATATCCATCCAGAAAAGTGGAAGTCCCACCCTAGACAGTGATAGAAAAATACCCCATGTCACATACAGGGACTTGATATAAAACCCAGTAACGGTCCACATGGAGATTATCGACAATCTGAGAAAGCATCCAAATATGCCTGAGGCATCTATAAGAAAGTGAAATAGCAGTATGTAGAATAGTAAAGCAACAGATAGAGTACGTAACGACGTCCATTGTTCCAAATACAAATTAAAGTACCCAAAATCCTTGAACAGAGAAAAACGCTAATCATGTGAGGAGTGTGATATGTCCAAAATATAAAAAGACCATCGGACCATATCAATAAACCAACATCGCTAGTTTTGAAGGCAGAGTGATAAACATTAATCATTTTTTTTTCACGAGAGAAAAAATGTTGTTTTGAATATATTATATGAAGTAAAACAGTCCATGAAGTCATTACATTTTCACATCTGAAGATTGGAACCCAAATATCCATCCCGAAAAGTGGAAGTCCCACCCCAGACAGTGATAGAAAAATACCCCATGTCACATACAGGGACTTGATATAAAACCCAGTAACGGTCCACATGGAGATTATCGACAAATCTGAGAAAGCATCCAAATATACCCGAGGCATCTATAAGAAAGTGAAATAGCAGTATGTAGAATAGTAAAAAAACAGATAGAGTACCAATGTCCATTGTTCCAAATACAAATTAAAGTACCCAAAATCCTTGAACAGAGAAAAACGCTAATCATGTGAGGAGTGTGATATGTCCAAAATATAAAAAGACCATCAGACCATATCAATAAACCAGCAACATAGACCATCATCGCTAGTTTTGAAGGCAGAGTGATAAACATTAATCATTTTTTTTTCACAAGAGAAAAAACGTTGTTTTGAATATATTATATGAAGTAAAGCAGTCCATGAAGTCATTACATTTTCACATCTGAAGATTGGAACCCAAATATCCATCCAGAAATGTGGAAGTCCCACCCTAAATAGTGATAGAAAAATACCCCATGTCACATACAGGGACTTGATATAAAACCCAGTAACGGTCCACATTGAGATTATTGACAATCTGAGAAAGCATCCAAATATGCCCGAGGCATCTATAAGAAAGTGAAATAGCAGTATGTAGAATAGTAAAGCAACAGATAGAGTACCAACGTCCATTGTTCAAAATACAAATTAAAGTACCCAAAATCCTTGAACAGAGAAAAATGCTAATCATGTGAGGAGTGTGATATGTCCAAAATATAAAAATACCATCAGACCATATCAATAAACCAACATCGCTAGTTTGAAGAGGCGAGTGATAACTTTTTGTCAACCGCAAATAGTATCATAAAGCGGATACGACGTGTAATAGAGACATGCGGTGACACGCAAAAAGCCTCACACAAAAAGCATCCATGATAGAGAAAAAATATGTATAAACCCAGGGTCGATTGTATGTTCTGGCTCGCTTGTTTCCGGAAATAAAAACCATCTGCAGAAACCCAGGCTCGCTTGTAAGATCAGGCTCGCTTGATTCCAAAATTGGTAACCATCTGTTGCATCCGAGATGTAAGGTTCAGGCTTGCTTGTTTCCATTAGTAGCCTGCTACAACATCCACCCTGTTCATAGCAAAAAGGTTCCTGTAGATATACAGAGAAAGAGTATAATACGTAGACCATATAAACATGGCTTTGTATTTCAAAAAACAGGTTTAAAATAGAAACAGGGAAACATTTTTTTTCTAAGTAAATTTAATCTATTAACAGTGGGAATAAAATTACACCGAAGTCAAAATCATTGCCCAGACTCATGGCAAATTTGTCATCAAAAAATCAAAAAATTAAGAAGACCGCCCTCATACGGGGAAACCAGTCTTGAACATTTAATTTACAGAATTAAAAAATATTAGAAAGGTCCAGCACAGTAAAATAATCTAAAAGCAGCCCAATTAAGTGGGCCATGAAGCAAGAAAAACAAATTAACCAAACTACTCCTCCGGCTCCTCGACGATTCGGCACCATCCTTCGGAAGGTCCAGGATCGCTAGGTGCTACCTCCACATTCATGCCACGGCTCCCCTCCTGAAGGCCCGAATGCTGGCCGGCTTTTTCCGAGCTTAGACCCGCCGGACGGGTGCATTCTTCCTCCGTTTGGGCCTCCTCGCAGAAAACCACAGTGACTGAAGCTGTAATTCGTGGGCGGTTGAGAGAGAAATTAAAGGAAAATTGTGCAGTGCGCGTCGTGGGAGAAGGTGAACTAGCGGTGGGGAAACGAGGAGCAGGGGAATCCATACGGTGGCCAGATCCTACAACCCGACCCCGCCCACTCCTAGTATTTGGATAGTGACCTGCGTAATAATCACTGGACTGGCTGGAAGACGACTCGATTGAGGGGCTAGAGGGAGCGCGCAGGGGTTGACCTCTAGTGCTCCCCATGCGGCAACGCATCCTTTGACGCTGGCGAGGCATGGGTGCAATCTCACTAGCAGTGGCCACAAGAGGAGACAGAGAAGCAGAATTCCAAGAAACAGAGGAAAAATAACACAGATGAGACCGAGAGAAATGCATATATGCAGCAAGGTCTAAGAAGTAGTTCAGCTGGCCACTTCTCCTTCTCGTCACAGTGAGCAGGCAGTGTAACCCAACAACCGGCTCGTCTGAAAAACCATAGCGAAACGCCATTTTATCGACCCGACTGCAATGCAATCGAAGGATGCCCGTCATAATTAATCTCTGATCATTAATGAGAGCCGAAGGCCGGATCATATTGGAGCATGCGGAATCGCTAACAGGAGTGGAGGTCCGATCTTGAACAGTGTTAAAACTTAATTAATGCGGATTTGATGTGAAAACCTTGGAACTTAATTGAACAGCGTTAAAACTTAATGCGATTGATATGAAATCACCACATCCATGTCCCATCGCCTTAAACGCCATCGAATGCACCCGCAGCCGGGAGCAGGGCAAGTTTTTATTGAGGACACGTGGCAGAAATTGATTGGAGCGGATCTTTGTTTGGGCCGCTTGCGCAGTGGAAATCCGGACCCGAAAAATATTAGGGCGAATTTGATAAGAAATTCGCGTCACAACTTCCCTCCGTACGCCAGCCCAACTTCGGACCCGAAAAAGATTAGGGCGGAATTCATTTGGTTTTCGCATCACAAAATTGGCCGACGTCAGCAGGCTATTTTGGAACGCGAATTTGGTTTGAATTATGGTTTATCGCCGTTTGAAGTCCGGCGGGCTCGACTTAAGAACAATTTTGTTTGATCCCATCTTATTAAATTTGTGTTGGTTTTCTTTGATAATACACATATTTATAATAAATCATGGGAATACCACACTAAACATGTGGAAAAGTTATATAAATTATTGAGAACGATCATTTTTATGTAAAAATATCCAAATGTGCTTTTGGGAAATAAGAATTCGAGTATTTGGTTCATATTGTTTTAAAGGAAGGAGTGAAGTTGGAGCCTCAAAAGATGCAAGCTATTACAAAATGACCTATTCCTAAGAAAATCAAGGCTCTTAGAAGATTTTTTAGACTTACATGATATTATTGATCATTTGTTAAGAATTATGCATGCATTTCAAGTCCACTCACATATCTCTTGAAGAAAATATAATTTATATGGAATGATGAGGCTACTTTGGCATTCTCTCTTTTAATGGATGCCATGTCTTCTACACCAACATCGGTTGCACCTACTTTTGGTAAAACATTCATAGTAGAGTGTGAGGCACTAGGACAAGGAATTTACGTAACATTAACACAATAAGGAATATCATTGGCTTTTAAAAGCAAGGAATTCAAAGAAAATATTTGGTGAAATCTACGTATGAAAAATAAATGGAAGCAATATTACATGCAATAAAAAATGGGGATAGTATATCTCTGGGAGGTACTTTAAAGTCAAGATATACCATGATAGCATAAAGTATTTTTTGAAGCTATGGATTTCATTGGAAAATTAACAAAAATGAGGAGAAAAAATGCAAAGTTTTAATTTTGAGATAATCTGCAAAAAGGGTAAGGAAAATTTAGTACATGATGCTCTTTCTAAAATAGAAGAGGCCTCAAATTTATATCCAATTGCATTTTCTATTCCTAGGTGGCTAGAAGAAGCTTGCCATAATGGAAAAATGACAATAGTACTAAACAAAAACTAAAATTTATAAAGGATGGGATGAACTCTATGGGGCATTAGGAATTGAAGAAGATATCTTTAAATTGCCGTCATAGATATTTTAATACTTGCATAAAGCATATTTGAATAAACAAATGAGAGTCCATGTCTCTCACAATTGGTAGGACCTGAGTTCCTTAAAACATCTAAAGGATCAAAATATATTTTGGAAGGAATGAAGAAAGATATTCAAAATTTTGTAAAGAAGAGTCAGTTTGCATAAATAAATAAAGAGAATAGTAAAATCTCTAGGAGTTACTTCAACATTACACATACACATATTCAAATACTAGAAGATATATCAATAGAATTTATTAGAGTTATTTGAAATATAAAAGTAAGTATTACATTTTTGTGGTCATTTATATAGACAGAAGTACGCTTGTAATTTTTGTAGAGCTCAAAGTATAAGCAAACAAGCCAAGTGGTGGAAGTGTCTAGTGAAGAAATTCATAGTGCCATGAATTCTTCCTAAGTAATAATAACGAAGCTTTTAGGTATAATTATTTAATATGAGTGGAGAAACACTAGGCTGCTTGTAGGTTCTACATATCAAACTCAATCAAGTAAAAGATTGAGCAAAATAGTTAACAAATGTTTTTAAGTTTATCTACAATATTATATACAGAAAACAGTAATGGATGAAGTGATGGGTTAGACTGGGAAGAATACTTATTATGATACTATCACACATCTACTAAATTCCCCAAATTTAAGGCCCTTATGGATATCAACTCTAGTATCTCACACTGCCGAGATAAGTCAAAGTATGTAAACGAGTCATATGAAAATACTAAAAAGGCTTTGAAAATTATTATGGAAAACCTTCAAATGACATGAAACATTGAAACAACAAGGGAAACTGACGCTGAAGTGAAAGATAATTGAGGAGAGACATTGGTATTTTTTAGATATAACATGCTCATAATCTCCATTCAAGAAAAAGAAGAATAAAAGAATTAACTCAAATATTTTATTTTAAATAATTATTCATAGGATTACTAGAGTAGGCATAGAATTTATATTTTCCTTCTTCTTGCATTCGCCAAGGTTTTTCATGTATTTTGCCTAAAAAGGTTTTGGAAAAAATATGCCGTATAAATAGAACTTCCAAATTAGATGAAGGGTAAGTTGATTCTTGAACCACAAAGTTATGATAAACGTGCAGTATCTCTTTGACATATAACCAAATTTGAAGTACCTAATCAATTGGAAGAATATTCCTATACGGAAGAAGTACATGGTAAAATGATCAATTTGTGATAAATACCTGACTAAAGGGTTCGTTTGAAGTTTTGACAAGGTTGTTATATGTTTTATATACTTGTATTGAGCCTCGTTTTATTGTTTGATAGGTCCACCACGGTGATCAAATTTGAAGGAAATGGTCAGAATTTCAATTAGAAAGACTTATATCTTCCTTCCATAATGAAAAGCTTAAAAAAATTTCAATTGACCACAATAAATTATTTTTTACATTTCATTTAAAAGACAAAACCATCGATCTTTATATTAATAAAAAATTTATTCACGCATACAACAATGAAGAAGGCTCCATCTTTCATTACTTAAATATCTCATTGGAAATGTCAACATAAGTCTTGAAGACACTATTATAAAATTTGGATACATACCACTTGGGGATATGGGAATTCTTAGCCATCGGTGTGCCAACCACAATTTGACTTTGTCCTCGCAAGGAAGCGGCGGCATGGTCTGGATTTTCTTATAAGACTTTATTATTATTATTTGAAGCATTGTTGTAAATGCGGTATAATGAGGTAAGGCATGGTGGACAATTAATTGACTCATGATGCAAACCATGATAGTGTAAGTTTGAATTTAACATTTTATATTAAACAAATAGGTAAAAATGTTAGTAACTAGTAATACCTAGAACAATAATCATTCCACATTCACTTTTGTTAATAGGTTTATGTCTGATGATCTCTTTTCTCTAATCATTTACTTCATGTTGAAGTCACCTATTCTAGAATAAGGGTGCTTTCTCAGGATATCTTTCTACTTCATAAGTACATATGTTTACCACTTCTAAATCATGTAAGAACAGCGTTGGGTTTCTTTGAAATTATTCACCAGTTGGTTTTCATGCCAAAGTCTTTTCTCATTTTTAGCATCTAATACGCGGAAAAAGATAATGGTTTAAACAACACAAATATTTAATTTTGCAAGAATTATGCATTTTTTGCTGAATATTAATTTTGAAGTGAAGTGCATGATCTTTGTATAGGATCAAGTGTCATTTTGAATACAAATGTTCACGAAACTTCTCAACATGCTACCTCAGCATTAAGGATTAAATGACAATATTTATCAACTATTTCATAATAAAAATTTTCTCGGTATAAGACTAAGTAACTACAAATGTGATGTAATTTCACGTCAAATGTATTCCTAATTTAATACTATATGAAAAATGAAAAAGGAGTTTGCAGCCAAAAATACCTTGGGCAACTAGTTAATTAAATACACCAAACCATCAACAAAAAGTAACCTATTTCAAAGAGCAAGCGTTTACCTCCTTTGACAAAATTTTGAGTTAAAACATTCCTTTATTGTCTTATCAATACTATTAATTTGAATGGGGTTTTTTCTTTGTAACCTAAACAGGAAAGACTCATTCAAATTATTTTCCACAAATTTAAGATACAGCATTGTCGGTTTTGTAACACTGTAAGCTCTTAAATTTTGACAAAAGAACCAAATTTTTTAATACTAGATAGCAATTTCACTCAAAAAACTATCTTAGACTACGACTAAGCCCAACCCCAAAACTAAAAAACCAAACACCATAAGACCCTACAAAAATGAATAGATGATCTTAATCGGTACTGTATAAACCAAAGATTACCTTTACACCCTCATTTAGTAAAACCCCATAAATATGACTGATTTTGACTTCATTATTTCAAATGAAGAGAATGGATACAACAACATCATTTCTTTTTGAAGTTGCTTGCCATAAATCGAGAAATTTATTCAGCATTTAAAATTCCTGCAGTTTTTTTTAGACGCACGTAGCCATATTTCTATCTGAGTTGTATTTAAGCCTAGCAGTAGCATTAACATAATTCGCAACCCGGAAATTAAACAAGCAGAAATTTACCCCCTAGTTTTGTAAATTAAAAGGAGAACCGATGAGCAGCTAATATTGGATCGCATGAAATTGAAGGAATCTGAAAATCTAACGAAGGTGGACCGAATTTTTTGTAAGGCACATTGGATTGAGAATTCGCATTACAAATTAAATGAACGTGACATCATTTTAGAGCGTGAATTTGGTTTGAAATCGAATCTATTCGGACTTTGAAGTCTGACGAAGAGATTATTTAATGTTTGATGGTTTAATTTTATGTATGCTTTAATATATACATATATTTCATATATATATATATATATATATATATATATATATATATATATATATATATATATATATATATATATATATATATATATATATATGCGAAATAATTGGGCCATAGAATTTAGTTTTAATTTTATTTTTTTAAAAAAGTTTATTATAATATGTTTTGTATGTTCGGCATATAAATAAAAAAGTTAAAAAACTTAGTAGTTTTTTTACATAAATGATCAATAAATTTTTATTACATAGCGATTAATAAAAGTAATGCGAAAAGTGTAACTTTTTAAGTGTATATACAGTCTGAAAGTGAAAAACACAACAGATGTTTTAGATCTGAGGAAGTATGTTTGTTTTGAGCAGAACGGTGAAGTTAGTTTTATACCTTGTGTTTTGCTTTTGATCATAACTTTGTAATCCCTCTACATTGAGAAAAGTGTAATAGTTTTTTTTGAGTTATTGAAGGGAATAGAAGTTTTGTTTTCAAAGTATTGAAACTCTGTCTCTTGTCAAAATTTTTAATTTTCTGTGTTAAAGTGAAGATTTATTCTCCATTCATTGTTAGATTTTAAATATTCCAACATGTACAAGAACAACGAGATGTTGTGGTTCCATCCCATTAAATCATTTGTCTTTTCACTTGACTTTGCCTTACCAACTTGGCCCCAATATTTTCAACTAGGTCCTCCTAATTCAACCAATAAAAAAGACCAAAACCATAGCATTGAGATACATTTCTTCACACCTTTGTCAAATATGACAAAGGTGACTCATCCATAACCCTTTCCTTTTATTGTTGGCAGAAATCTTTATGCATTACTCTAATGTGGCTTTAGTCCGCCAAACCAAAGTAGACCACTAGGCTAACAAATATGTACCTTTCACCTTTGAGTTTTCAAATTATACCTGCAAATCAGACATTTAAGGAGAACTAATACAACGTTAAAAAGAAAACGAACACATCTAAATTATCATGCCCCTAACATCCACCATCATTAAATATTCGGAGAACCATGCTTATCTCAGACAACATTTGCCTCTCACGGGTGCTCAACAAGATCAACAAGTTTATTTCACACGCGTAGACAATTTTGACAATGCTTTGATGAGTGTCACGATTGAATGCAGACCATATGCCAAAAACAACCACTTATATGAAAAGGTAAAATAACGTAAATCAAATGGAAGTGAAGAAGAATCCACAGGTGAAGTTTCATGTAGGAGTAGTCTTCAACAACTGCAGGCACTAAAACACGTTTTTTATCATGGCCATCCTTGTTATTGAAAACTCCTTTTCCATAGCTCTTGTATTAACTACCTTCTGCATCGCACAGTAATCTCAGTCATATTTTTTAATGACGATTAAAAATGGGTAACTTGAAGAACAATTGTTGCACATAATCATCAAACATTTCACCCAACTTCTTCTCCTTTGTTGTTACCGTAAGGAGTAGATGTAGCAATTGTTGTCATCTGCCCAAAGAAGAATCATCTTCTCTTATCACGGAATATAGAATTACAAGATCTTCATATTAGTATGAACCTTAAAAAACATGACTCATTGCTAAAAACCACTTTTAAGTTTTTAACGGAGCAAGCTAAACAACTATAAAACTTTGGAAACTTAAGACATTAAAGGAAAACAACCAAAGAGAAATACAACCACAATCCTCATTTTAATGACAGTAGGACTATATATTTTCATTAAGATAATAGAAAAGAAATCCGACTATATTAAGGCTAACAAAACAATCTTTAACCGGTGTCTCTTCTTGTACCAGTTTATATCTTAGAGTTATATTTTTAATTTAAATTCGCATTTCATTGCCCGTCTATGAATGCATGCAATGGGATATCTACATCAAATGCTCCTTTATATCCCAAAAAACAAATTCCTACAAAAACTGCAATTATTGATGGATGCCACACCATCACCTTTAAAGCGGTGAAAAAGGCAGAAAACACGAAATATCTCAAGATGACTATATGGGTGGTTATGAATCAAAACAACCATTGAGAACATGCTCATCAATCAAACCATGAGTATTATCACGACAATATTCAAGCTGACCTTGAATCAGTTAAAGGCTATGTAAGAGAAACCCAAACTCTCACTAAAAATAGGTGAAATGTGGCACCACTTTCGAATTGACATGTGCAATTGGTACAAGTAGTAGAAAATTGGCATGCTCAAACGAAAGTGATGCGGGAATGACATGGGAAAATACTCGAAGAAGCCCCAAATACGAGAACTAAAAAAGCTCATCACCAACTTTGAGATTGACAACTTTACACATGATGTAACCTATGAAATCGTAAATGGAGAAATCATAGTAACAATAAAGTAACCTATGTAACAATAAGCTAAGTTAAATGCAGGAGTGGCTGTGGGAAAATCATAGTGAACCAGCAGAAACATCGCAATTGCTTACAATCAAATAGATGAAAAAACATACAAAAACCTGAATGTAATCATATGAAGCAATATTGAATTATGAGCGTAAAGAGAATTACAAAATGTGACATTGAACCTGAGTCAAGCGCGCATAATCAGAAATATCTTGGACATATTTTTGGTTGACAAGTTGTATTTATAAATTTTGAAAGTTTTATTACGCACCTTTGCCAAGTCAATCAAATCCATCATTATCTATCATCTGAAGTAATTGATGTAGTATTTTTACTCTAGATGCATTCTTATGATAATGTTAGAACATATGTTGAAAATGTAAAGCTGCGAATAAGTTCTCTTAAGTTTCAGAACAATTTATTAGTGCTGAACTTGAACAAGCCTTCAGCGATTTTGAAAGAGTAGCAAAACTAAGTGCGGTGAGTTTTGTTGCTCTGGCCGGATCAGAGTTTGATCCAAATTCATCAACTCAATAAATTATTCTCTATGAATATGCGTGAGTGGGAGCTCTTATGGCCCCTCGCCCCCCCCTCACATCACTCTCAATTTCCCAATGCAATCTATTTCATTTTTTTTACTTTCATGAGCATAAAAAAAAATATTCAATAACTAATAAAAAAACAATTCAACAAAATGCGAGGAAACATTGCGATTAATACTTGACATAAAAATAGTATGATAAATGAGTTTTTATATAGTAAGCGTTCAAAGTAAATGCAAGTGCATCTTATAATAATACTATATTTTGTTATCAAATTTTCTTTCTTCTTCTATTTTCTAAAGCTCTAATCACATCATCAATATCGCCATTACCATCACCATTTCAGCTGCCTTTGACGCGTGACTAGTTGCGTAGTCCATGATGCTGGTCTCATCTAATTAATGAGGGCATACTTCTAAACAGATAATATTAAATTTTAATTATACGGTTTTAAATATCATTAGACTAGTTGATAATATTAATTAAAATTGCAATGAGATTATTTACCAATTTTTGATTTTATACGCTAACCTAGTTAAATGATCGTCTCTAGTCTCGTCAATTAGCGGGCATTGCCTACAAAAGCAGAGATAATAGAAATTTTAGTGTCATTTTTAAATATCCATTAAATTAGTTGATAATATTATTAAAAATTAATGAGATTATTGCAATTTTCAGTTATTATGTGACCTAGTTAGATGATCAATCACGATCTTTAGTCTCATCGGTGGCAAGGCCTCGCCCTCTAACATAATCGCTAATTTTAATTATGCAGTTTAAATATCATTGAACTAGTTCGGTAATATTAACTAAAAGTACAATAGGGTATTTGCATTTTTGATTGTAGCCCTTGACCTAGTTGCGTAGTCATGATATGCGGTCTCTCCAATGACGGGACATATTCTAAAACAGATAATATTAAATTTAAATTTTCATTTTTAAATATATTTGAAAATAGTTTAGTAATATTAGCAAAAAAAATTGCAATGAGATTATTTACCTAATTACGGTTAGCCGTAGTTAGATTTATTTATGTATCTTCCTCTCGATGGTAAGATCCTCAAAGGGAACATTCTCTGTCATTTAAACTTAAAAAAATATTTATGAGAAAACCATCAGAGCCTAATGAAAAAATTATAAGTGAAATTAATTACCGTCCGACCCTCATAGAAGCAATAGCATTTTGGCTTTAGTCCCCACACTACAATGATCGAGTTGCACATAGGATCACTCACATACGCTCTAAGCGGGTTATTTATATAAATGGTTGTCTTTGCTCCCCTTTGATTTAAACAAAGTTGTTAGACATTAAAATTTTGACCGAAAACAAACATATTGAAAAGGTTAATGTTTTACCTTATGAGGCATTAAAGGATCTTGGGACTGCCCCAAGCTTTTGCAACGTTGACTACGACTTGATGACGAAATGGAAACGTATTTTGTCTTCCTCTTGGTTTCTCATTTTGAGTCATCACCCTACATTACATATGATTGTGTATTTTTAATCATATTTGATAAGTTTAAAATTTTAGGGAAGGGGCGATACAGATTAAGGGTATAAGATGTTTGGCTACTTAATTACGGTTCATAAAGCTAATTTCAAGTAGCATACAGCCTAGCTTGTGTGTTATTTTTTTAATCCTAACTTTGGTTGCACTTTGAGGTGTCAAAACCTAGTAAAAATATTGAAATTGAATGTAGGCATATACACTATACATACATAGAAAAATTAAGCTATTGAATTAAAGTTGTATTTACATGCAGATCCAGTTATTTTCTTACTTTGTTACATATACTTCTCTTTTATCATAGATGAGTGCTCTCCATTCACTCTGGAAACATGAGGAGATACTCGCCTCTGGAGTTAAATTTAAATTTAGTCTATGGTATACTAAATATATTTCAAATATTTGCATTTTAGAACACGCTGATACATCAGGCCATGACCCCAAAAGACCTGAGCAATCTAAGTTTTTTTCGAGTTGGAATTAAATTCCCTGCAATGGTAATATTTAGGCCAAATTACCAACATGGCTCTCCAAAGCCTATAAAGACTCATTGTTTCTACACGGAAAAAAAGAAGAAATGTATAATGATTTATAAATAAAATCACCAAAGTAATATGTACTATTAAATTACATGAAATAGTTAAACATTAAAATTTACTTTACAGAGGTTAATACGTGCTGCAGGGACACCTTCATCGTTCTGTAATGTGCCATTAATGGTCCTTGTGGAGGTGACACGTGTAGCTCAAAATCTGTGTATAGTTGACATATGCGCCCTCACATCTATTACTAACACAGTGATGTTAATTTGGGAGTGTCGTTAGGCGAGGTGTGTTTCTTGGCTGGCACCTAAAGGAGCTAGAAGGTGTACGAGAGGTTCTTTGGGCAATCTTGCCCTTGTGTCTCACTACCACCAACATCGGGTTCATAAGTGCCGAAGCACACATACAAAAGAAATTTTTGTTGGACAGTGATGTAAAAATTAAAAATCAAACTATCACAATTCATCTCATATGACAAAAAAATATCATTTTGACTTTTATTATTACGATATCTTCCATTTGGCTCATAAGTTTTTATCCTCTCTTTTCCCACGAGGTGTTTTGAGCATGTCTATCAAAGTAAATTCAGAGCCTTATCTACATTTTTTGTAACAAGGCTCTTGGAGATAGGAGATGAAGAAAACTCTTCTCAAGAGGAATCATCAGACATTACCATAGCTGGGTATACACTGTTGGAACCAATTAATATTAATTTCAATTATGTAAATAACTAAAATACTGAAGATAAATAAAATCATAGGCACTTTTACATGTTCTTGGTAAAGCTCTTTACAGCAATCATCCGAATCCTACAATTGTTCTTATCTTGCCACCGATAGGTACATACATTGCAATAAAATTATAAATGTAAAAACTTGAAAACAATATCTAATAACCTAAAATGAAAACCAAAATAATTTCTAATAAGACAAGAGAAAGATGAAGTTAAAATTTAAATATATATTTGATCAGTCAAACATTAATTGCACATTAAGGCACTAAACAAAAATGAGACCAAACAAATGAAGACAACAAATGAGATATATTTGGGCATTTCTACAACAACAATATAGAATATAGAAGACCTTTTCATTATATGTTAGTGATGAAATAACGTAAGTGGAAATGATCTTGAAGGATACAAAATGAGCACAGAACAACTATTGAAAAATCCTTAAAAATTGTTTAATAGAGCAGCATATCTTATCTTTTTCCTTTCAATATCAGCTACGCGATTTTGTTGATATTTAATGTTTATTATTTGAAATGTAGTCCGGGGACCGAGAGGGGCGGAGACGGGGAAAACCTTCGGCAGGAGTGCGTGGGTTCAGAAATGCAGGAACATTTTATATTAATATATATTATAATTTATATATCATATATAATACTACATTTTCCCTAGATATAGCATTTATAAATTATAAATTTAATGACACTAATATAGTAATTTTGTAAATTACTAATAATTTATAAACTTTGAAAACTTTAAAGATTTTGCATAAACATGCACATCTACATTCAACATTCAAGTTTCAACATTCACATGTGACATTTGTCATTGAAATTTAAAAATTTCTAGTTTGATAATATCATGATTCATATATGATATCAAGTGAAAATTAGACTCAGTTTACATATTAACTTATAAAAATTAGAATCATGATTCAAAATTTCAAAATATGTCCATTGTCATACTAAATTTAAAATTTGCCTCAAGGCATCTCCCAAAGATAATATAAGCATAGACACAAAATTTTGATATACTAAAATAAAAATAGCTAAAGCCTAATATTGAGCAATAGCTTTACCAAACCGCGCCATCAGCTCCATGTCATCGGCACATCACTTAGATCTTCACTTAGCATATACTCCAATAGGTCTCTCATCTTGAGGCTGGCTCATCATAGAAATTTGAGGATGGATGCTTGTAGTAGAATCCTTTATTGGTATTATGAACTTATGATTCATGGATAGGTAGGTATATTTTAAAGTTTAATTTTTTTTTTAAGTTTTAACTTCCCCCTTTATAATTGACTATAGCTTAGCAGAGGTTGGATTGGCTACTTTGTCCTCCTTGGGCAATTTTATTATAGGAAGAACATGCAATTGGAATAATGTTCCTTTATAACATTTTGTATAATATTTCATATTAGTCCCAAGGTAGAAAATTCACGGGGCTAAGATCGAAATATCGTTAAGAAGGGTCAAATTTATTTACATTTAAAGTCAAAGCAGTAATTTCTTCACCATTAACTACTCTATCTAAGCCATGTGCGTATGATGAATATGCTATTTGTCGATTTTGCATCACAAATATGAGCGCTTCTAACACCTTTAGTGTAAATAATCCCTCTTGGAGATTAGAGAATTTTGTGTATGTCCAGTTGTATTGATGTTCATGCTGTCAAACGCAGGAAGCATTTATACATCTACTATATGCATTTTGTAACTTTAATGTCTAAGACTTCTTTATACCATTAAAAAATAGACATGTTATTTCTGATGTTTGATCTTTACAAATATGCCGGACAAATTCATCCAAATAGCATACCAATTCATTTGAATCATTTAAGTTTAAAATTTAATTGTAATTTGTATGTTTTAAAAATAGTTAGAAACAATACCATTTAAACTAGGGTTCTCGATCATGTGACTATTCACAGGCCTAGGGCACACTAGAATAATTTCAAACTAAACCATACCAAACTTAAAAGTAACTTAATAGATCCATAAAGTAATAATAATCATAATTCCTAATTTCCTGTTAATGGAAATTATGATGCAAATTAACAAACATGAAACAATGAATAAATGCAGATTTCAGATTGATGAACAAATACAAAGTTAGAAACAACTTTGATTCAATACTCTGTGTCCTAACTCGGAAGGAATCTAGTTTATGGTATAACATGCATCGTGTGTGCTCAATTCTTAATTGACAACAACTAAAAGGGGACATCTACTCCATCAATTCCTTCCCCATTTGTGTTTTATGTTATATTCCTTATAAGTGTCAAATTTCTCTCAAGTAAGCAACCATTGAATAAAATAAAATAGTTGAGATATGATTGAGAAATGGTCATTTTATTTCTTGGAAAGGATCTTTTGGGAATTTCTTTTGGTTGTTTTTCTATCACAAAGCAATGACCTGAAAACTATCGTGATGTAATATAAGAAACAACACGGTGCAATGGCCATTTTAAAGCCAAATGATGTCCGTGAGGACATGGCCTTTATTTAGTTTCCTGTTTTCATAGGAGTTTGGTCATCGACTTTTTGTATGACTCGGTAGTAAAAGGAAAACTGTATTTTCCATGGGAAATAATTTACCTTTCCTTTTTCAAGATAATCTAAATCACAAAAAATATGAACTATACGCACACATTCTTGGATAATGTGAAAGTGGAAAAAGAATACCTACACAAGTGATACACATGTACATTTGAACACTAATAAGTTTTTTTGTAGTTGAAATGCGATAGCATTTTCATTTTAAATGTAGGGTTTTAAACGAGGGAGAAATAATCGGCGGCAGAATTAATAAGTGTTTCTTTGAGAAAAATTTAAATCTTGTATTGGGTGATGAAGATAATAGAGGAGTATTGAATCTTGATTCTTGAAATCTGAAGAACTACATTACCAACGCAATCAATGGAATTGACCAAAAAAACCAAATAAATTGACCTCTATAGGAAAAACAACGTGCGACACCGTTGCAAGTAGAAGCGAATCTTGCTAAAAAATTTGAGTGAAACGGCGAGGTGAATGATATTGGCAAAAACTCCAGTGCGTCTTATTCTTCGAAAAACAGGTAGATGCTATTCTGAAACTCGCAAGGCGAATGTGATACGAATGAGGCGAATCTTATTCTGAAACTTAGTGATCTTATTCTAGAGAAATTTGAGGAAAATCTTGAGGCGAATCTGAGGGGAACCATCTAGTAGATACTGTTTATGGAAATGGTAATCGAGAGCGAATCTTTATTCACAGAAACTCAGGCGAATCTTGAAGCTTGAAATCTTTGAAATGAAATCTTTTGGCAAATCTTTGATACAAGAGCTGAGTGAATGCGAGGCAAATCTTTGTTCCTACAAGAGCTGAGGAAAATCTTTGAGAAAATACGATACACACCGAATCGAGAAGCAATCTTTATTCTACCATTGGAGAAAATCTGACAATGATATCAGACGTTAATGTAGCTATTGCGATGGATATAAGTTTCGTACTTTTAATAAAATCATTTTTATGTAGCGTGCATATAAGTTTCGTATTTTTATGTAGCACGCATATAAGTGTCATTATACCGACGACGGAAAAGGCGTCGCTATTGCGACGGATGCCTCCAAACGTCACAATTGCGACACTTAGACATTGTTTCGCACTTGCGACGTTTGGAGGCAGCCGTCGCAATAGCGATGCTTTTGGGCATAGTGTCGCAATTGCGACGTCTTCCTCAAAATGTTGCAATTGAGATACTTTGTATAAGTGTTGGTATTGCGACACTTTTCTATAAACGTTGGTATAGTGACGGTTTCGAGCGGGATTGAAAAAATTTGGGGAAATTTCCGACATTTGGTCAAAAGCGTCGGAACCAAGTGTTGAAATTTCCCCCAAATGTAGTAGTGGGGGTCTAGCCATCCAGCCCTGGACTCTTATCAACAACAAAAGAGGTCAATACTCCCTTCACCTCCTCAGGAGTGACCTTCTCCAAAAAAATCCTGTTATCTTCATCATTGAACATCACTAGATATTCAACAATCATCTCCAAATGCTCAACAAAAACCTCCATATCTCTTTTAGAATAAAGGGTACTGAAAAATTTGATAGCCCCTGTCTTAATCTCAGAATTTTTACACAAAGTTTTTCCACTAGCCTCAATTTCCCAAATTGAGTTTTCCCGCCTCCTACTCGAGGCATACTTGTGAAAAAATTTAGTGTTTTTGTCGCCAGCATTAAGCCAAACAACCCTGCTCTTTAACCTCCATTCCGCCTCCTCTTTTAACAGGTAGGCCCGATATTCGGCTTCCAGATTTTTTAGATCCTCCCAAAAATTTTCACTTTGTATATCGTTAGCAACCTCTGAGTAAATTCTCGCCCTTTCCATGATGATATGTCGAATCCTCAACCTGTGTGCTCTTTTTTTCCTCCGTTCCCACCCCTGAACCTCCTTCTTTAGACCCTTCAGAATTTTTATAAGGTGACCCATGGCAGAGGATCCTGACCTTCTTTTATGCTGGGACAAAAACCCCTTAATCAAATCATTGAAGTCATCATCCTCGATCCATAACCTATTAAACTTGAAAGGATACCCAAATGCTTTCTCCTCAAAATCCCAGTCCATTATAATCGGTCTATGATCAGATATTGTGAGGTCATCAACATCGGACTCCAGATGTTTAATAGTAGATCTTAAACCCATACTAATCATGAACCGATCTATACATTTTCCAATGTACTCCTTACCTTTTCGCCCATTGATCCAAGTAGGGCTTTTTGTAGCCAGAGGGATGTCGATGAGATCATAATTAAGCAATATCTCCCTAATGTCCAGGTCCCGAGGATCCATTCTGCCCTTATCACCCCAAATTTCATTTTGGTAAAAAGAACAATTGAAATCCCTGCCCAAAATGATATTTCTCATCAAGAAGAAACCACAGACTTCCAAATGTGTCTAGAAATTCAGCTTATCCGAGTAAGGAGCATATAAATTAAGGATATGAATCCTCAAATTGAAACTCCTACAGAAACATATAAGCACAATACCACCTGTAAAACCAAAAGCAAAGAGCGCAAACCATCGAGGGTCCCAAAGGACCGAAGAACCCCCAGATAACCCATTTGCGCCAGTCGACACAAATGACCAATCTGGAAACAGGGGTTGTAGAAAAGCAATGGCACGATCAACATCAGTCATTGTTTCTTGAAGGAGAATAATAACAGGCTTAATACATAGAAGAAAATTTTTTAATGAAAAAAATTTGGCGTGACTGCCTAGACCCCGGATATTCAAAGAAACCATCTTCATGTGGGGGGACCATCAGCAGGTGAAATCACTCTAAGGACCCGCCCAATAGCCTGCGCCACAGGGACTTCATGATAATTGTCAACAGAAAGACCCAAATCAGTTAACAATTTTGTCTTCCTTTTCTGTTTCCCTCTTCCCCTACGAATGGTGACATTTTGTCGAGAGGATGGACTGACAAGGATATGAGGGGGAGATATACCCGAGACCAAAGAGAGCGGGACTAAACCTGCCTCCGGATTAGCCAACAGGTATTCAATATCGCCGCCGACGGAGTTTCTAGGAGTAAGAACATCTTCTGTCGGGGACACAGGTGCTCCTTCACTCATAAGACATCGCTCATCCGATAAACCTGGAGCAGACAGAAACGAGCGGCTATGTGCAATATTCCCTGCCAACCCAGGAATAAGCAATTTCGGCCGATCTTCAACAGACAAAGCCCCTACTGAAGATCCCAGGGAAATCAGTTTTATCTCAGAGGAATATTGTGATGAGACCTGACCCGCCCCTTCCGAAACAGATACTGTATTAGATGGGCTCTGACGCAAAAGAAAGGGGTCCCTGCTAGAAGACAAACAGAACTCAGATGAGACCGTATGTGTGCCAAGTCCCGAGGGGGACAGGGGACATGACTTGGTAATAGGGAGAGGAGATAGAGCCCTCAGACTTCCCATGCCCAGACCAATGGACTCCCCGACAGGAACATTTGTAATATTCACTTCAGAAGATAGAACTCGACAATTTCCGATATACAACCATCCTTGACAGTCTCAAAAGGAAAAGAAGTATGAGTCTTACCCGGATACAGATTGGTGTCCGAGGCAGATGCGTCCGCCACCTTCTGCTTCATCCGAGGATCTCGGTTCACCATCAGCCTTTGTCCCACAGACTTCCAAGAAGATCAGTTCCGCATGAGATGTCCCATCTCATGACATAGGAAACATCGATACGGAAGGTTCCAGTAGTCTAAAATTTGACAATGGATCAAGCCATCCCACTGTAATTTTATTTCCGACAGTAGACCACCAGCAAATGGAATTTCTGCCAATACCTAGGCAATATGTTTGTCATATGCCTCATGGCACTTTGGGTTAGCATAACGAGACGACCTAATGCAATCCCCAATGGCCTTTAGGGCTTTAAAATTCCAAAAAAGGAGAGGTAAACCATGAAGTCTTACCCAAACCAGGTGATTCACAGGCGCATTTGATTTCGGGTGGAAACTGGCATCCCATCGGTGGAGATCTAAGAAGCACCGACCGAGTACCCACGTCCTGCCCAAGACCACTGCAACATCTTCATCCTTCTTCAGTAAGAAGCAATACCACCCTGCCTCTAACCTACTCACCTCAGGACAATAACCCACTAAATCCTCCCAACACTTCACCAACCACTCCATCATATTAGTTTGACAGTATTTCTCAAACTGCCATCTCCCTACTACCACCCTTTTAGATAAAATTAACACCCGATCCCATAGAGTGTTCATCCCAAAACTGAGGAGACGACTTTCCCCCGACGAATTAAATGACTTGGACACCCCTTTCTTTGGAAGAGGAACCACATATGCAATTTGTGAGAAAAATCCCCCCGTCCCATCCTCCGGGATAAACTGAGTATCCACAATAGCCAAATCGCCCACGGGGTCAGAAATCGATGTTCCACATGCCTCACATCCATCCTCGCCCACCTGTACAACATGCAGGAAAGCCACATCGTGGAAAACCTCGTCGTGGTCCTGTATGTATGTTGATAAATCCATGTAGGATCGCGGTTAAAACCTCCACCTCAGCTGCCAGTCCACGGAGTCAAAACCATAGAGTAACGGCCATAATGAAAACCCTAAGAGGCGGTAGCTAGCATAGGAAGGCACCCCGATATTAAATGTGGATCATTCATAAATGTCAATAAAAATAGTACCACGATTAAAACCCCCCTAATAAATCCTCCATCTAGTCAGGTTGTACAATTTAGCGAGCCTTCACCTCAGCCTTTAATCCCACACCTCCAAAATGCCAAATCCCCAAAGGTCAAGAACCCATACAGTTGTGTACCTTGATAAAGAAATAGGGGATAACCCCCCCTGAAACCGCCACCCTGATCGCTAAAACTCCACCACGTCAGACAAAAGAAGAGTGGATATCCAACAGGACATCAACGACCAATGACCAATGGTCTCATAGGCCAAAAATAAATGCTCGTCAAGTCACAATCTTGAGAAAGTAAGAAAGAGTAGGATCCCCTATCAATCAGAATTAAACCCACCAAAACACAGTAACTCATTCATTTAATAGTGATGTGTACGACCACCAACCCATCACTACACTACTATCCACACAAAGGCCTAAAACCTCCCCCGAACGCCCAACAGTATGTAGGCTTAAAAAACTTTTTGGCCAGATATAGACTTCAACCAGGAAGAGAAAAACATTAATATTTCTCATTTAAACCAAAATTAGGAGAAGAAAACCCGCCTCACCAGTATGGGGGGTACAAACAGCCGCCAAAGAGATCCCAGATCGCCGTCATTGTCAGGTCGTCGGAAAGAAGTTTTAAAACTTATAAATCGGTAGGGTCCCGTCGATAACCACCTGCACCTGATGTCGGAAAAGCCGAAATCAACGACCAATATTCCAGCAGGATAATTCAAAAACCAGTAAGAGCAAGCAGGGAATAACAGACAAAAAGATAGTATACGAAAAATACCACAATTTATGTTAACCGAAGAGTAAAAGGACCCTGAACACCATCATGCCCAGGTTATGGTGAACAACAACAGGTAAAACACCTGCACACATTCCACCACCTTTTACAGAAAAAAACCTTAACGCTCTCACAGGCCGCTGTATACAGAAATGGTCAATCCAAGTGAAACACTTCGGAAGCCCCAGAAAAAACTCCCCCCCCCCCTTTAACTCAAATATATTTAGTCTGGAAGTAAAACTCGAAAGAGAATCTTTGAATTTATTATCCATGTCCATACATCATATTCTATGCACCAGACATATAATAAGATGGCCAAAGAGAAAGATCCTGTGGAAAGCCCGGACTACATCAAACTTCCCCCACCTATCGATAACACCATTTCCAATCTACCCCATCTTACAACTCCTTCCAACTGTAATAGGAACCAAAAATTTGGCCTAAGCAACAATGATTGAGTCGTTCTTTGGTCCCAAACCCCTGGGACTCACAAGGAGTAGAATCCTGCCAACATCACCTTGATAAGGCCAGAAACTGCCATCGTCGCCTGACATATATCCTTGTTCCTCATTCTTCTTATCCACCCCACTGTAGCTTGTCCGCTGTGGACACCACCCAAGGAGTTAAACTGTCAATGAAAACAACCCCGTGACCTTTTGTTACAAATGACGGTACGCTGAAGATGAATTTTATTATTGAATGAATTATGACTGGATGTATTCCTTATCGTCATATTTATAATATGTATCATATAATTCTCTCATGCTGTGATGGCACATGGGGTGGACTAGTTTGCTCATGGTTCATTTATAACATCTGCCTTTAGTATCTCATAGGGTATGATCATCATGGATTTCTGGCGTGCTCCTGGTTTTCACTGGAGAACGTTATTTTGTTTAAAAGCATGATTTGGCATTGGGTATTGATCCAGAATTTATGTTCCATGTATGATGTACGGTTTATAAATATATATAAGCAGGTTTTTTTCTTTCTGAAAAAAAAAACACATCATATAATTTTCTCAGTGTGGTTAATATTTCATAAATTTATCTATTTATAATTTAGAATGTAAAATATTTTTCTCAATTTTACTTTCATTTTTATATGCAAAGGACATTTCCTTATTCTATGAGCCCCAAAGAAGATTATAGTATTAACATTATTAGTATTTTGGTAAATTCTATATCGTCTTAATTGAATTTCAGAATTTAAAATGATTAATAATTTATTTAAACATATGTATATCTAAAATACATTTTTGTTGAAACGGTTTGTGTCCTGCGTAGGGTTGTTTTTACTCTTTTTTTTTCAGAAGAAAAAAATGCTGATTATATTATAATATAAACAATACATTGTCTAATATTTCTCAGCTGAAAAGCCAACAGCGAGAAAACCATCATAGAGTGGCTGAATGAAAAATGCTCATTATGAAAAGAACGAGCAATAAGATGAAAGATTGACCTCCACATATCGGGAAAGGATTCTTCCCATACAGATAAACACAACATAGGATGATAACCTGATAGATAGAAAGGAAGAGTCCTGAAAGAGAAATTAGGAGAACACGGAAGATATGACAATACAAAGCAAAAAAATACATCGAAAATATGGGGGTGTAGATGAAACAAAAAGAGAGACAAAAATCTAATTCACCCCAAATCTGGCCCATCAATAATAAGATGCCAATCTGGAACAAATTTCTGAAGGCGAACGCTGAAAATAATGGGCACACTTTTAGATGATTGATGTATACACATATTGCAAGTTCTCCCTTTAAAACTGGCACAGATAATAGAGAAACATGCTCGCTTGTGATATATTAGTCAGGCTCGCTTGTGAGAAATGTCTGGCTCGCTTGATGAAAATGTAGCAGACTCGCTTGAATTTTTTTGACCAGGCTCGCTTGAGCTGAGAATAATGGATCATTCAAAAAAAGAAAAAACAGAATCGAACACGTAGATATCCTCGATCATAATCTGTAGGCACTCCATCTATTCGATCAGGCTCGCTTGTCTAGTGTAGAAGTCAAACAGAGATAAAAGGTGGAAGATAATAATCAACACTGATTGGGAAACAAAATGCAGAAACATAAACATCCAGCAGCGCCAAAACAAGAAACCTATGGCCAAAAACAAAACCCCCTGAAAAAACACTATTTAGACATAATATGGAGCATTGAAGTTCATATGATGATACTCATGGGATAGGAATGGAATATTCGCTCGACTGTCTGCCATGAGTGATATGGATGATCTTCATGGATCCAAAATCAACTAGAAGACCCTTCTTAGAAAGCAGATCAGCCCTAGTATTATTTTCACGATAAATATGATTAATGAGGGGGCAATCTAGCCTATGCCATAGACGCTGTGTTCTAAGAATCCAACCATGAAGATTCGGGGAGGACATATGAAATCTGTCGGTAATCCAACCAATGATCAGCTGAGAGTCCCCATATATGTTAACATTATGAATTTGAAGGTCTGATGCAACCAGAAGACCTCCCCATAGTGCCATAATCTCGGCCTTATTGTTAGTGCCCGGGCCGCCATTCTAGAAAATGTGGTATCGTTCCTGATCATAAATTTTAATCCATACACCGCATCTAGTAATACCATCAGCAGAGGCCCCATTAAAAAAAATGGCAGGGATACCAATTTCATGTGGTCTAATATGATGGGAACCGTCAATAACAACAGAATGTTGTTGAATTCGATCATCCATCCAAGATTTAATAGCTAGATATACCTGTTGAATGAGAAATGGTCTTTGCTCAAAAATCAGAAAATTCCGAGCTAACCAAACCTCCCATATGAAATAGAAAGGGAGCGATTTGTAATCGCTATTCAGTTTGTCCCATTCTTGTGCAGCAGAGATGAAATCCACAGGAATCCATGATGGATTGAGAAGGAAAGAGCTGAATAATTTCCATAGATCGGCGACTGTGGGGCAGGTGAAGAATAAATGTGAGATTGTTTCATCCGCTGAACATCAAATAGCACAACGACTAGGACCGTGATGACCCCTCTTCACGAGATTATCCCATGTGAGAACTTTTCCGCACCAAACCAGCCACCCAAAGATAGTAATTTTCGTTGGAATATTCCGATGCCAATAAGTAAAGAAGATTTTGGAAGCATTTTGTTGTTGGGACAGAGCAATGGTAAAATTATATACCTCCTTAACTATAACCAAATCATTCTTTAGTGGGCCATTCCAAATTATTTGATCACCACCAGGAGCATAACATAAACCGGCACATCTCAAACAATCCTGGAACAAATCCCATTCTTCAGCATCGGCCCCTTCTAAACCTAATTGATCAGCAGTTTTGAAAATAGGAGCACCATAAGACCAGAAATAAATTGCTTGTGAAAAGTACAGGATACCACGTTGCGTCAATGCATGAAGAAGACGCTGAGATGGAGCATATTGTTGTGACTGTGGGAGAAAATTCAATGACCCAATCGGAATATGGCTCCCGTCACGAAATTTCCAAATTAATCGAGGGGTAATAAGAGGCACAACTCTTTTGAAACTACGCCATATACATGAAATGTTGTGCGGAAAAGAAAAATTATTACAACTGATAGAAAAGAGAGCGTCACCTTGATAATATTTGACTCTGTTGATGGCATTCCATATGCCAGAGCTATTAATGGCCCGTCAAAAGGACTTAGTAAGAAGGGCACTGTTGAAATCGCGGGTACATAGTATACCCCATCTTCCCATATCCTTAGGTCTACTGATAAAAGATAAGCTACAAAGAGGATATTTCTTGTCCATACTAGGCCCACCCCAAAGAAATTGTGTAATAATGCTGTTAATCTTACCAATAACACCAGTTGGAAGATAGAATAGATGGCCCCAAAACAGTATCATCTGGGATAATACAGATTGAATCATGTTCAGTTGGAAGACAAATGTGGATTTGGATGAGCTTGTTTCTTAGCGGTTCGATGCCAAAGTGAAAACAATTTGGCACGTGCAGAAGTGGAAACAATTTGGCAAGGTATGCCACAAAATCTGAAGGATTTTACAACAGATCGAGGTTTCCAAAGCAAGGCTGCTGGGATGAACATTCCTGTTATTAAAAGAGAGAACAATAGCAGTATTCTTCATGATCAAGACTGGAGGAGGCTGACTAAGAAGATTTGGTTTCATAACAAAATTGTCGCCGCCGCCATTAAAAACTTTTATTGCACAGATTCTGGTATAATTTTTTTAACATAGAAACAATACCAGTTATTTTTAGTGTGATTCTTTGGATTTTTCTGGTAGATTTATTTTTTAATCAAATTTCTTTAAAATCATGCAATAATTTATTGAAAATCACAAATTTGATAATTAATTTTTGTATAATTAAAATGTTTTAAAAGTTTTTTTTAGAGATTTTTAAGAGTGCTGAATTCATATATACAATAAAAAAACTAAATCAAAATTTTACCTCAAATTTTTAGATTCCTACACCAAAAATTCTAAAAATCACTCTAAAAACAATATTCTATATATAAACAATTAAATAACATTAACTAATAAAACATAAATAATAAATAATATTTACAGATTTCATTAAATCTAATATCATGCATCACAATATTATGTCCATGAAACCACTTAATGTAAAGCTAATAATTTTATAAAGAAGTATCACTTGGATGAAAAGTCATTGAAATGCATTATTAAGGATAAGTTAATAACTAGTTAGGTTATTAGTGGTAGGATTGGGATCTTTTAAAACATGGGAGTTATTAGAGTTATTAGGAGTAGGGATGTTATTTTTAATGAAGATTAAATGTTTAAAACTATTAATAAGTCATTGAAATGCATTTTTAAGGATAAGTTAATAACTAGTTAGGTTATTAGTGGTAGGATTGGGATCTTTTAAAACATGGGAGTTATTAGAGTTATTAGGAGTAGGGATGTTATTTTTAATGAAGATTAAATGTTTAAAACTATTAATAAATGTATGGAAGTACAAAAGGTATCTTTCTAAAATTATATTTGATTGAATGATGAATGTGATTTGATTTTTTGTGATAATACTCAAGGAGTGGGTTTCCTCACTCTCGTGCAGTATGGAATCTTGCCAAGTCATAAATTCCTAGTATATTTGACTTACTAGATGTTGGATATACTTTTAATATAATAAGGATAATTGTAGATGTTGGATATACTTTTAATATAATAAGGATAAGTGCTAGGATTTATCTTTGGCCTTGCCCAAATTACTCCATGAGTTACTAATTCACCATGGTATAAAAAGAAAAAGGAGAAAAAAATATTATAATGGCAAAAGGCTTTGGATGAAGAGATTAAATGGCTAGTTGATAAAAGACATGGAATTTGGTTGAATGTTAGAAGGAAGAAATGTTTTAAAAAAACAAGTGTGTATCAAATAAAATGACAGTTGATAAAAGACATGGAATTTGGTTGAATGCTAGAAGGAAGAAATGTTTTAAAAAGCAAGTGTGTGTATCAATTAAAATGATTTAAAACAATGTTAGTGGAGAAAGGATTTGGGCAAAAAGAAGATATTGATTTTACAAAATTGTGAAAATGACATTAATATGACTAGTACTTGGTCTTGTAGCTTAGGTCTAAATTTGGAATTGGAGAGATTTACAAGAATATATATATATATATATATATATATATATATATATATATATATATAAAAAGCAACCATAAGGATTTATTGAAAAAATTAGAGAAACTTTGATTTGTGGGTTGAAAAAGGGTTGAAAAAGAGTCTATATAGGTTGAAACAAGCCTTTTCAATGCTATAAGAAATTTGACACTTTTGTGCTTAACCATAGTTTTAAAAGGGTAAATGTAGTTCGTTATGTACATTATATTAAAAGAGATGAAAGTCTTATTATGTTGATTGTCAAAAAAGATAAGTTGATGATTAAGGTTGAAAGAAGAATTAATAACACTTTTGTAATGAATAATTTAGAGCGAACACAGAAGATTTTGGGGATGCAAAATTATTATACGACACAAGAAACGAAAGACACGTTCATTGTCACAACAACAATTCCTTAGAAAAAATTGATATTGTTGATGCAAAACCTATTGGTACACCACTTGCTTCTCATATTAAATTAAAAACTAAACAATGTCACACTGGTGTTGAAGCAAAATCTTGGAACTAGGTTTGTAGCACGAAAAATATGTATTGAATTTTTATAGCAAAAGTGAAATCCATTTTGCCAAAAGTTCCAACTTATATTCTAAGACAAAGAACATTGAGGTCATATGGTAAGCGATGGTCAATGCTATGGTTGGAGAAAATAAACATAAAAGAAAATTGAGTTGATATGGTTTTGCTAGATAAGTAGGAACTTTGCACAATTGTGATTGGTCTAACTTAAAGGTGGTGAAAAGTTGTGATTTTGGGCCATGGTTTTTGACATCCCATAATATTGTTTCTATATATATGTACTCCTTCTCACACATAGTATGAAAATTGAATTGACAAGATGTATGTATTTTGTATTTTTGTTAATAGATCAAGGCTACTAATAAAAGTTGTTTTGGTTTTTCTTACTACATTAGGTATTTTAATTATAAAATATGTTTAAATTAATTATTAATTATTAATTATTGTGTAATAATATAAAATATGTTTAAATTAATTATTAATTATTATTTATTGTGTAATAAAAAATTATTTTAAAGATGATAATATCAGCATAGAAGAATGCATGGATGTCAATGTTATTGGCCATGACTTGTAGCTTGTTGAGATTCCATTGTTCAATTACATGCTATATAGATGAACTATTTTTGGAGCAGACTTTTTGGATACACCTAGTTGGATTGGATTTATTGTTGGGGTTTAATGTTAGTATGGGAAGGTGTTATATAACTCATGATGACCTATAAGTGAAGCTAAGCTTAATGTCTGGTTTCATTCGACTTCTAATCACTTTTCCATGATAATGGTGACTAGGGTTCTAATTACTTCACATGGTATTTCTTAAAGCTAAATTTTTAATTATCTTCTATTTAATATAACTTTAAAAATGTATTTCCACAATTTATTAAAAATCTAAGTTTTTATTTAAACTTGAATTTACTAATATTAATATATATATATATAACACACATTTTTTAAAATCAATTTTTGTATTTATTATTTATTAATAAAATTAATATATATTCTCGTTTGGTTTTTAATTTTTTCTTTTAAATGAATTATGATTTTTTTATATGAATGTATTTAAATTATTTGGTTTTTTCTCCCTTTTCATTTTCAAAATCTTTCAAACCTAACAAACTTCTGAGTATGTGACCAAAAATTAAATTATTATTTAAATATTAATTATTTTAAAAGCATTTCTCCATAATTAAAAGAAAATATATTGTTATTTGGAATTTCCATTGCATAAAAACATCATACTTTCTTTTTCTTGATTGTCTTCTGCATTTTTTTCTAGATTTTTTTTTTTTTTTTGAAATGGAAATAAGAAATGGCACCCAAGGGGGCTTTGATTTAATTTTCTTTTGATTAAATTGGAAGAGAAATTGTAATTTCATCTCATGACAACTTGTATTAGTTAACTGTCCGTAGGGGCATGGTCTAGTGGCCAGCGGACGCACTGTTATGGCATTCGTGCTGTTAAGCAGGTCAAGAGTTCAAGTATCGTCTTATTTGGGTACCAC
The DNA here is from genome assembly GCA_034641835.2 of Pinus albicaulis. Taxonomy (NCBI): domain Eukaryota; kingdom Viridiplantae; phylum Streptophyta; class Pinopsida; order Pinales; family Pinaceae; genus Pinus; species Pinus albicaulis. The sequence goes on along the minus strand of CM076577.1, from coordinate 1,352,215,207 downwards.
TCTTGCAGGCTGGTCGGTTCCCTGAGAGGTTATAGTGGTTTCCGGAGGGTTGGATCCCACGCTGTGCGTGTGAAAGCTACTTGATGTTGTCGATTCCTCTGATTTACAAAAAAAAAACTTGTATTAGTTAACTAAGTCAGAAATACTAAGTTAGCTTAGGAAATTTGAGTTGAGAGCTAGAGAGCAAGCATGTAGAGTTGTCCCCATGATTTAAGAGGGTTCACTTACAGTTATTTGTGAGTTGTAATTAGTTAACTCAATTAATTGAGTTAAAATCAATTTAACTAGTTCTAACTCAGATTAGGTAGAGATAGGTCCAATGAATTAAATATGATTTAATACAATGAGTGATTAATCATTTAACTGATAATTCACTATAAATAGGTGTTGCATGCCAGTTCTAAGGAAGGCCCAGTTGATACTGAGGTTAAAGGGATGATAATTATTAGTTGTATAATTAGAAAATTGTACAAGTCAATTATAGAGTCATGTGCAGGCCAAGGATGCATTGCAAAATAAATTCAAGGGAATTTCCTATTTAATAGGGAGAAAAATCCTCCAAGATGCGTGAGAAAGGCAGGTTGAATAGAGGCTAAGAATTGGTTAAGTAATTGACTTGTTTTTCCTAGAGTGGAGTGAGACAGTTGGAAGAGTGCAAGAGTTTCTTGGTGAGATAAATCATTGTATTTTTCAGTGGTCTTGAATTTATACAATATATAGATAGTGGGGTTTTAGAAAGTGTGCTTTCCCTATATACATATTTTTTTGTGTGATTGATTTACTTATTTCTCTTACTTTTTATGTGATTGTGCAATCACGTTTTGTTTTTGCAAATTGTAGAAGGATTCAATATGTTTTTTTAGTACATTATAAGATCAGATTGAACCCCATTGTTAGATTTTATACATGGTATCAGAGTGCCAAGAATCATAATAAAAGAGACGAAATTGAGTTTTTATTGAAAAGGTACATCGAATTTGCATATTCATTATTTTGGACCAGCAGCAGATCAAGATGTATTTCAATGGCTTGAAACTCTAATATGAAATCGAGGGAAATTAAAATTACATAGCATGGAAGGACAAAATGGAGGCAGTGTTGGAGGAAAACTGACTAAAGGCATTCATTGACACTGATATTCCTCAGACCGTTGCAACAAATGCTCAAAAAATTGATGCATGGAAGAAGAGTGTAGCAAAGGTGAGAATGATCTTGTTAGAGGGAGTTCGAGATCATATTGTATTGAGTATCCATGGGAAGGAAACTCCATATTAGATGTGGAAGGCCTTGGTAGATCTGTTTCAAAGTAGAAGTGACCACAGGAAGCTAGCGCTGAAAGAGAAGCTAAGAAAGATCAAAATGGAGAATAATGACACGATCGAGAAATTCTTAACGAAGTTCACTTAGTGTCGAGATGAGCTTGGAAGTGATGGGGTGATTATTGCCGATGATGATTTGGTGAGCGTAACACTTCTAGGCCTTCCTAAGAGCCCGCATAGCTACCAGGTCTTTGTGAATGGGAGGGAGAAGCTACCAAAGTTGGAGTGACTGTGGTCCGACTTGGTACAAGAAGATTTTCGACGGAGCACCAGAGATAGATCCTCATCAAAGAACGATGATGAGGAGAACTGTGCCTTGGATGGCAAGGCAGAGAAAGGAAAAGGTAAGGCATCCCATTCCAAATCCTAGACCGAAAAGGAAGGAAAGAAGCGAGACTTTTTAAAGGTGAAATGTTTCAACTGTCATGATTATGGACACTATGCCATAAATTGTCCACAAAATAAGAACAACAAGAAGGCCTCGGGATGAGAAACATGTGAAGCATTGGCTTCATAGTTCGAGTGGGACTTCACCCTCATCACATGTGTTGGGTTGTATTAATCACTATTAAATGACTAAATAGTACACATAAATTATTAATCCAGGGGTGTCTTTTATTTCAATGATAGTTTCACTGTCTATGCCGATACACTCAACTAGAAGAAATTCCAAATAAAATAAATCGTTGCTAAAGTAAATTTTGGAATTAAATCACTCATGGAGAAATAAAATGATCTACAAGACTGGAATCACACTTCAATTAATATATTCTAGTGCACCACACAAAAATTATCTAGCTAGTGTCTCTAATATCATATGTGTAACAACATACAAAGTACTAAAATTGAAGCGGATATATTCACATCTAAAACAACAGCAACAACACCTCTACTGATACATAAACCAAAATACAAAGACATATACACAACTACCTTAATCACTTCAATCCCTGCTAAGAAGGAGGGCCCTTCCTCCCTAGCAGGGCGCAGGTAGAGAAAGAACTTAACATAAACTAAATTGAATAACACATGTAACAACAATAACAAGATAATCTGTATTAATATGAGCACAATTAAAGAGCCAAAATAATGTTGTTCTCTGCTAACCTTTCGACCTCTAGGGCCAAGAAATATATAGTGGTTACATCTTCGAAAATCAAGGGATAGATTAGTCATGAGAATCTTATGATTATGATGTTGATCGAAATATAATACATATGGTTATAACCACTTCTTAATAAAATTCTGACTAGAAAATTATAGATTACAATCAAAACTGCCCATAGGTTTTTATCTAAAAATACAATGCTAAACAACTTCTACAACTATCGCAATAAAACCACAACTGTAGTGTAACATCTAAAGGACAGGTCAACAACAGGTGTTGACGAGATCCAGTCAGCGGTACAACTATATCAAAAGTTCACCAGCGGGTCTGTAACAACAGAGTGTAATAGTAGTTTGCTGATGGGTCTGTTATAGCAAGGCATAACAACATTGCTCATTGTAACAACAAACCCTTAACTTCTCCTATGTACCTCGTGATCGGGATCTTTGGTGCTACAAATGACATATGGAAAGACAACACAAAGACCATATATCTTCTCCAAACATTCATCCTCAATTAGTCATAAAAAGGCACGATATATCATAATAATTGATAAAATGTCAGAGTAATTAAAATAAGGTGAAATAACACAAGTTAGGATAAAAAGGTAGGAAAAAGAGGCAAATATAGTCCCATTGGTTATTGTCATGAGGAAAAATAGGGAAAACAAATGTAGGAAAAGTGTTCAAAATTGGCACCCAACATCTCCCTCAACTGAAATACTTGCATGTCCTCATGCAAACTCATCTCTCATGGGAATATCTCTGGTGCAAGTCGATGAGATCATAAGCGCCAACTATATCTTTGTCTGTAGGCCTGTACCCATGATTGGCCATCAACTTTCGTACCCAGGACTCTGACTCATACTTACTCAATCCAGAATTACTCTGATAATCCTCAATTGGCATCTAGATTAAAGGAAACTTGAATCTCAATCCGAGCCACAAATAACTAAGGGATTGCATGATCTATGCATACGCTGGTACAAGTGTAACAACCACCACGAAATTATGGAATGATAATGGGTCCCCCTTCAGTAGCTCAACACTGCTAGCTTCCGTGCATTTCAAGCACCTAGTCAAATCTCGGCTCTTCATCATTGAGAACTGATTGAGGTAGAAGTTCACAATTCTTCTTCTATAAGTGGTAACTAGTTCTTTAATCCCAGAGTACTTAAATTATCTTAAATTCTCACCTTAACTTGGGGGCCCGTCCCATTTCTTCCCGAGCCCTTAATGTCATCTTCTCCTCATTAGAATCCATAGATTTGATGGCCAAATGCCATTCAATCTGTTTCTTCATGAAGGACACAAAAGCTCGCAACTGAAGATTCCCCATATAGTAGAATACTGTCACAACCATCTGCATACTCATATTCTCACAAATGATTTTGTGTAAGAATAGCTCACACAACACACTTTTCTCATCAAAATCGGAGGAACGAAAAACATCTAAAAATGTGCGAGTGGAAGAACATAAATAGGATCTGTCCTCCATAATGGCTTTCATCTGGAACAGGAAGTAACGTTCCCATAGAAAAATAGGATATGATGGAGAAGGCCACCTGCAACCTAGCTAATTGAGGGTGAGATCATGAATTTTTTGCTTATCTATGGTAAGATCTTGAACCTACTGCTGTAACAACAACAATTTTTCCTCCTATTTCTTCAGGGCTTCCTTCTTCTTATAATTCTCCCATCCTTTCTTCAACTCTTATTTCACCCATATTTCATGAAGGGCGTCTATCTCTCTCTGATTTTCTTTCAGTGAAATCATCCACTCCCGAAGGGAGATTTCTTCCTGTTTCCACTTTTGTAATTCAGAAATTAACAAGATTTTCTCAGAACTCCATCCTGATATGGGACCTGACGTTCTTCTGCATTCAATATCCACATCAATAATGGGTGTAACAACCTCTGCTAAATGGGGTTATTCCACCTCTACTGCTGTTTCTTGTGTAACAACAACTTCCTTGGTGGGTTCTTGTGTGTTAGCCCTTCGTTTCCACCTAGAGTAGCCTTTGTTTCCATTGTTGTTTCTTCTACAATAGGAGTGGCATCCACAAGTTCTTATGGGTTGGCTTCTAGGTCAATTATTACAGGAGGCTCTACTTTAACTGCTGGTTCTTGTGTAACAACAGTATCCTCAGCAAGTTCTTGTGTAACAACCTCATGTCGTTATGTTTCTGTTTCCATTGGGCTGATGTTTTCTCTACAAACCTTATATCCCGTTGCTGTTAATTCTTTAAAACATGTAGTGTATATAGGCACAAGGATTTCCTTCCCCTTAGATAATGTTCACTTTAATTCCTCATTTTCCTTTCTTAGATTTTCAAGTTCTAAAAACAGGACATGAGTTTCGTCCTTACCTGATGAAGAGGGTTTCCTTTCTTCTTCTAATAGTTCTGCTTCTGTTTTCTTTCCGGCTGTTAGCCACCTATAAAATTTGTCATATCAAATGGTGGCTAAAACATTTTTTGGAGCCTTCAAGGAACAAATTTAATTGCTAAAAAGTGTTATCTCTTGAATACTCTTGAAGACATCATCTCCTCTGTCCAAATCTTCATTGCTGTTCCCATTTCAAAACTCAGAAATTCTGTTGCTTTCAAAGACAAAATACTGCTTCAAAGGCCATTTTTCCCTCCTTCCACCACAAAACTAACCTTCATTTTTCTGTCCATAGTTACTCTATTTTTCATTTCTAGTATTGTGATAAATCTCCTTTCTGATTTTAAAATCTGTCGAAACCCCCAAATCCATCTAAACATCTTGAAAATATCATAAAAAACAAGTATTTTGACTATGGGTTTAAGCCCCTTTGGGCTAAATCCAAACCACTTCCCCATTATATGCCCTGGTGCTAGAACTAAGCGCTGAGCCATCTGAGCGCTTAATCACATCAGAGGATTTTAATAATGGTTAGATCGAAATGACAAGGCCCGACCTCCGATTGCGATTGACCCTCATATATAAGCCCCGGGCCTGTTACATTCCATATAGACCAAGGCCCCGCAATCAGGCGCCTATCCATTTCATATATATAAACCCACCCCGATGCATAAAACCTTTGTTTATATAAAATTTTTGGTTTTCATAAGGTACAAAGGGTTTCCGCCGATACAAGTTATGAAGCAATCTCCATCGTTGATCTTGAACTGATCAAACAACCTGCGCATCATCGCATTGACAATATTCAAAAGCGCATTTTCGTGTATGATATTCCTCCTCCCCGATTGATCATTCCCCGATCAATCGTGAGTCGTCAATCTCCTTTCCACTTCCTTTTATCTGACAGCCCTCATTCATTCCAATGCAAAGCTTTCCCCTGCCTTTGAACCTCCCCGATCCATCCTCCACCGTCGATTTGATCTGCAGATCGATGGCCCCAAAATCATCGCATCAGAGTTTTTCTGTTGGCTCGTTTAAAAAGTTTTATTCAAAACCGCCGATTGCAATCTCCCGATGTATCTCCCACTGTCGATCTGATCTGTAGATTGACGGTCTACATTTGATCGCATCGGATCTTTTCATCGGGTGCATTTTTAACATTTGTTTTTCTCCCGCCAATTGCGATCCTCCGATTGGATCTGGACCGTCCACGTGTCCATATTGGATGGTCCCAGATCATTCCCTCATGGTTTCATCGCCCATCGCCTTCTACCAAGAATATTTTAACGCGTAATCCCCACTGTTGATCTCTGCGCGATCAATGGTTCTGACATATTTTCTCCCTATGCTCTTCTTTCTAACCTTTGCGAACAGATCTACACCATTGGATGATGCCATCCAACGGCCACGCATCTCCCCACACCCTCTGAAGCAGTAAAAACCAATAACGCAGGATATTTTAAATTAGTTTTGTATTTTGCAGGTGTTTAATGGTTTATCCCTTATGTTAAAGAAAGGCCAAAGGCTGGGAATGACGATTTCCATGCCTTTGATTCATCAAAGGAAACCATTCGCAGGGTTCAAACTCCCGTCTCATCGATGCTTCTTGGGCATTGATGCCTTGTGAGCTCTGCATAACATTGCACATCAAAAAGACACAGACAATAAAATAATTAAAAAGAGTATCAGTGTCGAAGACAGAATGCAAAAAAATGGAATATTGAAGACAGTTTGGGGATTATGGCTAAGATTGATTATCAAAAGCCTAATCCTCCAAATTAGAACACATTTAAAGAAAATCGTAAGTGTTTATCAGACATAAAGACCTCCACCGCCACATCAGAGGAAAATTGATTCCTCTCAGCTACCACAAAGCCACCTGTGCCTCAAAGCATTCAAAACAGAGGCTAAAGTTATTGATCAAATGAAGATATTTTCCTCAGCGCAGCCAAAGATTTAATTCTGATAAGGGAACTTAACACAAAAAATATCAGCAGAGTTATTACATCCTGAAATAGAGCCTAAAAGTCAATAAAATCTCCCACCGAGCTTAATCTTAAATGTAAATCAATTAATACAGTGAGAATATCTGTAAGCTTCTTCATCGAGCCCCTTAAAGGCCGAGAAGTCATTAGTCTGTATTAATTTCCTTGGGAGATCTTTTATCAGATCTCACCTCCTCATTCTTCTATAAATACTTCTGTAGAAAATGAGAAAATTATGGTTGGTTGCTTGTTTGTTTTGATCACGAGTTGTAATACTGAAACTCTCTGAAATATACATAGTCTGTTGAAGTTGAAGAAGAAATTGAAGTCTTGGAAGCCTTGAGGATGTTGTTGCATGCTTGTTCTTGAGAAGGCTCTATCATTGGATCCATGAGCTTGGATGTTGGTGAAGTATTCTGAACTGTTCATGTTTTCCCCTGTTCTCGTTTTGTTCCATAAATTCTTACTACAGTAGGATGAAATTTTTAGGCTAAGAAATGACTCTTGGAAGCACCTTAGACCTGTTTATCTTTCACTGTTTTATGTTTTCTTCTGCTGAGGTATTTTATAGTCTTTAATCTCTCTCTTTAGTCCTCATGCTTGTTTATTTATTTAATAGTTCGAATAGTTGGTTTCAGCATGATTTATGGTTCTCCCTACTTGTCTGTTGCCACTTAAAGAATGTTATTGAAGTCTCCCTTTGAAGTTTCTTTGTTTACAGTAAGTCAAGGAGGTCTGTTCTGATCTTGCCCCTTGTCCTTGCATGAACAGTTGGCTTAAAGGTCTTTATAGTTGTGATCATAGATGTATTTAGGTGTTCCCTCTTCTATGATCATAATTATCAGTGAATATTTTATGTTTTCTAAGTCATTTGAAATAAAATCTTTGAGGAAATAGGGTGTTCCCCGAATCTTAGATTTCATTTTAAAAGTTGTTTTGAAGTCATTATTTGCTTGAAGTGTGATTTGTAGAATTCATGGTTAGCCCTGTCTATCAAATAGCTCTTTATTGTTCAAGTAGTGTTTTCAATTTCCCTTTGTTGAGAATTAAACTTCTCTTTCCAAATCATTTGATGTCCATCTCATTCCAAAACCAAAGGATCCTGCGGCCAAGTTAGATTTTCCCTATGATATCCCACATCCATTGATAAGTTTGTCATGACCTCTTTTTGACTCCATTGCCCAATGAATCCGGAATTTCCCCTTTCTATCTATCTTTCCTAAACCTTTCATATTCTGCGGTATCAATTCAACCAAAAAAACAACCAAACACTTGCACATAATAACTAGTCTAAAAACCAATATCCAAAGCACACAAGATAAACCTTTGCTAAAACAAATAATTTGAGAGATCCCTCTCTGAGAACAGGAGGACGAGATCCTGGAACTCTAAAGATTGGTTCTAATGTTGCCTTGTCTTTTGATTTGCCAAACTATCTAAACACGGGACACCAACATAATGGCGATCACGTTGGGACCTACTGAGAATACAGTGGTTTGAAAACACTTCTCAAAACTATTTAGGCCCTTAACTTGATAAAGAAAAATTTTTGGACTTATCCCACCACTCACACCAACATAATGGCGATCATGGTGGGACTACTGAGTTCATAGTTGCCTAGCAAGCTCTTATAAACTCAAAAAAACCCAAGATATTTAGTTTGGCTTCATAATAAACATGGTGGTGGAACCATAAATATTTTACCTTTACAAAAGCTAAAAATTTTCCACCTGGTGACTCCACTGGCCTCCAAAAGGCCTATTACCCTTCCAGTCCTTGTAGACTCCCTTGGGAATGCATTGAGCAAACCCAATCATGCTGTTGGTGGATAGAAAATTTCAAAATATTCCACCTGGCGACTCCACAATCCCAAAATACCTAATAACTCCACTGGTAAAGGACTCTGAACTGGTTAGAAAGATACAGTGACCTCTTATTATAAACATGGATCCAAGTATGGATAGAGAAGCTAAACTAAACACATTATTGGACCTAATTGGGAAAATAGTGTACATACTTGATAAAAGAATGGAAAAGCATGAGGATGATATAGATATTGATTATCCAAAGCAACCTATGTTTTTCCCAGATCAAACACAAACTCAACCATTACAAGACCTAGAAAATGAGCAATATATAGATGATGATCAAGACTTTATAGAAGAAGGTGAGCAAGACTATAGAGAAAACAATGAAGAAAAATTGTTGGTCATGATGGAAAAGATGGTTTATATGCTTGGGAAAAGAATTGAATGGAATGAGGTTAATTTGAATATTGATGATCTAGAGCAGCCCATGCTCCTTTCAAATCAAGAACAAACCCAAAAATTACAAGATATGTACGATGAACAAGATTAAAAAGAAAGAAATGAAGAAGGTTGTCAGGAAATTCCTGATTACCTACCTATATCTTGTACGATGCTATTAAGATAAATTCATGACCAAATTGAAAAAACTAATAGTAAGCAATGCCTTGAGGAAAATATAAGCCATTTTGAACCCACAAAATCTGAAACAGGAGAAGAGACAACACAACCAGAGTCTCTGCCTTTATGTCATGACTCATTTCAGATGATTAAAAAGGAATGGCATCCTGATAATCTATTAGAAACAAGTCCCGAATCCCATATTTTAAATAACTGTTACAAAAATCACGGGGAGTTGTTCAAAACTGAGGTAGACCAGGAAAAACAAGAGAAACCTCAAAGTTCCCCTGCAAACTCAAATGGAGATCCATTAGAAGAAGCTCAAGAAGACTGCTGTACATTTGTCCTAAGAAAAAAGACAGTTCCTTCTCTCTTAACAGAAGAAGAGACTGATCTAATACTAAACAGATGACCAACCTCCAAACCTTCATTTGAAAAAAATACTTCTGCTCATCTACTTACTGAATCTTGTTGTCTTAAATCAGAAAACACAGTTATAGAAAAGCTTAAAGATGAACAAACTGATAACCCAATATGTTTTATTGGTGAAATTGTGTATACTAATGATTTTTCAACTTCTAATCAATCTGATGATGATGATGAGCTCCAAACAGAAACTAATCATGCAGGGAAACCAACTGTGGGTTGGTGTCATGAATTTCCCTATCATCAACTTGAAAGCAACAATAAGCCAATCCAATCCATCAGAAATAGCTTTCACATAATTGGGAATCAACAATCTATTAGTTGTAAGGTTGAGATTAAAAAGGAAGAGGAATTTCTTGAGCAGGAAGAAGATAAGGAGCCTTCTCCTGAAAAAGTTGAGGTAATAAGAGATACCCTTGCTCAAGAAAATGATGATCTCTTCATAGAGTATAGTTCATTGAATCAAAACATATCAGGACTACAAGAGAAAAACACTGCAATATATGATGAGTCTTCTAGTTCAGATGATGATGAAGATGAGGAAGTTTTTCTTTCTCATAAGAATCTTTGCCTTAATCCAGTGGAGAAAGAAGAGATGATCCTGGTTGAAACATATCTTCCAAACACTCACAACCAGGTATTACTTCCAGATCCCTATGCTCACTTCCTAAAGCCATTTGAAGAAGGGATCAAGGTCATTAGGAGCAGTGTATTACCAAAAGAAATAAGATTATTTATCACTGCTGCTAAAAAAAAAAGGAATGGGAGTGGCCCTGTTTATCCAGCCTGCCCAAGGTGATGAAGAAGGACCAATCATGGAATCATTTACTGGATTGGTTTTACTGGAAAATAGAGTTCATTAGCTAAAACATGTACATATTCCAAGTTATAGTAGGTTAGATAGGAATGTCAATAAAGCTCAGCTTTGAGCATTTAGTTAGTTGTTGATTTTTTGTCTTGAAAGAAAAAGAAAAATCTAAAAACAATAGAAAAGAGAAAAGAGGGCAAATTGTAAAACAAGAAAGGTACAACCCCATACCAAAAAGAGAAACAAAATCTGAAAGTGTGCAAGCTCAAATGCCACCCCTAAAAACACACTCCTAGTTAGTCATACAGCTTAATCATGACTAATTAGTTTTAAATTTTCTGATGATAGGTTAGTGAATTCGATTTGCCAAATATCTTAATCTTGGCTTATCAGTAGATAGATTAGGCTAGAAAATAAAGGTTCAAACATGCTCAAAATTTGAACCTAAATGTCCAAAGAGAAGAATGACTCCAATCTGTTTCAAAATTTGAGTCTTAAAAAGAGAAAAAATAGTTCTAATCAACTCAAAATCTGAACCAGAGAACAAGGAAAGAACAGCTCAAACAGAAATAAAATCAGAGCTGAAGAAAAAGAGAAGGATGTTCTTAAACTTTCAGATCTTAAGCCTTCGAATTTTGTTTTAATTTTTCTACCAATTTTAGTCTATGTGTAGCTTGTTTTTATGCCATATATTAGCAACAAGTTAGAATGTTCAATCCTGACTTGTTTGTTTTTAAATTTCTATCTTTGAATTTAGAGAATAAAAGTATGTCAGACAGTCTAATCCTGACAGAAAATAGTTAGGTAGAGAAGCTTATGAACTCAACTTCTTAATTTGAGTTCATGGAGGAATAAGATTAGACTTATATTAGTTTTTGTTTTTCAAAAGAATAAAATTTTGTAAGAGATTTTTCCAATCCAAGTGCACTCTAAGGAAGAAAAAATGTTAGATCAATAGGATTGGGTAGGTAGAAATCTTGTTGATGAAAGATCCATTGTTTTCCATGGCTGTTAGCATTTCCAGAGAAAAAGAAGATCATTAAATCAAAGAAAGGTAGCCCAATGGATGAGGCATTGATCAACCTCCCAGAGAATGCAGGTCTGAAGTTCTTGATGCCTTCAAGAAGGCACCATCCCCAAGTGGAGCCATTGTTAGCCACCTATAAAATTTCTCATATCAAATGGTGGCTAAAACATTTTTTGGAGCCTTCAAGGAACAAATTTTATTGCTAAAAAGTGTTATCTCTTGAATACTCTTGAAGACATCATCTCCTCTGTCCAAATCTTCATTGCTGTTCCCATTTCAAAACTCAGAAATTCTGTTGATTTCAAAGACAAAATACTGCTGCAAAGGCCATTTTTCCCTCCTTCCACCACAAAACTAACCTTCATTTTTTACCCCTTTCACTCCCATAGATTCCTCTATCTCTCATTTTCCCCTGTTCACCTTTCAATAAAATCCTCTTTACAGAGTTTAAAACTCCTTTTTAAAAATTTTCTGAAACCCCCAAATCCATCTAAACATCTTGAAAATATCATATAAAACAAGTATTTTGACTATGGTTTTAAGCCCCTTTGGGCTAAATCCAAACCACTTCCCCATTATATGCCATGGTGCTAGAACCAGGCGCTGATCCATCTGAGCGCTTAATCGCATCAGAGGATTTTAATAGTGGTTATATCAAAATGACAAGGCCCGACCTCCGATTACTATTGGCCCTCATATATAAGCCTCGGACCTGTTACATTCCATATAGACCAAGGCCCTGCAGTCGGGTGCCTATCCATTTCGTATATATAAAACCACCTCGACGCATAAAACCTTTGTTTATATCAAATTTTTGGTTTTCATAAGGTACAAAGAGTTTCCACCGATACAAGTTATGAAGCAATCTCTGTCGTTGATCTTGAACCGATCAAACGGCCTGCGCATCATTGCATCAGCAATATTCAAAAGCGCATTTTCGTGTATGATATTCCTCCTCCCTGATTGATCATTCCCCGATCAATCATGAGCCGTTGATCTCCTTTCTGCCTTCCTTTGATCCAGCGGTCCTCATTCATTCCAATCACAAATCTTTCCCCCACCTTTGAACCTCCCCGATCCATCCTCCACTGTCGATTTGATCTGCAGATCGACGGCCCCAAAATCATCGCATCAGAGTTTTTCTGTTGGCTCGTTTAAAAAGTTTTATTCAAAACCACCGATTGTGATCTCCTGATGCATCTCCCACCGTCGATATGATCTGCAGATCGACGGTCTACATTTGATAGCATCGGATCTTTTCATTGGGTGCGTTTTTAACATTTGTTTTCCCCCGCTGATTGCGATCCTCCGATTGGATCTGGACCGTCCACGTGTCCAGATCGGATGGTCCTAGATCTTTCCCTCATGGTTTCATCGCCCACCGCCTTCTACCAAGAGGATTTTAATGCGTAATCCCCACTGTTGATCTCTGCACGATCAATGGTTCTGACATATTTTCTCCCTCTTCTCTTCTTTCTAACCTCCGTGAATAGATCTACACCGTTGGATGATGCCATCCGACGGCCATGCATCTCCCCACACCCTCTGAAGCAGTAAAACCCAATAACGCAGGATTTTTTAAATTAGTTTTGTATTTTACAGGTGTTTAATGGTTTATCCATTATGTTGAAGAAAGGTCGAAGGCTGGGAATGACTATTCCCGTGCCTTTGATTCATCAAAGGAAACCATTCACAGGGTTCAAACTCCACATCTCATCGATGCTTCATGGGCATTGATGCCTTGTGAGCTCTGCGCAACACTGCACATCAACAAGACACATACAATAAAATAATTAAAAAGATTATTAGTGTCGAAGACAGAATGCAACAGAACAGAAGATTGAAGACAATTTGGGGATTATGGCTAAGATTGATTATCAAAAGCCTAATCCTCCAAATTAGAACAAAGTTAAAGAAAATCGTAAGTGTTTATCAAACAGAAAGACCTCCACCACCACATTAGAGGCAAATTGATTCCTCTCAGCTACCACAAAGCCACATGTGCCTCAAGCATTCAAAACAAAGGCCGAAGTTATTGATCAAATGAAGATATTTGCCTCAGTGCAACCAAAGATTTAATTCTGCTAAGGGAACTTAACGCAAAAAATATCAGTAGATTTATTACATCCTGAAACATAGCCTAAAAGTCAATAAAAGCTCCCACCGAGCTTAATCTTAAATGTAAATCAATTAATACAGTGAGAATATCTGTACGCTTCTTCATTGAGCCCCTCAAAGGTTGAGAAGTCATTAGTCTGTATTAATTTCCCTGGGAGATATTTTATCAGATCTCACCTCCTCATTCTTCTATAAATACTTCTGTAGAAAATGATAAAATTTTGGTTGGTTGGTTGGTTGTTTTGATCACGAGTTGTAATATTGAAACTCTTTGAAATATACATAGTCTGTTGAAGTTGAAGAAGAAATTGAAGTCTTGGAAGCCTTGAGGATGTTGTTGCGTGCTTGTTCCTGAGAAGGCTCTATCATTGGATCCATGAGCTTGGCTATTGGTGAGGTATTCTGAACAATTCATGTTTTCCCCTGTTCTCATTTTGTTCCATAAATTCTTACTACAGTAGGATGAAAGTTTTAGGCTAAGAAATGACTCTTGGAAGCACCTTAGACTTGTTTATCCTTCACTGTTTTATGTTTTCTTCCGCTGAGGTATTTTAGAGTCTTATTTCTCTCTCTTTAGTCCTCATGCTTGTTTATTTCTTTAATAGTTTGAACATTTGGTTTTAGCATGATTTATGGTTCTCCCTGCTTGTCTGTTGCCACTTAAAGACTGTTATTGAAGTCTCCCTTTGAAGTTTCTTTGTTTACAGTAAGTCAAGGAGGTCTGTTCTAATCTTTCCCCTTGTCCTTACTTGAACAGTTGGCTTAAAGGTCTTTATAGTTGTGATCATAGATGTACTTAGGTGTTCCCTCTTCTATGTTCATAATTATCAGTGAATCTTTTATGTTTTCTAAGTCATTTGAAATAAAATATTTGAGGAAATAGGGTGTTCCCCAAATCTTAGATTTCATTTTAAAAGTTTTTTTGAAGTCATTATTTGCTTGAAGTGTGATTTGTAGAATTCATGGTTAGCCCTATCTATCAAATAACTCTTTATTGTTCAAGTAGTGTTTTCAATTTCCCTTTGTTGAGAATTAAACTTCTCTTTCCAAATCATTGATGCCCATCTCATTCCAAAACCAAACGATCCTGTGGCCAAGTTAGATTTTCCCTCTGAGATCCCACATCCATTGATAAGTTTTTCATGACCTCTTTTTGACTCCATTGCCCAATGAATCTGAAATTTCCCCTTTCTATATATCTTTCCTAGAACTTTCATATTTTGCGGTATCAATTCAACCAAACAAACAACCAAACACCTGCACTTAATAACTAGTCTAAAAACCAATATCCAAAGCACACAAGATAAACCTTTGCTAAAACAAATAATTTGAGAGATCCCTCTCTGAGAACAGGACGAATAGATCCTGGAACTCTAAAGATTGGTTCTGATGTTGCCTTGTCTTTTGATTTTCCAAACTATCAAAACACGGGACACCAACACCGGCCATAGGAAAAGGTTCTGCAGGTATGCTGAATTTCACCCTTTGTTTTGGTCTTCTATCCCCAATTGGTTAATGAGTAGGTTCTTTCCCAATTTTAACTTTAGCAGGTAGAGTCTGGGTTTCCGCTTTTGCCCAAATTCCTCCTAAAGTCGTGGTCTGTTTCCCCCAGCTTGACCTCGACCTCTTTCGCTTGAATTATTCCCAAGTTTTTCCTTGCTTGCCTAAGGCATCCAACATGATTAATTTGATGAGTACGTGATTGGTCACACATGCTTTCGGGTGTGCTGTTGTCTTTACTGCTACCGCCATATGCTTGATATTCCCTAACAAGTAGAATGGAAGATTAATATTTTGTTGGTTTCGAAGGTGATTAAGTAGAGAAAAGATATATTTAAATACTATCGTGGATCTTCCCTCACAAGTGATATATTTAATTAAACCTAGGGAGACATCTGCTCAAGGATGAGGAAGCGACAACCTGTCAATTCCTCTCCCTTTCTTCTCCAATTTTTCTTCTCCTTTTAAGAAGTATTCTTTCAAGGAGGGCTCATTGATTTTTATGTTAAACCACCTCTTCCCCTCTGTTGGAAATGTAGTTACCTGGGCAATTACCTCTTCAGTCACCTCAACTTGCAGGCCCCTAACTCGGGTTTGATTGTTGTTCAAATTCTGAGCGAATTAGATTTCCACTACCTCGTCTAAGTCTTCTAGATTCTAGAAATACTCAATCCATCCGCTGTCTCTGAATATATGGTAGGCTTCTGGAAAATTCTGTAAGGCGTCCATAGAATCTAGCTCATGCCTGACTGCTGCTCCACCCATCTTGTTGTTTTTTTTTTAATTCACTTCTTGCTGCTCAGCCCCACTGTAATATCACTGCACTGCTCATTTCTTCTCAGTGTCTCTTCTTATCCTAATTGACGAGTTTGCAATGAAGATGCAAGGTTTCAGTCGAGGAGGTTGATGGGAGGTGACAAATTTTACGGATTACTGAATTTTACCTCACACTAATATTCATAAATGTCTCGTTATGGAAAGTAATGGGATCTAGTACACACACTCTTTTCCAACCAGATTTAGTCATAATTGGCATTTGTGTTATTAATTGGGTGCATGCAAATTTGATGGAGATTTATGACTATGAATTTTTGCAATGATTTCAGGACATATCCCCTCCCCTACCTTAATGGTGACAGTCGCCACGACCGTCATGGGAATATTATTACTTCTACCAATAATCACCAAATCATAAATGATAACGTTACCTTTTGAATGACATACCTGAGGTGACGTGGAGGGAGATTTTGAGTTGGCACGATCATTGGAGGTGTTGGTGTGTTTGGCTGGCATGATTATTGCTGTTATGGGACGAAACATAAGAAACATTGTTCGTGGCTGTCGGATGTTACATGTTTAAAAACCAAGACAACCCTTTGATTATTATTCAAAAGCATAATAATTAGGAGAAATTGGTACAAAAATCAAAGTTAAATGAATACCATCATCCTATAAAATGGATCAGGAAGGGAAAATGATTTTTTGGGGAGAAAAATATGGATGTACCAACTGTCTGATTGCACCCCAGAAAGGGGTTTTCACAATTAGATTTCTTATTTTTGTTTTATTTTGTTATTTATTTATTTCTTCCTTTTTATTTATTTTTATTTTTATTTTTTTAAACAGATGTAACAGCTGCCACAAAGGTGGTTTTCAACTGTTGCACTTATTGGAATTTCAATTTTCAGGTTGCACAGGAGAATTTTCCCTTACTGTCGTAACATGAAGATTAGAGTCTGTGACAATGTTGACAAATGATTCCTTCGAAGTGGGTTGATGATATAACCTTAGACGGTGCCCATTAACTAGTAACAATGTCTTATCATTGTCGATGGTGACCAATTGTATAGTCCCATTGTCAAAGACCGTGTCCACTTCGTAAGGACCTAGCCATCTGGTGCAAAGCTTGCCTTTGAAATCTTTGAACCTTGAATCATACAAAAGAGCCAATCACATTTCTAGAATTTTTTCTTCTTAATAAACCCATCATGCCATCTAGATCTTTGTTGTTGAATGATTTATGTCTATCGAATAGAAGCCATCCGTTTCTCTTCAAATTCATTGAGCTGGTTCAGTCTTTGTGTTTGTGTCATACTCAAATCCAGATCGACTTGCAATGATGTTCTTAATGTCTTTATTTCAAACTCTATGGGGAATAGAGGATTATTACCATACACCAATTCATATGGTGAGAAGCCTGTAGTATTCCTCCATGTTGTCCTATAAGCCCACAGTACCTATGGAAGTTTCTCAACCTAGTTTCTTTGGTGGCTGGCTACTGTCTTTGTTAAGATTCCCTCATGACTTTATTCGTGTTTTCCACTTGACCATTTTCTTGTGGGTGATATGGTGAAGTGATTCTGTGATGAATTCCATACTTTTAAACTAGCTTCTTGATCAAATGATATGTGAACTGAGGCCCCCCATCTATCACTATCTCTCTCAGTATCCCAAAGAGAACACAAATATCTTCAAATAGGAAGTCTAAAACAACCTTCTCTGTTGCTTTAGTTATTGCCTTTGCTTCAACCCATTTTGTGACATAATCGGTGCAGACCAATATGCATGATTTTTGATGTGATGAAGGATTAATTGGCCCCACAAAGTCTAGGTCCCATTTCTCAAATGGTTCTATCACTATCTGAGGCTGTAATGACATCTCATCTGATTTCAGCGGCTAGCCCATCCTTTGGCAGCTATCACATCCTTTCACAAACTTCTTAGTGTCCTAGAATATAGTTGGCCAGTAGTACCCTGTTGAGAGTACTTTATGTATTTTCCTCTTGTCAGCGAAGTGTTCTCCACAAGGTTCCTCATGACAAGCCTTCAAGATCTCAAATATCTCATCGTCTCTAACACAATGCCTAATCTGAAAATATGGCCCGATGTGATATAGATTGCCTTCTATCTAGGACTCGGTAGCACTCTGTTGTATAATCTTCCTCCTTTCCTTGGAAGACAATTGGTGTGGGAATTTTCCAACAGCAAGGTAATTGGATATATTTGCATACCATGGTGAGTGAGTAGAGATGGAAAAAAGATATTCATCTGGAACATAATCCTCAGTGGTAGTGCAGTCATCACTTATAGTTAATCTAGAAAGAAAATCGACAACTACATTATCTTTTTTGGGTTTATCTAAAATAGTAATATAAAATTATTGTAAAAACAATAACCATCATGTAACTCTACCATTAGTAACAGGCTTGTTCATCAAAAATCTAATTGCGGCATGGTCAGTGTGTAAAAATACTTGGTACCTAGTGATGTAGTGCCGAAATATGTTGATAACATGCACTACTGCTAGGAATTCCTTCTCAGTAACAGTGTAGTTGAGTTCTGTTGGAGTTAAGTTCTTACTGATGTAATAAATGGTGTAAGGTTTATTCTCCTCCAACTGCCCCAGAACAACACCCACAACCATGTCAAATGTGTTCGTAGCAATATGAAATGGAAATTCCCAGTTTGGTCCTTGTAAAACAGGTGCTGCTGTTACACAATTTTTCAACTTTAAAAAGGCTTTCTCACAGTTCCATGTCCACAAAAATTCTGCATCTTTCACGAGTAATAAAAATAGAGGAGATGGAATCTTTGAAAATTTCTCTATAAATCTCCTATAGTATCCTACATGTCCCAAAAAACTATGTACCTCTTTTGGAGTCTTAGGGGTTGTGATTTTCGAGATTACCTCAATTTTTGCAGGATCTACCTTGATTCTAACTGTCAAAATGAAATGTCCCAACAAAATTCCCTCAGTCATCATCATGTGGCATTTCTCCGTGCTCAGAGCAACATTAGTTTGTTCACAATGTTCCAACACTTTTTCCAAGTTAGATAATGCTGTACCAAAGGCATCCCCGTAGGGTGTAAAATCATCCATAAATATTTCAAGGGATTCATTCAAAAGATAAAAAAAAATACCCAATATTTCCCTCTGAAAGGTTTCTGGTGCATTACAGATGCCAAAGGGAATGAATTTGTATGCAAAAGTACCCCATGGGAAAGTGAAGGTTGTCTTGTCTTGGTCTTTCGAGGAAATATGTATTTTATTATAGCCACTAAACCCATCTAGAAATGAAAAGATTTTTTTTCCAGAAAGAGTATCCAAGACCTGATCAATGAATGGTAAAGGAAATTAGTCCTTTTGAGTGGCCTTGTTAAGCTCTTTATAGTCAACATAAAATCTCCATTTGCTTGTTTTTTTTTAACTATGACAAGCGGAGACAACCACTGGTTGTTAGATATGGGGTAGATGAAACTAGCATTAAGGAGTTACTACAATTATTCTTTCACTCTCCTTAAGTGCGAGGTTCATTCAGCACTACGATTGTCTAACTGGTTTGCAATCCTCTTTAAGGTAAATGTGGTGAGTGCGTAGGCCTGGATGGATTCCTTTCATATCTGTATAGTCCCATGCAAATGCCTTTTGTATTTCTATAACAACTGTATCAACAATATGTTTTGTTCAACAATTAGGTTAGGATTGATGTTTAAACATTTCCCAGGCTTGATTTCAATGGGACTGCTGATAGTATGCGGAGTTGTTTTCAAATGTTCAATAATTGCATCATCTACCTCATCTTCTTCTCCCAAATATTTAATGGAGGCAATAGAGAGATAATCACTAATAAAACCATTAATTCTATTGTCCCTTGTTTCATCCTTAAAGTATTGTGCTTTTCCAAGTGTGAGAAGAGGTAGGGAAAGATCAGATTCAGGTGCAAATTCGTCCAACCAGGGACTACTCGAATCCATATGAGGTTTTGCTAGGGGATAAAGGTTCAGGTTCTGAGTGGCCTGCCCATCTGAGATCACCATAGATCTAGAACTACATCCGATATATGCATTTTCAGTGGCCAACAACAGTCTTCCAAAGATTAAAGGATGACCCCGCCAGGTTGGATTTGGTTTGTAAAATGAGAAAGTCGGCTGGATAGTTCCAGGAAGCCACAATGATAACCACATCTTCTATAATTCCCTTGGGCTTGATACAAGACCTATCTACTAATTCAAGCACTATGGGTGTAGGTCTAAGTCCAAAAAGTCCTAGAGAGATGAAGAGATCTTTAGTCATGACAGTAATAGCTGCCCCTAGATCAATCAAAGTATTGGTTATAGGCTGATTGTCCATATGGATAGTCACTTTAGGGTTCCCTGGGTTTTTATATTTAGTCAAAAAAGGTTGATAAATCATAAGATCAAAAAATTTCCCCATGACATGGATAGTAGCAGGGTCTTTAGGTTTCCTTCCAGGTCTTTTGATACATAGATCCCTCACTGTTTTATCATAGATAGGCACTTCTTTAAGAGCTTGTAACAATAGAATCCGCAAATAAAAATTTTATAGTTCCTTGAGGAATTCAGATTCAGGTTGTGATACTAGCCTAGTTTCAGTTAATCGTTGAGGGTATGGATGATTATGAATGCTAACAGCTGATTCAGCTATCACAGATGCACCAACCTTGCTTGGATTGGCTGTTATAGAAACAACAGATCCTCCCAAGCTGGCTACTACAGATGTAACAACAGGTGTTTTATCAGTTGTTACATGTGTAACAACTGCCTCAGAATCGCCCATGTCCCTTCTAGGTGACTCACATTCTTCGGTAATAATGGGAGTATGCTCAGATCTGATGACTTTCCCAGAATGGAGCTGAACCTCATTAAGTCCAATAGGAGTAATAAGATAAGTCTGGAGGGTAACTACAACATCCATGCTCTGGGCTGCCTAATTATTTGAATTGGGGTTAGGTTTCATAGGTAATTGGGGTTGGATAGAAGTTGTAGGATTTTGAATAGAAGGTGGTTGTAACTGTTGTTGTTGTATTGGTATTGGAGGGGGTATTGGACCCTGGCCATTACTTCTCAAGTTCTGAACCCAAAGATTTGGTTGTGATGGACGATATTGCATTGGTGGAGGAGATGGCCACTGGTTCCATGGTGAAGGGAATTGTCTTGAGGAAGGAGTAGGATATTGCCGTGGATATTGATCGCTATTATAAACATTATTCCAAGGATAAAAAGAGGAAAAATATGAAGGCATACCTGTAGGTCACGACTGCCATGATACCTTTGATTCGATGAAATAAGAATATTGAACATCCTCACTTGATTCTTGAAGTACCGCCTCCAGTCTGGTAAATTCGGGACACTGATTCATAGAATGCACCAACTCATAGATGTTGCATAGACTGACACTATTCAGTCCACATTCTCTTTCCAAATGTTTCTTTTTGCATTGGGGACATAATATTGCTAAGGCAGCTTCAGATTCTGCTTGTTCTTTCTTGACTTGTACCGTAGTGATCTGGGTAGAGAGAGTGCTAAGGAGGTTGGTTTTAAAATCCTCAAATAAGTTCCTGATCTCTGATCTGGTTACCCCTCCACTCATGGAATTTTGTATCTGGATTGAAGGGTCCCGAACTGAAACTTTCCCTTTGAGCGATCCTCTTGAACTATGCAGTCAAATATTCATTATTTCATCAAGCGGTTCTTGCGATATGTCTCCTTTTCCCAATAGGTTCAGATGCTCTAGACAATCATTTCTTATACCTCTTAAAAATATTGGCTTTAGAATTTCTGGGTCTAAGTTATTAAACTTAGACCTTTGTAAATTGTAGTGAAATCGCTCCATATAGCCTTCTAGGCTTTCCTCCTCCTTCTGTGAAATTCTGAAAATCTTGTCCTTCAAATCTATGGTTCGATAGTAATAACGATACTTAAACAGGAGGCCTCCCTCATGTCATTCCAGGTTCGAATCGTGCTAGCACCCAGTCTCATGAACCATCTTAATGCTGCTCCTTTTAGAGTGGCAAGAAATAATTTAAGCTTCTAGGCATCTGAAGTGTAGTCATAAACTCTACTCAACACATCGAATTCAAATAGAAAGGTATCAAGGTATTCAAAAACCATCCCTTGAAAGGATGGTAGCGATGATAAAGGAATATTCTTCATAGGAGCCTCATCCCGTGTTACTATTATTGGGAATTCAAAAGTAACAGAGCTATCTATCTTGACATTCTCGTCCCCCATGGTTGATTCTTCTTGATGGAATGAAATTACCTCTGAGTGTACTGGAGATTGACAAATAAAAGGATCAGGTTTTTCCAGGACCAAATATTTAACAACACTACCAGCGTCCATTATCAGAACTGGATCAAGGACCTAAGGATTAACTCAAAATTCAAAGTTACAGGATTGGGTTGAAACCAATATGGTTGCATAGGTCTCATATTCCTGATTCTGGTGCAACAAATGGTTCGAAGAACAAACATCGTATGAATAAGTTATTGCACTTTGAATGTCAGGTGGGTCCGGCGGAGCACGGAGGGGCCAACCATCCTTTGTAATATCCCTTTTTTAGGATTGCTCATAAATCATACATGAAAAACGCATTTCCAGCAACATATGCAATAAAACAGTGAAATCATCACTTGGATCCCATAGAAACATCCATCTAGCATCTAAATACAAGAGGAGATCAGAAAGAAATGAAACTAGGTGGGTTAAATAGATCTCCCACACTAGAGTAGCTGAAAAATGACTAAAAACCCCAAACTGCATTTTACCGGAGTTGCTGCATCAAGGGACTGCGCAATATAAAGAGGGTTTTAACATAAAAATATGGGAGAAAAATAGATATACTCATATATTACTGAATAATGCTGAAGTACAGAGATCTAGTCTCCTCATACAAAATACAAGAGAACCCGACAAGGGTTTCTTGTCAAACACTCTGCATAAATATGTGATTTTCAGAAAATTACTAAATAATAACTGAAACACTGAAGCATAAGATCCTAGAAGGCTGGAAATATATCTGATATGAAGTAGAACCCTCAAGGGTTTCCTCCCATGAAAGGATGGACCTCTCAATCACAAGGAAACACTACAACGGAGCCACCAAACCATGCAATGAACACTGCCTCCAAAATAACGCACTCCCTAGCAGAAACAATCCTGGGAGGGTATGAGAAATGTGTGGTATGATACCACAGATCTGAAATAAGTCCCGGATCTCTCCAAATATATCTCTCAAGTGAAGGAAACCTTCCTCTGATGAGAAACTGGCTCAGAAGCTGGGATTCCAATCCCTTCCACTGCTGCACCCAGCAACATTGCACAAACTCCGACAAAGCTGTGCTGATGTAGATGGATGAAGCTTGGTATAAAACCTGATGTGTAAAGATGAATACAAACTCTCCCAATGAGCTACTCAAAGGAAAGAGGTGGGATTCCCGCCCGGGAACACCCAGTGTTAAACAACACTACAACTTGCTAAGCATCAAGAAGCAACAATTCTTGGCAGCCAAGAATAATAATAATCTAAAAAATAATCAATAATGCTACCATCCTCTTTCTTATATAATATTTGAGTTTTCTTGCCCTTTGCCCCACTCACTTAGGTTACTTCTAACCCAAGTTACATTTCCCTCCAAAATTGTGTTATCCATCCTAGGATTCCTCCTCCACTAAAACTGCGTTGTTGACTTGGTCAAAGCAGCTTCATTTTATCTTTTTTCACACATAGAGGTGTTTTATTAAGCTAGAAAGAGTGTCCCTGTTCACAATTGGAGTATTTTATTCCTCCTTAGGATACTTATGGGCTTTTCTACCCATTTATTTACCAGCTACAACTGCTGCTAACTCTAATGTTCCATTTAGTTTGGAGACTAGAATTTTGGAACATTACAGTCCTCCCCTCCAAAATATTTTCTTGCCCCCAAGAAAATGCATAAGGAGAGAAAGATATCTCTCCTCCTCCTTATGTGGCCTCCATAAATAGCCTCCATCACTGCATCAAGAGGATCTGCAAATAAACAGACATCCAATGCTTCCTCCCAAGTGTGCAAAACCAAAGTGTCTACATCAATCAAAGGTGGAAAGTGTGAATAGAAATGTGATATATGTCTCATGGCCTCCACAAAGTAGGAGTGATGATCATCATGGTGAATGAGTGCCTCCCTCATCCATGCAATCATCCAAATGAAGTGAGTCACCCTCCAACATGGTAACTCATGAAAAGTCTCTTCCACCTTGTGCTCCTAAAATGAAGGTGGGCTGACTGAGTGAACATGATAGGCAAGAGGGCATATCCCACACTTTTCTCCTCTCCACTCACGATAAGTGTAGAGGGTATGCTAATCTTGGGCTGAAACATGATTGCCCTCCAATGGCAAGAAGAATATTGAGCCTCCAAAGACGCGTCCTCCAAAATCACGAGTCATGCCAACCCAAACCATTCCATTCAAGATGAATGGCACATCATCACCACATGGCATCCAAATAAAAAAATGGCTGAAGGTTATGTGCAATTTTGGATGATACATATGGTCTCTCTGGTGGATACAACGCAGTTCTCCCAACTACTGCTTGAGAATGTCATATGGCAAGTGTTCCGGCAACAAGTTACAAGATGAATATGTATGTTCTCCCAACATGGGAAAGTAAGCATCAATGTATATTGGCTATACATAGATAGAATAAAAATATACTTGCCCAAAGTCATGTATATATGGGCTACTATCATCATAAGCATTTGCCCTAAAGTGAAACCCAAAAATTCTCTTTCTCTTTTGAGGAGCAATGCATTGTGAAAACATGGTGAGAAAGTACAAATACTCAATAGAGTAATCAAAAAGTACAGAAATGCATTCTATACCATACATAGTGAGTGGGATGAAAGTGAGATCCTCCAATAAGTCCTCCCATGAGAATCTACTCATAGAAATCGGCAAGAAGAAGGGATACCTCCTCCCTTTGGAATATCTCATCCATAAGATCATGCTCCTATGTGACAACGTTGTAGGCCTTGTAAATAAGGCTCCATGAATCCTCTCTTTGACATTCCATATGCCAAAGTCATCCACCATCATGCTGCTAAGTGAGAAGATCTTGTCCCTATAGGGAAGCCTCTCATGATCCTCCAAAACTGAAGGGTAGCCTCCTTGCACCATGAATGTGCCTTTCATCTCTCTAGAAATATCATGAAAAGTATGGGAATAATTTTTCCCATACTCTCCCAAGTGCAACCATAGCAACAATTTTTTTTTTTGCTGCCTCATCTCTCCCTCATTCAGGCTTCCTTTGAAAAAAAACACATTAGCAATACATGGAAGCAAGATACAATAAAAACAAGTTTCCAAATTAAAATTGGAAAGTGAATCTTGGTCGCTCTCATGGAACAAGTGCAGTGCACCCTTGGCCTGCATCAAAATAAGAATTAACAAGTGCTTTACCAGCCACTTGTTTTCTGCCATAGTCATCTCATAAGATGAAAACATGAAGTCACAATATGGTGTCATTAGTGCACACCAAGAGACATATGGCTTCCCCCACAGCTCATCAAAACGATAGCCAAGATCAATGCTACAAGTAGCTGCAAGTACATCCTCATATAATATGCAAGAAGAAGCAAATATTCCTGATATATCATGCTGTTCAAATAAGGAAAATAAGTACAATACAAAATGTGAAATTATACCTCATCCATCATGTGCTTGAGGTCTTGAGCTGAAATGGCTCAACCAGAAATTCTCCCTAACTCCCAATGAGTAGGAAGGTAGCTGTGACATCCTCTTAATCACCATCCGCTCTATGAATCTCTCCATATGCTAATATATGTCATGCTGGATGCCCTCCCAAGTGAACTCCTCCATCAATTGGAAATATGCATCAAAGTGCATAGAAGAGAAGTCCTCATGTGCTGCATGTAGCAGCTTCTCCTTGAGACTAGAAGATCTAGTCAAGAATATCCTGCCATAGGAATAGATGACCACATCTCTCAAAATGTATCTTTCATCTCCATCCGGGTCATCAAGAATCATGCATGCACCAAGATCCTTGGAGTACTCTACCAAAAGCTAAGATCTCCAATAAGGATCAATCCTCCTTAGTGACAGCACTAGTGATCTGGCATGTGAAGTTCCACTCATGCTGCTGCCTACTACTTTGACATCCCTCATGCCAAAGTGCTCCTCCAAACTCTTCACCTCTCAAAAATCCAAGAGTGGTGAACCCAAAGACAAGATATCTCTCATCAATTCAATATCAGGGGGCCTCCCAGGTGGAATGCCTCCATGTAGTGAGACATCAATGTCAAGAGTAGACTACATATATGATTGGGAAACCTTTCCCTTTCCCTCACTATGCAAATCAGCTTGCCTCTTCCTTGCATTAGCCTTCTGAAACAAAGAAGGGTGTGTGCTCCTCATCAATTGATGCTGCTCTTCCTCCCTTCCTTCTCCTTCCAGTTGCAATGCTGCACAATCATGCTACTCAATGATTGTGCTTGGACCTATATGTATGAGAACCTGGGGAACTTCTTGCAAAGATACAATAATCCCTCTCATGGGAGAATGTTCTCCTCTTCCCTTTGCATGAGGCACTGGATGTGCTCTAGATGTGACAGTGCTATTTCCTTCTTCTCCATCAATGTGTGTAGGCAACATATCAACAATTGGATCCCTTTGTGAAAAAGTGATCCCCATGCCCTCTTGTTCAAGAATATGAACTGGAATTTTTGCTTCCGGAACTATGTAATGCAAGACATCAGCTCCTCTCATGGTTTTCTGAAATGGAGTTTCATCCATCACATGCAAGGGTTTTGTTTTCTCCAGTTTTCCTTGCTCATGTGCCTTAGGAAGTTTTTCACCAAAACTCTCCATCAATGTTTTTATGAATCTTGCATAAGAGAAAGTATTGGCATTCTTTAAGGAAAAAGATTCAAAATTCCACCATGCATGAGCCTTACCTCTGAAATGCAGTGCTGCAACTCTGATAACTTCATCTCCGGCAATATGGTGTAGCTGCAAATAGGAGTTTAGCTTCTTCACCCAAGCTCCAACTGAACATGTAGGTGATCTAGAAAAAGTAGATAGAAGAAATCTATCTGCATCCTACTGCTGGCTCTTCTCCATTTGGATCTTGTATAACTCTTGGAAATCAGTATGATCTCTGAAATTTTCAGTTTGAGATTCATACTCCTGCAAAAAGTCACTAAGAGTCATTCTCTTAGGCATTCTTCCTACTCCCATCCATCTCAGGATAGCTCTGGGCATTTGAATATGTTGTGCATCATGGAGTGCAGCTGCTTGCTCACACACACCATGTGAAAATCTAGATTCAGCTCTAGAATTAACCTCCTTTGGAGATCCCATCTCCAATCTCATTTTTTCCATCTCTCCTTGAAAGCTCTTCATAGATTTTGGAAGAAGCTTTGTGAGCTTGTATTCCTTTCTTTCTACACATACTGAAGCTTTTTGGCTTCTGTCCATCCCTCCTTCTTCTGATAACACTGGAAAGTTCCCTTTTTAGGAATATCAAAATTCTATTCCAGAGATTGACTGCAGGGGCATTTACTGGATATGTCACCTTTGAAAAAAGGATGAGATACAGAGGCTACTTGGCCATCTGCAAACTCTGTCTATAGAGTTTGAAATATTACCCCTTCAGGGATTCAGCATTTTGGCTTGAAGCCACAGGCTGAGCCAAAGATATTTCTTTGATACCACTGTAATATCCCTTTTTCAGGATTGTTAATAAATCATACATGAAAAATGCATTTCCAACAACATATGCAATAAAATAGTGAAATCATCACTTGGATCTCATAGAAACATCCACATAGCATATAAATACAAGAGGAGATAAAAAAGAAATGAAACTAGGTGGGTTAAACAGATCTCCCACACTAGAGTAGCTGAAAATGACTAAAACCGTAAACTGCATTTTACCGGAGTTGCTGCATCAAGGGACTGCACAGTCTAAAGAGGGTTTTAACATAAAAATATGGGAGAAAAATATATCTACTCATATATTAATGAATAATGCTGAAGTACAGAGATCTAGTCTCCTCATACAAAATACAAGAGAACCCGGAAAGGGTTTCTTGTCAAATACTTTGCATAAATATGTGATCTTCAGAAAATTACTGAATAATCACTGAAACACTGAAGCATAAGAGCATATAAGGCTGGAAATATATCTGATCTGAAGTAGAACCCTCAAGGGTTTCCTCCCATGAAATGATGAACCTCTCAATCACAAGGAAACAGTGCAACGGAGCCACCAAACCATGCAATGAACACTGCCTCCAAAATAACACACTCCCTAGTAGAAACAACGCTGGGAGGGTATGAGAAATGTGTGGTATGATACCACAGATCTGAAATAAGTCATGGAGCTCTCCAAACAGATCTCTCAAGTGAAGGAAATATTCCTCCGATGAGAAACTAGCTCAGAAGCTGGGATTCCAGTCCCTTCCACTGCTGCACCCAGAAACACTGCACAAACTCTGGCAAAGCTGTGCTGATGTAGATGGCTGAAGCTTGGAATGAAAACATGATGTGGAAAGATGAATAAAAACTATCCCAATGAGATAATCAAAGGAAAGAGGTGGGATTCCTGCCCAGGAATACCCAGTGCTAAACAACACTGCAACTTGCTAAGCAACAAGCAACAACAATTCTTGGCGGCCAAGAATAATAATAATCTACAACATAATAAATAATGTTGCCATCCTCTTCCTCATATCAGATGTGAGTTTTATTGCCCTTGGCCCCAATCACTTAGGTTACTTCTAACCCAAGTTACATTTCCCTCCAAAATTGCGTTATCCATCCTAGGATTCCTCTTCCACTAAAACTGCGTTGTTGACTTGGTCAAAGTAGCTTCATTTTATCTTTGTTCACACATGGAGGTGTTTTATGAAGCTAGAAAGAGTGTCCCCTTTCAAAATTGGGGTATTTTGTTCCTCCTTATGAGACTTATGGGATTTTCTACCCATTTGTTTACTGGCTACAGCTGCTGCTAACTCTAATGTTCCATTTAGTTTGGAGGCTAAAATTTTGGAACATTACACTCCCATGGAACCTCATCATATGACTAGTGTGGGAGCCTAATGTTAAGAGTGCTTAAGGAGCCTAATTTCAGGTTTAATATTTAATTAAGATTTAGTTAAGTGGAGTTTAATATGGTGAATATTCTAGAGGCACTCCCAAATTTAGGCGGACTTCCACTTTTAGTGGAGTTAACTGGTAGTTGCCCCACATTTAGTGGAGGAAATTGGGGCAAAGTTGTTTTGGTCATAAATATCTCATTATTAAACTAAATTGGATGAAATTTTGGTCAAGTTTGGGTTTCATCGACCTTATGAATACTTTGGGATATTTTTCAGGTCAAATGGAGGTGATCTTCAGTAGATTTTGCTTCAGGGAAGATGAAAGAGCCATCAGGGCCACCATGAGACAAATTTAGTTTGAGGCCTAACCAGGGGATTTAGAGTCCTTTTACAAAGTTAAAATAGTCTAAATTGGATAATTAAGATGTTATAAATCTAATGAAATGGTTTGTAGAGCTTTTAGGGAATGTTTGAAGGCCTAAAAGCTTCTGTAAAGTTTCAGGGGCCATTAGTGCCAGCTTTTGCCAGCAGTAGTGCAGGGCTTAGAAAGAGCTGTTTGAGATTGTTTGTAGTGAAACAGTGGTCATTATTAACTGAAGAAATCATTATGAATATATTTACAGAGGTTTCAGTAAGTTTTAAATACTTTTAGAGGTCGAAAAATCAGTAGATAATTTTTCCTTGACCCTAGTGCCAAGGGGTGCCGATAGTTGGTTCTGGTGAAACCGGAGCAACCGAAGGATATTTTTGATGAACCAAAACCCTATCTTGAATATTTAAATTTTGGAACCAATGGAAGTGGTTTCAGAACATTTTGAGAACTTATAGAGCTTGAAAAGCTGATGTGAATTTCTGGGCAGCCCTGGGCAAACCGTGGAGGATAGTCTATTCTGGGGATGTTGTGCTTGATTTAAGAAATTTATTAGTTGAAATTTGGTGTATGATTTTTTTTGGATAAAACAGTAGCGTTTTCAGTGATTTAAACAGAATTATGAGGGAATTTTTTCCAATTATAAGCTTAGAGAATCTTAGTGCACCGATAGAAGGAAATGTGTTAACAAGAGCCTAAAGATGTTTTCAGAGTTTGGACAACCATTTGAGGGATATTAATGGTATTTTCAGTCCTTTGGATCATTTTTTTATTCATTGGAATTAAGTATTTACTTTGTAAAAAACTTACCATAATCCCAAAGAGCTAAGTCATGATGACCAAGCTCAAAGGAGACGTAGCCCACGAGATTTCGGGTGAACTCCTAGAATAAAATTGATGTTTTATTTGAATGATTATTTGCTGCATGTTGCTGTCATACATGTTAAATTTCAGCAAGAAAAAATTAACTTAAAACACATAAAAAATAAAAATTCATACACCACTTTCAAGTAAATAATTCTGCAAAATTGTCAAGCACAAGCTAGATCATTTTAATTTAAACTGAGTGATAGGTTCTTGAAATACATACAAGTTATCTAGACCATTTTCAGATCAGCCCAAATGATGATTGATTAAATTTTGTTCCTCAGGTCCCTCATACTCCCCACTAGTCTCTCCATGTCCTTCAATTCTCAAATCCCAATAAATGATTCTCCACTATTGTTTTGAATCTGGAGTCTTAGTATCAGGAGTGGATATGTTGTTTGAAGGGTGGTGAGTTCTAGACACAAGAGACACCGACGGCCTAGGCTTTGATATGGTAGTTGCTTTCTGTGGTCCTGTCTTCCTATTATCTCTGTATGATGTGGACTGTTCCTTTTCTTCCCTTGAGATTAGACCTCCAAAAAATGTCTTTCTTCCCAAATATGCACTCTTATTTTTCTTCTTACGACCCATCTTTCCTGTAGTCAGTAGAGTGGGGGGTGTTTGTAAATGTCGATGTTGTGCTACTTGCACACATGGGCCCTATGTGTATCAATTCATCTTATAAGTGCTTCATTTTCTACAGCAGTGAGCCCACTCAAGTTTGTTAGAGTGATGTGTAGGTTCTTACCTCTCGTCTTACCACCCAAATATAGTTGAAGACACCCTAAAAGAACACCCAAAAATTCAAGTACTCCTAAGTGTCCCAGCAAGACATTGGTGAGCTCGCTCAAGTTCGTTAGAGTGATGCATAGGTTATTACCTCTCGTCTTACTGCCCAATAATTGTGTCGCCAGAGACACTCTAAGTAAAACAAAATGCTCATAAATTCACTCTCCTAAGTGTCCCAACAAGACATTGGTGAGCCCGCTCAAGTTCGTTAGAGCATT
Organism: Pinus albicaulis; assembly: GCA_034641835.2. Classification (NCBI taxonomy): domain Eukaryota; kingdom Viridiplantae; phylum Streptophyta; class Pinopsida; order Pinales; family Pinaceae; genus Pinus; species Pinus albicaulis. The sequence goes on along the minus strand of CM076577.1, from coordinate 1,352,183,959 downwards.
GCATAGGTTCTTACCTCTCATATTACTGCTTGATAATTGTGTCGCTAGAGACACTCTAAAAACACACGGAAATTGCACACGGAAATTGTCACTACCATCCCCGGCAACAACACCAAAATGTTGGGATGTATTAATCACTATTGAATGACTAAACAATACACATAAATTATCAATCCATGGACGTATTTTATTTCAATGACAGTTTCACTGTCTGTGTCGATACACTCAACCAGAAGCAATTCCAAATAAAAGAAATCGTTGTTGAAGTTGGAAGTAAGTCACTCATGTAGAAATAAAATGATCTGCAAGACTAGAATCACACTTCAATTAATATTTTCTAGTGCGCCACACAAAAAGTATCTAGCTGGTGTCTCTAATATCATATGTGTAACAACATACAAAGTATTGAAATTGAAGCGGATATATTCACAGCTAAAATAGCAGAAACAACATCTATACTAACACATAAACCAAAATACAAACACATATACACAACTACCTTAATCACTGTAATCCCTGCTAAGAAGGAGGGCCCTTCCTCCCTAGCAGGGCACAGGTAGAGAAAGAGCTTAACGAAAACTAAATTGAATAACGCATGTAACAAAAATAACATGATAATCTGTATTAATATGAGCACAATTACAGAGCCAAAATAATGTTGTTCTCCGCTAACCTTTCGACCTCTAGGGCCGAGAACTATATAGTGGTTACATCTCAGAAAATCAAGGGATAGATCAGTCATGAGAATATTATGATTCTCATGCTGATCGAAATAGAATACATATGGTTATAACCACTTCTTAATAAAAGTCAGACTAGAAAATTATAGATTACAATCAAAACCGCCCATAGGTTGTTATCCAAAAATACAATGTTAAACAAATTCTATAGCTATCACAATAAAACCACAGCTGTAGTGTAACATCTAAGGGACATGTCAGCAACAGGTGTTGACGAGATCCAGCCAGCGGTACAACTGTATCAATAGTTCTCCAGCAGGTCTGTAACAACAGAGTGTAACAGCAGTTTTTCGGCGGGTCTGTAACAATAAGGTGTAACAACATCGCTCACTGTAACATCACACCCTGAACTGCTCCTGTGTACCTTGTGCTCGGGATCTTTGGTGCTACAAATGACATCTGGAAAGACAACACAAAGACCATAGATCTTCTCCAAACATTCTTTCTCAATTAGTCATAAAAGGCACGATATATCATAATAATTGATGAAATGCCAGAGTAATGAAAATAAGGTGAAACAACACAAGCTAGGATGAAAAGGTAGGAAAAAGAGGCAAAGATAGTCCCATTGGTTATAGTCATGAGGCAAAATAGGGAAAACACCTGTATGAAAAGTGTGCAAAACTGGCACCCAACAACATATAGGGTGTCATTGGTGATGGCTTTTGTGTGGTACTTGGATATTGGAGCATCATTCAACATGACCGACAACAAAGAATTACTCAGTAGCTTGGAGGAGAAGGATTTCCAGATTCACGTTAAGATGGGTTATGACGGGAGGTATAACACTACCGGTATTGGTATATTTACCTTTCAAAGGAGTAAGGTAAACCCCTCATATTAAAATATGTCATGCATGTTATTTGTTTACAGAATAATTTGGTTTTTGTTGCTATGTTGGAATACCATGGATATGATGTGATCTTCAATTAAGGAAAGATGTTCCTTCGTCACAAAGCCATGGAACAGGTGAAAAATATTGGGGTTTGAGTAAAGAATCTCTATAAACTAGATGTAGAATACTGCACTACATTGAGCACTAAAGTAGAGAAGGTGAAGAGCTGAGACATTAGCGAGTTATGGCACATGAGGTTGGGCTATCTACATCATAGTGCTTTGAATATCGTTCAACATATTTCTACAGGACTTCCAAAGGGTGCACTTGCGCAGAGAGACACATGCAAAGGGTGTACAATGGGGAAGTATACCAAGGCCACCTTTCACAATAAGGAAATTCGAGCAATGATAATCCTTGAGAGATTTCAGATGTGTGTGGACCATTCTCAACAGCTTCCACATCAAAGCACATGTATTATGTGATTTTTGTTGATGACATTTCAAGAAAGTGTTGGATTTTCTTCATGCATAAAAATATCAGATGTTCTCCAAATTTTGTGAGTTCAAGGAAATTTTCAAGAAAGATATAAGGAAGAAGGTGAAGGCTTTGAGGAGTGACAATGGTGGAGAATATATCTCTAACAAATTCAATAAATTTTGTGCCTCAGAAGGAATTCAAAGAGAATTGATAGCACCTCATAACACACAGTTGAACAAGGTTGCAGAAAGAAAGAACAAAACGATTGTGGGAGAAGCACAAGCTATGTTGCATGATCAGGGCCTACCATTGCATCTATGGGTGGAAGCATGTAATACAACGATATTTTCGCAGAGCTGTAGTCCTCATCAGATAGTTGGCATGAACACACAAGAGGAGGATTTTTCAAGTAAGAGATTGGATGTGTCGTATTCTAATTTTTTTGGTTCATCTGTTTATTGCCATGTAACCAAAGATTGAAAGAAGAAGATAGAGCCAAAAATAGAGTTGGGGATATTTTTGGGGTACACTGATACACTCCACAACTATCGAGTGTACTTTCCAACACACAGGATGACAATGGTCATAAGAGATATGAAATTCGATTAAGAGAAATCCATGCGATTTCCCCTTGAGAGGGAGCTTGAGTTACATGTAATTGATGAGCTCTTGTCTCCAAAGGACGAACCTCAGGATGTGGAGCAATCACACACAGAGGAACTGAGAGTGGAAGATACCACTCATGTAAAGCCATCCACCAAAAATGGAAGGAAGCGCATGAGAGAGGCTGGAAAATTATTGCTAGATGTGAGAGAGAATGTGGGAGCACCCACGTCACAACATAGGAAGAGAAGTTCCCTAGAGAGGTACACTGGATACATGTCTCTTATGAGCGAAGGTATTGAGATAGAACCACCTCTTTTGAGGAAGAAATTCAACAACCAGTGTGGGTTGATGCCATGGTTGAGGAGTACAACTCCATTACCAGAAACAATGCATGGGAAGTTGTCCCAAGATTAGTGGGGAAGTCAGTTGTAGGATCCAGGTGGGTCTACGAGGTGAAGCAGGAAGCAGATGGGAGTGTGGAGAAGCAAAAGGCCATATTTGTGGCCAAAGGGTTCTTTCAGATGGAGGGGATTGACTATGATGAGACTTTTGCACTAGTCGCAAGGTACTCATCTATTAGATCCATCCTTGCACTCTCAGTGTAGATGGGATGGAAGATACATCACATGGATGTAAATACAACATTTCACAATGGATTTATTGAGGAAGAAGTGTACATTGAGCAGCCAGAAGGTTTTGAGACCTTAGACAGGGAGTCACATGTGTGCAAACTCAAGAGAGCACTGTATGGGCTCAAGTAAGAACCTCGTGCTTGGTACACCAAGATTAACATTTATTTCACCGAGTTGATCTTCACCAAGATTCAAGTAGATGGAAACCTATATCATATGGTGGTTGATGGTACACTTTTCATTATTTTAATTTATGTCAATGATCTGATACTGATAGATGATGATAAACTCATCGGGTCTTGGAAAGAGGATCTTGCAAGAGAATTTGAGATGAAGGACATGGGGCTCTTGCACTATTTCCTCGGATTGAAGATATCGCAAAGTGATGGGGATCTATTTGTATCTCAGGGAAAGTGTACCATTGATATTCTGAGGAAGTTCCACATGGTGGGAAACAAACCCATGGAGACTCCTCTAGCAGGAAATTGGAGGAAGGATTATGCTACTTCGGGCGAAGTGGTGGATGCTACTGTTTACAGGAAGCTTGTGGGTTCACTCATGTATTTGGTGAACACATGACCAGACATATGCTATGCAGTTAACCAGGTGAGCCAAGCTATGCTTAAGCCTACCAAGCTCTTTTGGAAGGCAGGGAAGCATGTCTTGAGATATCTTAGGGGAAATACAAAGTATGGATTATGGTACAGACAGACAGAGGGAGTGAAGCTTCAAGGCTTCACCGATGCAGATTGGGAAGGGAGTCCATCTGATAGGAAGAGCACGTCAGGGGGCATCTTCAACATATGATTAGCAACAATTTTTTGGTACAATAGGAAACAAAGATCAGTTGCACTCAGTTCAAAAGAGGCAAAGTACATGGCATCTAGTCAGGCAACATGCGAGGCCATATGGATGAGTAAGATACATGTTTGTTTGTTCGGTCAACAGATGTATCCGATGATGATACATTGTGATAACCATAGTTGTATCAAACTCTCAGTTAATCCAGTATTCCATGATAGGTCCAAGAATATTGGTATCCGGTATCACCATCTCAAATATTGTGTTTAGAGGTGGATTATGTCATTAGATTACATTGCCACGAAGGAGCATGAGGCAAACATCTTGAAGAAGGCATTAGCAAGAAGAAAATTTGAATTCCACAGAGACAAGATTGGGGTAGCAGATAATCCCTTTCTTGTTGAGAGGGAGTGTTTAAATGGCAGCAAGAAATATCACCCAAGGGGGTTTCTAATTTAATTTCCCCTTAATTAAATTAGAAGAGAAATTGTAATTTCATCTCATGAAAATTTTTATTAGTTAACTAAGTTAGAAATATTGAGATAACTTAGGAAATTCTAGTTGAGGGCCATAAAGGAGGCATGTAGAGGTGTCCCAATGATTTAAGGGGGTCCAATTATAGTTATTTGTGAGTTGTAATTAGTTAAATCAATCAATTGAGTTAAAATCAGTTTAACTAGTTCTAACTGATAGATGAAATAGATATATGTCAAGTGAATTAAATATGATTTAATTCATAATGAGTGATCAATCAGTTAACTGATAATTCACTATAAATAGTTGTTTCATTTCAGCTCTAAGGAAGGCCCAGTTGAGACTGAGGTTAAAGGGATGATAAATATCAATTGTATAATTAGAAGATTGTACAGATTAGTTATAGAGTCATGTGCAGGCCAAGGATGCATTGCACAATAAATTCAATGGAATTTCCTATTTAATAGGGTGAAAATTCCTCCAAGAATGCATGAGCAAGGTAGGTTGAGAAAAGGCTTAGAATTGGTTAAGTAACTGACTGATTTTTCCTAGATCAGAGTGAGACAGTTGGCAGAGTGTAGGAGTTTCTCAGTGAGAGAAAGCATTGTATTATTTCATGGTCTTAAATTTATACAATATATGGATAACGGGGTTTCAAGTAGTGTTCTTTCCCCAAATAAATCTTGCGTTGTGTGATTGAGTTAATTATTTCTTTGACTTGTTATGTGATTGTGTGATCATGTTTTGTTTTCGCAAATTGTAGAAGGATTCAATGTATTTTTTTAGTACATTATAAGATAAAATTGGATATCATTGTTAGATTTTATACAAATTTTTATTTAGTCATAAAATCGAGGATCTTAAATTTTTTTTCAAAAGGAAAAAAAACAACCCAACTTTCATTACTTAAAACAAAAGGAGGTTACATTGTAGCTTAAATAAAAAATTAATAAAAAAGTCTCTTAGCCAAGAGGACAAAATGATCCATCTTTAAACATATCCTTTCCAAATAAAAACAAAAATCACAGAAAAATAAGATCACAACGCTATCCAGAAACCAATACTAAACTTCAAAGAGAACTGTAAATATTAATCACAAAAAATAGACTAATTTCACTATTAGAAACAATAAGAAAATGTTTCTATATGATCTATGAAATATCCAAAAATGAAATAAATGTCAGCCAAAATGGAGATGTGAAGGCCTACCTTGCCTATAAAACATGAAACTGTGAGAGAAACATGAAATTCCATGATCAAGAGTCAAGTGACTGATAACACCGACCTCTTTTGGAAAGGAGGTCAAACTCACTGTTTTGTTTCTGATAGATGTAGGTGAATGAAATGCGATTAAATGTAGTCATCAACGCCAAAATTTGGATAATCGAATGGAAGAGAGAGGGATTCCCAAAATTAGAGATACCCTAGGCCCACTCAATCACAATTTTAGAATCCCAATGATCAAAATATCTTCAATTGTCATCCATCTGGTGCATTGTAAAATACCCTGTATTCCAAGAATTTACATCCATCTAGCATATTGTAATACACCTTCAAGTGTAAGCATTTCCTCTCGGTGATTAGTTCCAACACCCCAGGCCAATTAAAATGATATGATTGTCCCTGCTTCAGAATAATATAAGCACCACATCCACATTCCATGTCAGAAGAATCTAGCTCTGTCGAAGATACCTACCCTATCAGCTTAGTTGACCCTATTTCTTTGTATATATGATTTTTTCTTGGTTGTTAAGTTTGTTGAGGCCCTATCTCCTGAGAAAAGGCCAATATTGCTGGAATCATAAATTGGAAAAATAATTCAACTTGATTAACTGAATAATGTAAATTGTACATGTATAAATATAGCAAGAAACCGTTGGATTTAGTTTCTAGGTTTTCTTGAACTTATCACCATAACACACACTAACCCAAACTTAATCTTGAGGATGAGTTGTCTGACATTCCCCCCTTAATCCAAAGGGATGTATCAAAGTTCAAGAATGAGAGCTAAAAATGCAAAAATGCACCTAAGCCAAGAGGTGAATGTCTCTTATAAATGGTTTTCAAGGATGACCACAAACCAAGGATGGTGGTTTTTAAGAGTAAATAACAAACGATACCAAAAATGTGGGAGAACTCAAGGTCTCAACGAACACCAACTCTAGAAATATTAATGTCGTTCCTCAAACAATTTTGAATCTGGAAGTGCTCATTCACAAACAACTCATTCAAAAACAACTAAAGTATCTCTCACTACAACTCTTTCTCTAACTGGTACATGTTGTGGCTTAGACTCACTTATGGATCTCTGACTCAGGCTCACATGAAAAATATTCAAACATGTAGCAGACCATCAATTCCATCAATTCCCCCATTGTTAGATACAAGGTGAGAACATGAAGTACTCTTTATCACTGCAAGGCTGGTCAATTCTCTAAAACATATCCTATGGTATGACCTATAAAAATTCTTGGTTGTTTTGGACCAATCCCAGGAAGCAATCCATCAAAAATTTAGTTTCTCTCTTGCAGTATTATTCTTTCTGGAACATTTGTTTGAATGGTGATTTCGCTTTCCACAATGCTCACATGGGTGAATATCAAAACACTGATCTTTCACATGTCCAAGTTTGTCATTAATGTTGGCATCAATCAATTTGTTCTAGAACAACTCCATCTAGAAATATAACACTATGAAATTACATAGGTTTAGAAAAATCAGGAATATGAAAAAATACATCCAAGACATCCTTGTTATACCCAAAACTAGTTATGTTTTTGACGTGTACAATCTCTTCCCACATGCTTATAAAGGCTTTGGGAACGATGAGCTTCACATCTCTATGCAAATGACTATTGCATACCCTTCCCTAAACATGATTTCCTGCTGCATCCAAATTTTCTCTTAAAGTGGTTTCATTACTCTTCAATTGTTGTTTGGAATTAGGATCATCTCATTGTACTTGAGACTCAATATGGAGAAATTATACTCTCTCCAATTCATCACATAAATAGATTTTGATATCAACAAGGCTTAATTTGTCGACATTTACAGTTTCATCAATAATGGAACTAATGAGATTGTTCAATATATCTAATAAATTTTTAATTTGAGCATTTTTAGTCAATCTTGGGTGTCATATTCAAACAAAAATGCACCCATTTTACAATGTTATTTAATAAGTAAAACTGTGGTAACCACCTTAAGATTGAACACTCTGATTGGAATTATGTAAGGTTTCTAACTTGCCTTTCTCAAAACATATACTCTACTTATTTATCACTTGTACATGATGTGTTATGACCATATATATAATAATGGTGATGGGAATGATATTTTGAACAACAAGAGTCTGACATCGAACAGATTACGAAAACATCCACAAATAGTGGACCCAACGACATCAACCTCTGAAACAAATCTCATGAAGTAAACAATTTGTCAACAAAAGCATGCAATATTCCATATTTAATCAATTCTAGAATTTTCTAGAAGAAATTAGTCGTGTCCAAGGCTCTGTCACACATCTCTTGAATGTGTGGAATCCAAAAAAAAAAAAAAAGGTTGATCATTCACATTGTCCTTGGTTCCTATCTTCTCATAATCTTTATATCATAATGAGTCTCTTCATATTATAACCTTAATTACTACCAATACTAACAACTCTAAAAGCTAAAATAACATATTTTCAATTATGAAAACCTTAAATTTGTTGACATCTTCACACAGGCAGGCCACAGTGGTAAGTATCAATGACATTTATGCCAAATAAGAGAGCGATTCAATCTTGGTCATCTTCATATTCAAATACTACGTGCTCTTGACAGACAACAAAATTGGAAATTTTCCGTTTTCTTGTGAATTATCTTCATATCATGACGAGGAACATGGTTCTCAGGAACCGAGAACTATTTTAAGACAAAGGATAATAGGAGTGACAACGTTGTAACCTTTAGTGTTCTCAATGTTTGCAAACAGTATCATGAAAGCAGATTATTTTTTATATTGATTGTAGAATATCGCATAGGGTCCAAAGAAGGAGATACAAATTGAAAGGTCATCAGGGGATAACTTAATATGGTTTTGATTCTAGTTTGAGATCATAGTGTTCTTAATAGATCAACGATATAAATATTCTTGGACCATTTCTCATTTCTAAATCCTCTCATAACATTGCATTGTAATAAAAAAACCAACTCATGAGTGCTAGAAGTCCAAAATTGATACTTTTCCTCCTGGTTTTTAGCTACAAAATTTATCATCTTCCTCCCGGTCTACAACTGCACATCGATCCTTAGGTAATTATACTTACAGCAATCATTGTCCACATTGTGTAGGATTCACGCCTCTTTCCTCTGCGTGTGTCTTCAACTTCCAGACATCGGTTATTTACACATGTACAACAAAATGGTTCGTCAAACAAGGAAACCCTTGGTTCATGACTGGAGGTGAATCAAGATCCAAAGCCTAGTGAAATTTGGGCCTTCCATAATCCAATTTTTTATTATTAAAAGTTTGGTTTAAAATGGTTGTAGTCGCATATAGACCTATTCAACCGAGCGTGAATTTGAACGGAATTCCTCTATCCCGAAAAGATTGGAACTTGTAATTGACCATAAAGTGCTTTGATACCACTGTTGGAATCATAAATTGTAAAAAGAATTCAACTCAATTCATTGAATAATGTAAATTGTACATGTATAAATACAATAAGAAACCATTGGATTCAGTTTCTAGGTTTTCTTGAACTCCAAAAACTTATCACCATGACACACACTAACCCAAAATTAATCATGAGGATTAGGTGTATAACAAGTATCTCTAGACATGTTTTCCTCACATCTGGAGGGGATTGGTAAAAAATAAATCAGGGATCTTAGATGAAGATAAGAGATATAAAAACTCAACAACACCCATTGATCATGGGGCTCGAACCGAAGACCTGCTACGTTTGCATTTTTCCAAACTTGGTGATGCATGTTTTATATTTTTCTGAAAATTATAGGGAGCTTAAAGTTGAGAAAAAAATAGTACTTTTGATTCTTTTGCTATGCCAAAAAATACAAAGATATTGAGATTAATTGATATTAAGAAATCCATAGAGCTTGAACTCATAGTGATGCTTGTCTCTTGTTTTGTTATTCTAAAATATATAAATATGATCTTGAAATTAAGAAATCCATATGGTTCGAACCCATGACTCGCTCCTTTCTTGCTTTTGTATTTTTTGAAAATAATGGAAATATTTGGGGCTCGAACCTAGGGTTCGAGCCTCACTTTGGAGCTTCGTATGTTTGGACGGTCTACAATGATGATTAATTGAAATTTGGATCCATTGGGTTGATATTTAACAAAATCATAAATATTATAAATAATGGTCCTTAATATTTAATCTTGTATAGGGATGAAACTATCTTGTTTCGATAATAAAAATTTTACATAACCAAATTTCCCATCCAACTATTGTATTATATTGAAAAGTAAGAAAAATGTTGAAAGGAGAATAAATTGGTGTATTCCATAGGGCTAAGGATTTGGATGCTGTCCTTTGATTCTATTTAGCCTTATTCCGATAATTCCATTCCTTCAGGCAACGACAAGTTTCAACCCAACTTCGATTTCCACCCCCATTGTAGTGATGAGGTTAATGCACACGTTTTTAGATGTGGTTGAAGATAATGGTTCCCTTTGCACCCATTTGAAATTATTGTCTTCAAATTAAGTTCCAAATGCTTTCATATTCATCATGATTCACACCGAAACCATCCTTATTTCAATTCCAAAATATTTCAAATTCACATTCGAAATATCTACGATTGTGAATATTATTTTAAGTTAAATGCTGAAGCATAATGTCTACTGGTTTTTTTCTTCTGAAGCATAACGTAACTTTATTCACCAAAAGAAATTCATTTGAATTACCAATTATTTGGTGAGAATGATTAATATAATGTTGAAATATGACCCAAAAAAAAAAAACACATTATATAATTCAATTAAAATAAGAGATTATATAAAAAATCTCTTAGACCTCAATGACAATAATATAATAGTAAAAATTCAAACAAAAATAACTCTTATTAAAAATGATAAGAAAAGAAAAACATGCCACATGCCACTTAAACTTAACACCAATAAAAATATTAAAAAAACTATTTTTACAAATTCACATCAAATCACGACACTTTCATAATACCTTCAAAGCACAAATAAATAACAAGGAGATAGAATAAGCATTACATACCAATAATTTTCCATCTAAAAGCTTTTCCATGTGATGAAAAATATGATTTTGTCTTATTTGTAGCTTTTCTATGTGAGAGTGATGGGAAGTGTCACATTGCTTCATTAGAGGAATTTTGAGGTATAAATCGGCCTCCTAAGGAAAATGTACAATCAACATTCACTTCATGAGAACCAATCACATTTTAGGGGATGACATCATCCCTAATGGTTGAGGTGGCATTTTGTCACATTCTCAATGGTGGATAAAAAATCATGGTTAACCATGGTAGTGCTCTAAGTACTTTTACGTCAAAGTAACGTACTCATAATAAATGCCATTTCACACTTTTTGAATAAAAATATATTATTGTCATTTCATATTTCTTGAAAGAAACAATGCATATCTCTATACATTTATTATATTGTATTATATTAATTTTATATAGTATATTAATTACATGTTATTATACAATTTAAATAATAAAATTTTTAATTAATAGCATAAAATATAATTAAGAATTTATAAATTTATATTTCTATTTTATTTTAAGTTATTTAGGTACAAAGAAAAAATGCATTAGTTGTTCAATAATAATGAATTTTTATTGAAAAGCTTATTCTTATTTATAGTCACATCAATACAATTATTTTATTAATTTTATTTTGGTACAACTTTTGAATTGAATTTAACTATGGTTACATGGATTTTGGTGCAAAAAGTGAATTGAAAATTCATAAATATTATTTTATTGGTTTAGCTATTTTTTTATTATATCCTTAGGAGGCCCATTTTAGACCTCAAAATTCCCCTAATCATCTTTCCTCCCAATACCCTAGGATACTCCACACAAAATCACACAACTCTGTTATCATCTAAATTATGGAAATTCAGAAATTTAACTTGAAATATGTTGTCAAACCAGAAAATCTGGGTTCCACTTCACAAGTACCATGAGAGAGTCTTCTCTCATGACTTCCTACTCTTTTCAAACCTACTTCACCTTAAAAGGGCTTCAACTTATCAAGGCATGACCAATAGGTCGAAACCAAGCTCTCAAAGCTTCAGATGCAACCCAAAACTTGTGTTGTTGTAGGTGCTACAAAATATTTTCGTAGCATAGTCAAAACCATATAGGCACTACGAAATATTTTTGCACTGCTTCCAGAAACTCGCCTTTTCAAATTCCAGGAAGCCAAAACAACTCGGCCTTTCTCTCAATCGACTCTCCACAACCCCTAGTCACTCCTTAACAACTTCACGTGTTTTCTTCCTTTGAATTACACTCTCGATCAACTAACGGTCTCAAAATCCCAATTAAAAAGGGCATGACTCATTCGAAATAGTGGTTCTCTAATTTTCATTTGTGAAAACGCTCCCCTCACTATAAATACCACACGGTCCATGGTCATGGACACAGACAACACCTCCCCCATAGGTTTGGAATAATTACAGCACTACACCAACGATGCATGACTAATGCACACAACAGTTAAAGCTACATGGCATAATCTCAATTGATTCAATCAGATTACAGGGTCTCACAACTAAACCCCAATAATACACGACTTCTACAATGTATATGTGGCACTACCATATACTAGTAGCAATAATACACATCATTATTCTTACCAGGAACATATCCCAAACACATCAATGAAAACTACGACAACAATCTGTAGTTATGGCCTCACAAACATGGTTATCAACCAAAAACATACATAGACCACACAGTCACTCATACATTTGCAAAAACTAGCACACACAACAAAACTTCAGTGTCTTGACTGTCTTCATTGAATTCGACACATCCATAACCAACCACAGCATAGGGACTAACTTCAGATAGGAAAACAACATCAACCTACTCACAAGTTCTCATACGCACTAACATAGGTCAGTTGTGGCTATACTTACGCACAAATCGCAATCACACATTCTAAATACCTAAACATCCACTACAACAGACATATGAAGCTACATCATCATACACACATAGGTATATAAATATTCTCAGCTCCATAATACATTTAAACCAACACATATTGAATAGGTATAAAATCATACATCCATATGACATTTCTCAACACATTCCACATGATTGAAAAGTGAATATTAAAAACTTCATTAATAATAGAAAGATAGAGGAAAATATAGACACACAGTCACATAAACACATTTTCTCATTAATCAAATTCTGCATACACTAAGCTGTCCATATTTTACAATGTTGGCATGTGCATACTCTTCCTCTCATCCTCTTCCTCTGTTCCCACCACTGAATATTCTCCACTTTACTGCTTCACTTCTTCCTCTTTTTTACACATCTGCCTACTCTCTTTTCAACACTCATTTATTTATAAAGAAAGCTAACATGGGTAACCAAGGGTCATAAGTGATGGTTCATTTCCCCTTCTTGAAGCTACATTAATTACATTTACATTATGAAATATTTCCTCTCACATCCTAATGCAAATATCTATCAAAACATTTGAAATCTCTCCCAACATCATCATGTGACCTTCATCAAATTGGCAAGCCTCAGTCCAGTCCTCCTCAAAATTTGTGCCCCATCTATGCACTTGCATTAGAATCCCAAGGTACAAAATATATGACCTCCTGGTCATATGTGTTTGGTCTTCTCGAACAACTTCAACTTGTGAGCTAAAACATACCTCTGCAGTAAAAGGTCTCCACCTTGCTACATGATACCTCACCAAACTTTCTCTTGAGTTTTGCCTTTTGGCCTCTTCCCGATTCTCTCCTCCAGAACTCAATGAGCACTCCTTGCTCTAGGTTGTTGAAAATATCCTCACCTTCCTCTAATATCATATGAACAGTGAAAAAAATATCTTACCAGATCCTTAACTCAACTTGTACCTTGTTTCTACTACTTCCACTACGAACTTTGACCTTTACTTGGTGCTGAAATGTTCAAAATTTCCAATACTCTGCTAAAACATTTCCTCACAACCAACTATACCTTCCTTCTTTCCTTCCATCAATTCATCCTCTAACTCATTCCTTGGCTTAAATTTACCGTCTCTGGGTTGCTCATCAAATCTTCACCTGCTTCATCACATGTGTTCATCTCTCTTAATTTTTTATTCCATAGTTGCAACTCAATTCCATTGATTTTTTCCTCCATTGAGCATTTATCTCTGCCTCAAATTCACCTGCAACAAATTATGTTTCACTCTTTTTTATAGCTTTGGTCTTCCTCATCTTTCTATAGCAGTCCTCTCATTATCTCCAACTATAATTTAATTTTAACTAATTCTCTATCAAGTTTGTCTTGGCTTGATCTGCTATGTCTTCTCTATGAAACTTCACTATGACTCTCATTACTCACAAATTTCATACTTTCACGATATTCTCCCTGATCAATATGAGTTGCACACAAGCCACTATAAAAATTAATCTCCATCAACCTGTTTGTAAATACCATACCAAGCTCTCCTAAGCATACAATTCCCCTGGTATTTCTGCTGATTCCTTCCTCTGGAATATTCATCTACTCTTTTTGATTTTACATGCAATTAACTCACCTTATTCCTCTAAGAAATTTTTTGTTCTTCCTCACTTTCTAATACAAGGTTCCTTTCCATCATTCACATCTGCAAACATTCATCATTAATACTTGTAATCAACAATTAATCCTCAATCGACTAAAACAAAGTACCATTACCTCATTGTTCAATTTCCTCACAATTCCTGTTACATGATTCTTCTTATTGTTGTAATTTATTTGTTGTTTCATACCTTCCTGTTCAAGACCATTCTTCCTGTGGCATAAATTTGGTCATCTTCAACTCTCTTGTAACAACTGTTCACATGATCGATTTTTTTCTCAACTCAACCAACTCCTTCTCAAATCCTTCATCACTCACTTCTTTGAGTCTAATAGCCTTGGAACTTTTATTCTTCTTCTTGTGACCTTCCTCGAACCATTGTTATCATATCATCACTTCCTTTTGCTGAATTCTCCTTGTCTTCTATTGTGCTGTAAGAAGCTATTTTTTTATTTATAACAAGTTTACTACTTATCACCCATACCAAGTCATCCTCTTGGTAACTTCTATTCTCTAGGTTCTCTACATTAGAACCTCTTCTTGAGCAATCTTGCTCCTAAACTTTCAAATCTATCAGTTGTTGTATCTTCATTTGCTCACACTTCTTATTTTTTCTATTGGGTTCTATCATCATTTTTCATATAATAGCTTTCTTGCTCCATCTCCTTTTATGACATCACTTACTTACTATGGAAGTTGTTACTAATTCATACCTGCAAACATAATTATTTTAATGACCAAAACATCATATTCAATTTTATAAGATTTATCATAAGACCTCATCTTCCACAATATTTTTGAACCAATTCCTCTCCAAAAAAGAAAATTTCACTTCCCTACAATCAACTCACTCACTGTTTCAAGGTTATTTTTCTCTTCAATTTTTTTTTTTCACTGTCAAGTTGTTCTGTAATTTTGCAGCACCTCTTCCAAGGTCCCTTATGCTACTTCCAATGAAGCATCTTCAAGCGAGATTCTTACTCCTTGCACATCCTTAACTTCTTGATATCCTACATCAACTATACCTTCTCACTCTTTTTCAAGAAATAATTATAAATTTTCCTATCCATGTATCCAATGCTTCCTATTTTCCTACTTCATAATCTTACCTCAAAATACATCAAATTATCCTCCACTATGAGCTGTTAAAGTAAGATATTTTTCCAGATTTGATACCACTTGATGGGGAAGTGTCTGTTTTCCTCCGAATTCCTCCCAGTACCCCAGGATACTCCATACAAAATCACACAACTCTGTTATCATCTAAATTCTTGAAATTCAAAAATTAATCTTGAACTGTGAAGTCAAACCAGAAAATTTGGGTTCTGCTTCTCAAGTACCATGAGAGAGTCTTCTCTCATGCATTCCTACTCTTTCTAAGCCTCATTCAGCTTAAACATTCTTCAACTCATCAAATCATTACCAATAAGTCAAAACCAAGCTCTCAAACCTTCACACACAACCCAAAACTTGTGTTGTTGTAGGCGTTACAAAATATTTTCATAGCGCCGTCAAAAACTTGTAGGCACTACGAAATATTTTTCGTAGCACTTCTAGAAACTCGTCTTTTTCGTAGCACTTCTAGAAACTCATATTTTCTCTCAATCGACTCTCCAAGGCCCTGAGTCGCTCCTTAACAACTTCACATGCTTTTCTTCCTTTGAATTACACTCTTGCTCAACTAATGGTCTAAATCCGCAATTAAAAAAGGTGTGACTAATCCAAAACAATGGTGTTATATTTTTCCTTTGTGACAATGATCCCTTCACTTTAAATACCACATGGTCCCTTCTCTAGGAAATATACAACACCTCCCCCATGGGTGTGGAATAACATACATAGAGAAAACAGTTAGTCATACACTACAAAAACTAGCACACACAACACAACTTCACAATATTCACAATCTCCAATGAATTTGACACATCCATAACCAACCACAGTGTAGGGACTAACTCCGGACAGGAAAAAAATATCTCAACCTGCTCACAAGTTCTCATACACACTACCATATGCCAAAAGTGGCTATACTAACCCACAACTTACAATCACACATTCTAAATACCTCAACGTCCACTACGACAAACATATGAAGCTACAACTTCATACACACATAGGTAGATACATATTCTCAGCCCTAGAATACATTTAAACCAACACATATCGATTTGGTATAAAATCGTACATCCTTATGAAATTTCTCAACACATTCCACATGATTGACAAGGGCATATTAACAAATTCATTAATAATAGACAAGCAGAGGAAAATACACAGACAAAGGCACATAAAAAAAATCTCATTAATCAAATTATTCATACATTAAGTTGGCCATATTTTACAACGTGGGCATGTGAAACCTAGGCCTATCATCTTCTACCTCTCCTCCTAGCACTGGAGCTTCTCCAATATATTGTTGCACTTCTTCATTTTTTGCACACATCTACCTACTCTCTTCTCAACACTCATCATTTATAAATAAAGATAACATGGGTAACCAAGGGTCATAAGTGATGGTTCATTTCCCCTTCTCACAAATATGGGAAATTGAAGTTAGATTAATTACATTTACATTAGGAAATATTTCCTCTCACATCCTAATGAAAACATCTATCCAAACATTTGATATCTCTCCCAACATCACCATGTGACCTCCCACATATTTCCAAACCTTGTTCCAGTCTTCCTTAAACTTTGTGCCCCATCTATGCACCTACATCAGAGAAGCACAAATATGTTTTTATCTTATTTTCATTTCATTTTTACCCAAAATCATTGAAAGGGGGGTAGCATAATCATAATTTTTAATTAAATATTAAGTCTAAATAAAAATTATAAAATTAATCCCATGAGCATAAAAGAGACAGTGATAGGGAGTATTGTTAAGTCAATCTCTGATGTGAAGGTCATTGGTTTGAAACTCCATGGGAAAAATCCAGCCATGTTAAGGGTTCGTTTGGCCTATGCTGGGTGCGATCTCTGGGTGATTTTGATGGCTTAGATGCTCTTTGGTCGTATATTCTTAAGCCACAGGTCAAGCTTGATGTAATATTTGAAAAAATTAGACAACTTGACAATTTTTTATAAAATTAAATAATTTTGAATTTATGTTTGTTAAGATTAAAATCGAAAATCAATCATAAACATTAATAGAAGACTATTCTTACAAAGAAAATTTTTTATTAATCTATAATTGGTTATTTGGTTGATAAATGTGTTCATATACATCTTATCACACGTTTGATGATATGGCAACAGACCAATACTAGAGATAACAATTTGATTTTGGTAGAGAGAAAATATCTATTGTGAACGGAATTTATTTCCTATTATTCGCTCTGGAAGTAGAAAATGATTTTATGACTCTTGATTATATATAGGAAAATTGATTTAGAGTAAACCATTAGTTGAATCAATTGATCATCAAATGTATTTAATTATAAGATCCCCCAACAGACAAAATCAATAGTGACCTTATAATTAGTAATGGAATATACTTTGTAATGGATGATTTTTTTTTCCCAAGGAAAACCTCATAAAAATACTTTGGGGAGGTTCCTTGCTTTAGTGGATGGTACCCAATCAAAACTAGTTTTGAGTTACTTTGAAAGTGTTTACACCGTGTTTTGGGTTCTTTGATAATATGTTAGGGTAAATTTCAAATCGTAATCTCTATGTAGTCCATAATAATTCACACATGGGATATTCTTTGTGTTGTTTTTGCACATTATGTATAGCTTCCTTAGTGATTTATTTTCCTAGAATGTTCGATTTGTCTTAAAAACCTTGTAAATGTATTTCATTGTACACTCTTGTTTAGGCCTCGGAGTTCCACTGCCACGACATGGGGGAAAACCACCCTGTCTAGACCTTAAAGCAACTCCTTTTCCGTTTGGTGTGGTGGCTCTGACTGGGGATAGTTGCACTAGTTTCCCAATAAAGATGATTTTGCAGTGTATTTTGATTATTTAACATGCAATGGAAAATTATTCTAATATATCACATGCATCTATCTAACACTATTTAATTCTACTATATACCCGGGGTGTTTCTTCCTTTATGTGATCTGAAGAGATTTCTTTCAACTCTTAGTAATGTAGATTATTTAATAGTTGAAAGCGATGAAAATTATGTAAAGATGATTCTTCTAACAAAACAATTTGATTAGAAGAACTGTGAATAATATATCACATTCATATGTGTGATTATATATCCAATAAGAAATCATAGACAAATATTAGTACAAAAGTGAAGATAACATTCATCTATAATGACGTTTCAAATATAT
This sequence comes from Pinus albicaulis, assembly GCA_034641835.2. NCBI lineage: Eukaryota > Viridiplantae > Streptophyta > Pinopsida > Pinales > Pinaceae > Pinus > Pinus albicaulis. The sequence goes on along the minus strand of CM076577.1, from coordinate 1,352,165,308 downwards.
AATGCAATAAAAAGATGGTTGTTAATCTAGAAATAAAGACTTAATATAAGTGAATAGAAGTAACATATGTATAAAGTTCTACTCATTTAAATTCACAGTAGATATCTGATCCTCTTCACTTTAAAGAAATTTAAAGAGTACAATACTGCAACATCAATTAAACAACTTCAAATGTTAAAAGATATCAGATTCATCAAAGCATTCACAAACTTACAAAAGTGCATTCTTTGCAATTTTTTTTGAGAAATTTCTGGATCCTTCTCTAAATGCATGAGAGGGGTTTAAATACTAAAATAAATATTTTTAAAAAATATATTATTAAATAATAATAGAGGAGGTTTCAAACAACCATCCTCGTAAGACAAACTTTAACTACAATCTAGGAAAATAAAGTAATGATATAACTATGAATTTTGATCTTTCATTTGGATTTGATCCCGAAGCTAACAAATATCTAGCATAGTTTTGAGCTGAGCTGGCTGCGAAATCCTTGATCTGACATGTCCCTTGAATACCGCATTTGAGAGTGTTGGTTGTGATATTTTTGTCAAATCTGTTAAAGATTGTAGGGTTTGGTACTGATGATAAGTTTTGATCAGAAAATTCCAATAATTTTCTTTAGCAAACTTATTTACTTTTTTAATCGTTTCATTGTTCATTTCTACCTTTTTCTTCCACTGTGTTTGCAGCTGTTTGACTTCTGAGAGCACTTCAAACGTGCACTCTTTGATAAGTTCTAATTTCAAAAGCTATTCACATACAGGTTCATTAATCTCATTTGTCAACCTTTATGCTTTCACTGCTGCTTTCTCTGCTTCCTTTATCTGTGGTTTCCAATCCTTAAATAAAATCTCCTTGTGGAATTAATCTACCTGGGGTAGATTAGCTTCCTTGCCTGATTTTGATGCTTGCCATTGAATGTGTTCATTGATTTTCTTTTTAATTTTCTCACACTCAAGTTTTTGGATAGCTACTTGCTGGATCAGTATTTCACTTGAGTCACAATAAGAGCTAGTGATAGAAGTTTGTTGGAAAAATACGTCTTGTTGTTGCTTTAATTTAGCATTGACATCCAATGCTTCCTTTATGAATAGCTCTAGTTGTGGCTGGCTTTGTAATCTGTTAATTGTTGCTTCCAGTTGTGTTTTCTTCTCAGTGAGTTGTAACTGATGCTACAAATTAAGACTTTCGAAATGCTTTTGAAATTGGGACATCTTCAATTTCCTTTTCTCGCTGGAGTTAGACTTTTCTTGATCTAGAAATCTCTCTAAATCTTGTATTTTATCTTTTTTCTGCTGGAGTAGCATTTTAACTTTAGTGACCTGATCAACAGTGGTAGTAGTATATTCCCTTGAAAGCTGTGATAGTTTGGTTAAATGTTTAGTAGCATCAGCTAGAGGATCCTTCCATAAAACGTCAACATATTCATTTGTAAGACTTGAGACTGTATCATCAATTCTTCTCCTTTTTCTTCTCTTGCTTACAGCCTTATGAATAGGACTGTAGGATACATCTAGCGAAGGGATTTCTTCAAATTGTAACACTATATTATTTGTGGGATAAGCTAGAATGATCTCTCGATCATGAGTTTCAAGAACTTGTTGTAGTGGAGTCACAATTTCCACTAACTTCTGAGAATGTTCTGGCGTCTGAAAACTGGTAGCTTGACCAGTATTGGGATTTGATTGAGGAGTTTTTATTGCCTTAGAAAACTTGTCTTTTTCATTCTTTAAATCCTTTGGCTGAGATTTTGCAGGAACAACCCAGAGATGGGATGATCGCGGAAAGAGGCCAGCGGAAGAACATGTAAAGTGCCAGCATTGCTCTATCTTCAGGTATTTTATTTATTTACATAATTGAAATAATATTAATTTTGTTCAAATATGCAGAAACCTAGCCATGGTACGCCTGATGATTCCCTCTTTGAGGAAGAGATTTCTTCATCCCTATCTCCAGTGTTCTTGTTGCGAAAAAAGGTAGGAGATGCAAGGTCAGAATTTAATACTTTGATAGACGCACCTCAAACACCTGAAACAGAAGAGAGGATAAAAAAACTTATGAGCCAGCTAGAAAGATACCAGGTAATAATAAAAAGTCAAAAGGATATTTTTTTTGTTCTGCATGAGATGAATTGTGATAGTTTGATTTTTAATTTTTACATTGACTAAACTAACAAAAATTTCTTTTGTATGTAGCATTTTCTGGCACTTGCTGAATCCGGTGTTGGTGGTAGTGGAACACAAGGGCAAGAGATTGCCTAAAAACCCTCTCGTACACCTTCTATTCCTTTAGGTGCCAACCAAGAAACACACCCTGCCCAAGCAGACACCCATCCAACCGCTAAACGTGTTGGCAATGATGAGGCTGATATGGCCAACTACATTATTGCGTTTCCTGGAGCTACACGTGTCAGATCCACAGGGACCATTAATGGAACGTTGTTGGTGAACGATGAAGGTGTCCCTATAAAGCATGTACAACTCCCAGGTAAATTTTAATATTTTAACTATTTCATGTACTTTATCTAAAACATATTTATCATGATTTTTATTTTTAAATTAATGATAATATCTTTCTTTTCTTTTTTCTGTGTAGGAAACAATGAGTTCTATAGGTATCTAGAGAGCCATGCGTTGGTAATTTTTGGTCCAACCATATGCACAGGGTGAAATTCCCAGAGTTCCAACCTGAAAAAAGAACTTCTAGATTATCTAGAAGCCCTTTTTGTGGTCGGCACATTTGACATAACAACGGTGGCTTGGGTAGCCGGCAAATATTTGAAATATACCAGGGACACCTATAGGATGCAATTGAAATTTAACCCTAGATATGAGCGTCCTCTCACAGTTCCAGAGAGTGAGTGGAGAGCACTCATCCATGACGGAAAAGAGAAAAGGGCAAAGAAAGAAGGAAAAATGCCAACTGGACCTGCAAGGTAAATTACAACTTTAATTCAATAGCTTTAATTTTCTATATGTCTAAAATAAAAGTGTGCTACGTCATATCTGACTTTAATCTTTTGATGTTAGGTTGCCTAACACCTTAAAGGAAACCAAAGCTAGGATTGAAAAAAAGGGCTATCACAAGCTAGGCCAGGGCGGCTACTTGAAATTGGCCGCAAGAATTGTAATTAAGTAGCTAAACATCTTATAATTAATTGTATCGCCTTCCAACGTTTTTGTAATCCTATCAAATATGATTAAAAATACACAATCATATGTAATGTAGGGTGATGACTTCGGAACAGAAACTACAGAGGAAGATAAAAATATCGCTTTCCATTTTGGCTACCAAGCCGTAGTTGAACGTCGCATAAGCTTGGGGCAGGTCCCAAGATCCAGAATGCCTGATAAGGTAAAACATTAACCTGTCAATATGTTAGTTTTCATACATAAATTTATGTCTAACACATTTTTTTAAATCAGGGGAGCAACACTACCGACGACGCAAATAACCCAATTTTAGAGCCAAATGTAGATGATCCTCACATGCAACCTGATCATTGTAGTAGGGACCAGGCCGAAAATGCTACTATCAGTGAGGGCCGTGACGGTAATTAATTTCCACTTATAATTTTTTCTAATTATACCTTGATGGTTGTCCTTATAACATTTTTTTTTTAAATGACATAGAATGTTTCCCTTGAGGATATTACCACCAGAGAGGAATACAGGGCAATAGTCCCAACGGCGACAACTGGTGCACCAGGTAAATAATCTCATTGCAATTTTTTTTATTAATATTATCGAACTAGTTCAATGATATTTAAAAATTGACAATTGAAATTTAATATTATCTGTTTTTGTAGGCGATGCCTCGTCACTGGATGAGACCAGACATCGTGACTACGCAACTAGGTCAGCGACGACAACTGGTGCACCAGGTAAATAATCTCATTGCAATTTTTTTATTAGTATTACCGAACTAGTTCAATGATATTTAAAATCTGACAATTAAAATTTAATATTATCTATTTTTGTAGGCGATGCCCCGTCACTGGATGAGACCAGACATCGTGACTACGCAACTAGGTTAGCGCCGACAACTGGTGCATTAGGTAAATAATCTCATTGCCAATTTGTTTATTAATATTACCGAACTAGTTCAATGATATTTAAAAACTGACAATTAAAATTTAATATTATCTGTTTTTGTAGGCGATGCCCCGTCACTGAAGACATCGTGACTACGCAACTAGGTCAACGCCGACAACTGGTGCACCAGGTAAATAATCTCATTGCAATTTTTTTTTTATTAATATTACCGAACTAGTTCAATGATATTTAAAAAATGACAATTAAAATTTAATATTATCTGTTTTTGTAGGCGATGCCTTGTCACTGGATGAGACCAGACATCGTGACTACACAACTAGGTCAGCGGCGACAACTGGTGCACCAGGTAAATAATCTCATTGCAATTTCTTTTATTAATATTACCGAACTAGTTCAATGATATTTAAAAACTGACAATTAAAATTTAATATTATCTGTTTTTGTAGGCGATGCCCCGTCACTGGATGAGACCAGACATCGTGACTATGCAACTAGGTCAGCAATGTGGGTCGAAAGGCACGAAACAGGAGTAGAGAATGATGATATTGATGATGTAATTAGGAGCTTTAAAAATAAGAAGAAAAAGAAAATTCGATAATGTAAAATATTGTATTATTATAAGACAAACGTTACCATACTTGGAACGTTTTTTGAGTTATATAAAAAACTCATTTATCATACTATTTTTATGTCAAGCATTAATTGCAATGTTTCCTTGCGTACTTTTTGTTGAATTGTTTTTTTATTAGTTATTGAATATATTGTTTTATGCTCATGAAAGTAAAAAATGAAATATAGATTGGGTATTGGGGAATTGAGAGTGATGTGAGGGGGGGGGGAGGGGCCATAAGAGCTTCCACCTTCACGTGGTTGGCCCTTTTTAGTAGAGAATAATTTATTGGAGCGATTTAATCTTGGAGCAAACCTCCCTCGATCCAGCGTAGCAACAAAAAAGTCACTGTTGACTTAGTTGCTACTCTTTCAGATCGTGGGAGGCTTGTTCCAAGTTCATGCGACTCCAATAAATTGTTCTTGAAACGAAGAGGAGCTTATTCGGGTATGTTTTGACATTTTCAACATATGTTCTAACATTATCATAAGAATGCATCTTAGAGTAAAAATACTACATCAATTACTTGTATTTATTGTATAGATAATGATGGATTTTGATTGACTTGGCAGTGCAGGTACAAATCCTCTTGCATCATGAGAAATACAACTTGTCAACCAGGGTCATGTCCAGGATATTTTTGCTTGTGCGTTTGACCAGGTTCGCAATGTCACATATTGTAAGTTCCTTTACAATTCATAATTCAATATTAAAGTAATGCATAAAGCTTTTCACAACAATAAAAGGAAAGGGTTATGGCTGAGTCAAATTTTATTGTTATTGACAGTGAAATGAAATGTATCTTAATGCTATGGTTTTGGCCTTTTTATTGGTTGAATTAGAGGACCCAGTTGAAAATATTGGGGCCAAGTAGGCTGGTTTTCCTTTTTGCTCATGGTTTGGTGTATCTAATTGAATTAGTTGCCTAAGGTATTTTTGTTTGCAAACTCCTTTTCATTTTTCATATAGTATTGGCCTTGTGGAATACATTTGATTGTGTGGTCTTGTTAGATCTACAACATTTGTATTTGTTTAGTCTTATGGCCGAGGTGCACTTTTATTATGGAAATAGTTGATGCAATATTGTTATTTAATCCTTACTGTAGGGTAGCATGTTTAGAAGTTTCTTGTGAAAAATTTGGTATTCAAAATGACACTTGATCCTATACAGCATCATGCACAAAATTCATATTCAAAGTGTGCCAGACAATTGTTGCAAAATTTCAAATATTTATGTTGTTTTAAACCATTATCTTTTTCATGTATTGGATGCTGAAAATGTGAAAAAGACTTTGGTATGAAACCAACTGGTGAATAATTTCCAGCAAAAAAACCACTTCCAAGACATGATTTAGAAGTAGAACATATGTACTTATGAAGCATAGAAAGATATCCTTGATGCATTGTCAATGTTTGGCTAGGGTTACTTTTGGAGAAAATAACTCCTTATTCCTAGAATAGTGATCTTCAATACAAGTAAATGCCAGAGAAGAGAGATCATGGTGTGACGCAACAAAACTGAAATTGGACCCCTAAGGAGAGCTGGTGTGTCTACAATCGCTTTGTCAGCATTTTCCCTTGGTTTACCCCGTTCTTTTCCTCCAGCCTGAGTCTTAATTGACTTCTTCTTTCTTCGGGTTTATTTATCAAATTCGTAGAATTTGATAAATAAATACTATCCACAATGGTTGGACTTTAGTTTATATTCCCGACTTTATATTATCTCCAATCCTTATAACCAATGTTTAACTTTCAACACTTTGTATTTATACTCCACGTTTCTTTTTAAATAAATAACTTGTAGTGAACTTTCGGCTCTATATTTCACCACCCAGCCTTACAACAATCACCCTCCAGACTTATGCTAATTATCAGCCAATCGTTTAATTAAACAATTTCATTATACTCCGGCCCCACCTATATATATCAATAACCAATCAAACACTCGTATCGTACCTGGCTATCCTCCGCACACCTTAGTTAACCTCTGGGCAAGTTCAACGTGCGACCACCGTCCGATGGCCCTTCTCCAAATCAATGACTCTTGGCAATTTTGCTCGGCTTCCAACGTCGGGCTTTAACGTGCGATGGCGCGGGTTAAATGGTGGTTTTTCGGGGGTCACTTCACCACGTGTCGCATTCCCTATGGAATCTATCGCAAATAGGAAATACCGCCTACTCCGCAAAAGCGGTGCGATATGGGCAACCCGCTTTTGTGATTCCGCTCGTGGTTTTGGTACAGGGCTTGACCACGGGTGCAAGTATGGTTCCGCTATCCTTTTGTTTGTTAACTCATGTCCAATCCTTTGGTCAGGTTCGTAAAGCACAACAATCTTGTCTCTTTATTAAGCGAGATTTTTATATTTGAACAGTGTTCACAACCCGAGTTCTCTACACAAACCTCGCCTTCGAGTGGGGTGAGTTCATAGGGTTATCCAACAATTTATGGGAATTGAAAGACAGAAGAATGAAATTATCAGTACCCAATCGCATCATAGTTAAACAATTCTTCACAATTAGCAGTTCGAGATAATTCAATGGCAACTAAGCTTGGAAATCATTTAACTGGAAACAATTGTTCACACACAGAGGTTTATTGCAGAAATCCCCTCTCTACTCTCCTCTTCCCTCTCTACTTTTATTCATCCGAGGAATTAAAATTTATATACATAACATATGGCTCTTTGGTTCCTCTAAGAGGACCGTTCTAGAAATAAAAAGGTCTAATTATAATAATTCAACTAACTGAAATTGTTCGACTCCTACAACTCTAACTAGTCTAAGTAATACAGTCAGCTGAGGTATTGACACCTAGCTGTTACAACTCAAATGTTTTCGAACCCTCCTAGCCACAACATGTGGAAAAAACCTCCTACATTGTTGGCTAGTGCCTAATGCCCCTGCATCATCATGTGACATAAACCTATTAAAAAAAGTGAACAGGGAATGATTATTAATTATGGCATACTAAGTTGTCAGTGATTTTGACTATTTGTCTTTAACATGTAAAAATGTTAAATTCCAAACTTACATCATCATGGTTTGGCATCATGATATTGACTAATTGTCCACCATGCTCATAATTTCATTGTTGTATTCATATCTATAAACAACATTTCAAATAATAATAAAAAATTTCTATAAGAAAAATCCAGACCTCCATGCTGCTGCTCCTTGTGAGACAAAGTCAAAATTGCATTACACAATCTGACACATAAGAATCTCTTATATCCCAGTGGTATGTATCCAAACTCTTATAATAGTGTCTTAAAGACTTATGTTGACATTTCCAATGAGATATTTAAGCAATGAAAGATGGAGCCTTCTTCATTGTTGTATATGTAACAGTCTTTTATTAATATAAAGATTGATGGTTTTGTCTTTCTAAAAATGAAATGTAAAAATAATTTATTGTGGTCAATTGAAAAGTTTTTTTTTTAAGCTTTTCATTATGGAAGGGCAACATAGATATATGCCCTTCTAATTGAAATTCGGACCTGCCCTTCAAATTTGATCACTGTGTGGGACCTTAACAAACAATAAAACTATTCCGCCGCACGTTATATAAAACATATAACAAAACCTTTGTCAAAACTTCAAACGAACCCTTTAGCTGTGGGTATTTCATCACGAATTGATCATTTTACCATGTACCTTCTTCTAGAGGAATATTATTCCACTTGATTAGGTACTTCATAATGGTTATATGTCAAAGAGATACAAAATGTTTATTTATAACTTTTTGTGGTTCAAGAATCAACTTTCATTCTTCATCTAATTTTGGAAGTTCTATTTACATTGGCATATTTTTTCCCAAAATATTTTTTAGGCAAGATACATGAAAAACCTTATGAATGCAAGAAGAAGGAAAATATAACTTCTATACCACTTGTGAAATCCTATGAATAATTATTTAGGGCCATAACAGTTTTTTTTGAGCTAATTCTTTATTCTTCTTTTTCTTGAATGAAGATTGCTTATAATGCTATAATCTAAAAAATACCCAATTACCCTCCTCAAATTATCTTTCCCTTCAATGTTGTTCCCCTTGTTGTTTTATCATGTTTCATGTCATTTGAAGGTTTTCCATAATAATTTTCAAAGTTTCTTTAGTATTTTCCATATGTGACTCTGTTTCCTATACTTTGGACTTATCTTGCAAAAAGTATGAGATACTAGGAGTCGGATATCCATAAAGGGCCTTAAATGGGGAAATTTTAGTAGATGTGTGATAGGTAGTATGATAGTATCATATTACCATTCTTCCTTGAGGAACCCACTTCATCCATTAAGATTTATTTTATAAAGAGTAACATTGTAGATAACCTTAAAAACATTTGTTAACTATTTTTGTTTGACCATTTGATTGTGTTTGATATGTATAACTCATGGCAGCTAGTGTTTCTCCACTCATATTAAATAATTATTTCCAAAAGTTTCTTGTTACTATTACTTTAGGAAAACCATGAAGACTGAATTTCTTTCACGGACACTTCTGCCACTTGGCTTGTTGTTTATGTACTTTGAGCTCTACAAAAAAAATCTACAAAATTTGTCTATATAAATGACCACAAAAATGTAATACTTACCTTTATATTTCAGTAACCCTGTAATAAAATCTATTGATATATCTTCTAGTCTTTGAATATGTATGTGGAATGGTTGAAGTAACCCTAGAGATTTTACTATCTCTCTTTTATTTATTATGCAAACCTGACCTTCTATTACAAAATTTTGAATATCTTTCTTCATTCCTTCCGAAAATATATTTTTTGATCCTTTGAGATGTTTTAAGGAACCCTGCGTCCTACCATCAGAGATACATGGGACTCCCTTAATATTTGTTTATTCAAATATGCTTGCGTGCATAAAAATATTCTACATTTGCACCAAAGTATATCTCTCTTTTACTCCCAATGCTCCATAGAGTTCATCCCATCCTTTATAAATTTTAGTTTTTGTTTAGTACTATTGTCATTTTTCCATTATTACAAGCTTCTTCTAGCCACCTAGGAATAGAAAATGTAATTGGATATAAATTTGAGGTCTCTTCTATTTTAGAAAGAGCATCATGTACTAAATTTTCCTTACCCTTTTTGCAGATTATCTCAAAATTAAAACTTTTCATTTTTTCTCCTCATTTTTGTTAATCTTCCAATGAAATCCATAGCTTCAAAAAATACTTTATGCTATCATGGTATATCTTGACTTTAAAGTACCTCCCGGTGATATACTATCCCCATTTTTTATTGCATGTAATATTGCTTCCATTTATTTTTCATACGTAGATTTCACCAAATATTTTCTTTGAATTCCTTGCTTTTAAAAGCCAATGATATCCCTTATTGTGTTAATGTTACGTAAATTCCTTGTCCTAGTACCTCACACTCTACTATGAATGTTTTACCAAAATTAGGTGCAACCGATGTTGGTGTAGAAGACATGGCATCCATTAAAAGAGAGAATGCCAAAGTAGCCTCATCATTCCATATAAATGATATTTTCTTCAAGAGATATGTGAGTGGACTTGAAATGCATGCATAATTCTTAACAAATGATCAATAATATCAAGTAAGTCTAAAAAATCTTCTAAGAACCTTGATTTTCTTAGGAATAGGTCATTTTGTAATAGCTTGCATCTTTTTAGGCTCCAACTTCACTCCTTCCTTTAAAACAATATGAACCAAATACTCAAATTCTTATTTCCCAAAAGCACATTTGGATATTTTTACATAAAAATGATTGTTCTCAATAATTTATATAACTTTTCCACATGTTTACTAGTGTGGTATTCCCATGATTTACTATAAATAGGTGTATTATCAAAGAAAACCAACACAAATTTTATAAGATGGGATCAAACAAAATTGTTCTTAAGTCGAGCCCACCGGACTTCAAACGGCAATAAACCATAATTCAAACCAAATTCGCGTTCCAAAATAGCCTGCTGACGTCGGCTAATTTTGTGACGCAAAAACCAAATGAATTCTGCCCTAATATTTTTCGGGTCCGAAGTTGGGCTGGCGTACGGAGGGAGAGTTGTGACGCAAATTTCTTATCAAATTCGCCCTAATATTTTTCGGGTCCGTATTTCCACTACGCAAGCGGCCCAAACAAAGATCTGCTCCTATCCCTCTGTGACGAAACCATCGTACATGCTAACGTCATCAATCAAAACCCGCCACCCTTTTGACTTTGTAAATAAAACAAATTGCGTCCACGTCATTTTCATTGTTTCGTGCGCTAGCCAGTCTTCCATGCAACAACATTCAAAAACCAACTGTTAACGCTTACTGACCGTTACCTTGCTGAAGAGAATTGAAGCCGAGTATTTCAGGGTTCTTTTGTCATAACCAGCACCTGTTTAAACATGTTTCATTTCCCGTAAACATGTATTTATTCCAATTCCCCCCTAAACTCTGTAAAAAATCCTGGTTTTAGTTTTAATTCTGCACTAAGGTCTGAAAAGAAGTTCAGTTTGGTCTTTTTCGTTCCCGGAACTGCAATTATATTCCCAAAATTGGTAATTGTGCCCCTTTCCCAAAACATGTTATTCCTCTCTCTTCTGAAATCTATTTCACCTATATGGACTCTCTTTTTAAAAATCTCAATCTTGTTCTACATTTGAGAATCTCAAGAACCTTTATCAATGTTTGACCCTCTCCCTGTACTGCATCAACCTTCATCAAAAATTAAAAAATGACCCAACAACAATGGACATTTAATACTTGTTACAAATGATGTTGTGTGAAACATGGATCAACAATATGTGATACAAATTTCTTAAGGAGCGAAACATAATACATATATAATCACAAAAACAGAGATGCAACAGAAATAACATTTCCTTTCATTAATATCAAATTCTCAAAGTGATTATAAACATAATTGAAAGAAAATTTCTATGGCGATGGTAACTTATCTCCGAGAAGAGATGTGGTGGCTACATGCCTCTGAACTATGTTACAATGAGGCTCAGAGGCCTTTTTATTATTTAACAATAAGAGAAAACCCTAAAAAACCAAAACCCTAACCCGAGAAGATGTACCACCAAGATTGTTTGGGTCCCATTGGGGTTAGTTAGGAAGTCAACTTCTTGGGGTCATAACTTGGTAATATTATCTCTGTTTGGTGCGTATGATACCTCGTTGGAAATATATATCTAAGGAATACAATTTTTGCTATATTCCCTTGCCTCCAGCTACAGGATTGCAACAGACCTAAAAAAGACGTTATTTAGGGGGTCAAAATTGCTCCAGAAGTTTAGGGCCCAAAAATTGCTAAAAGCAATAAATAATAAAATTGATGAAAATGTCTAGGTGGAATAGATGGTTCACCGCCAATATCCACCTAGATCATTCCTCCCCCCCTTAGGAAGAAATGGTTCCCATTGTGTGCAGAGCCTCCATGAGAAGTGGAAATTTCTATTGAACCTGGTCCCTGGTGAACCACTTGCCCTGGTGAAGGAGTTGGCCTACTTTGACAACTTGATATAGCTAGATCCCTTGTTGGCGGGTGTTCTTGATCTGTGTGTCCATGATACAATCAATTCTTCCTTGTTCCATGCAGTTTGGGTTTAACTCTGTTGGTGTGAGTTGTTCTGCCATGAACACTGTTACCGATGAAATAGGTAACCTGACCTCAAAATGGGAACTCTAGCCCAAAAAGTCTCAAAAAACATGAAAAAACACCCCAAAAACAAAAAGTGTGTCTTCCAGAACGCACTTGGTTTTTTTTTTACGGTCAAATTTCAACATTTTATAAAATTATGCTAAAAAAAAAATTGTTTGTTGAAAAAAGGATTGAAAAAACACCCTCAAAACAAAACCAGTTGATGCTGGAATAACAAAAAAAAAATTGTGTCATAATTTTGACACTTGTAACAATGGAATTAAAGACAACATATTAGGACATTTTTTAGAATCGTAAATTTCTAACATTTTTGATAGATGATGTTAAAGATAAACAAATGCATGTTTGAAGGGCTTATCATTTTGAAAAATTTTCATCCATGTTGTTAAACATAAAATATCTTGACTCTAAACAACCCCAAAATTGTAATTATTGTCAACCATAACATTAAAGATAAAATTTGGTAGCGTATAAAAACCATAATGACAAGTTGTAAATCTAAAGTTTTTCAATCTTAAGTGTTCAACATACTTGAACAATGAAATTATGGAGAAATTATAAGACTTAACAATTTAAAAAAATGAACAAGTAAATGAAAAAATTATCATTGAACAGAAACAAGTAAAAGTAATTTTAATTTTCAAGGATAAAAACTTATCTTTTTTCAAATCTTAGCATAAGACAAATTTAAATATAATTTCAACCAAAACCTAAAAATCAAGCATCAAAACAAAGTGTTCCCTTTCAATGACACATATAATTATTAAAAATTTTAAAAGTATCTTATACCAAATGGTAACAATACATAATATCATGGTAATATCACAAATTCAACATTGGTTTCTATTTTCTATTTTACTTATAATTAAAATATCAACATTGGTACATTGAATATAACATAAATTATTTTTGTAATTCATTGTTTCATTGTCGATATTCTAAAGAGATGAATTCTTCATAATTAAAACATATAATCCAACAAACATAGAAATGTCTCATAACTTCATGAAAAATGAGATGGAAGTCAAAATTTTTATTTCAAGTTACCATGCAAACATAAATTACATAAAAGTGTCTTAGATAGTTATTCAAAATCAACCATAGGTTCTGGCACACCATCATAATCTACATCTTCAGATGAATGGCTCGATGCAGATGAATATGATCCATATTCTTCTCTTTCATCAACTAGTGCTCCATCTAAGTCAACATGCATTCCCACCATTTCAGAGTTCAAAAGTCTTGTAGATCTATTTCTACATTCTGTAGAGTCCCATCTCAACAGTAATTGTTCTGGTAGAAATTTCTTCAAAATATTTATGGTCTGAAATCGAAGAGTTCTTTTTCAAATTGAAGTCATACACAAGTATGTCAACATCCTCCAATTTTAAGACATCTGTGCAGCGACGATTTATATTTTTGCCCTTTCTTTTTATCTTTCTGCCAATTATTTTTTCCACTACCATCTCTGGCTTGTACACACCATTGAAAGGGTAGGTACTTGTGGCATACCAATGTACATCAACAACTGTAATCTCTTCATTTTCATTAATGACCTTTATAACCTTGGCAATCCAGAATGGATAGCCAAGTGGATCTTCATCTACTAACACTTCTATCATGCAACCCTCCTTAAGATCCTGCATAGAACCCCTATAAAGGTCTTCCATGGCTTCACGTTGTGCACGTGATCTTCTAGAACCAATATAGATTTCTCTTTCCTCTACTTGTGGGGAATTAATAATAGCTTGAGGTTGTTGTTGTTCAACATTGTGTGTTTCCTGATGTTCATGTTCATTTGGAATATTTTGTGGCAAAAAAAAAGGAGTCTTCAAAAGCGTATCTCCATTTATTGATCTTGAAATCATATCACTTTGATTACTGAAAAAAGACTCCCACCAAAATGAATCAGCAACATCGAAGTACTCATATGTATCTCTAATACATATTTTAATTTCCTCTAGACATTCAGAATAATTTATGTCTCTCTTCTACCTTCGTGCATTATGGAGTTCAGCAACTGACTGTAATAACAATATCTTTGATGAAAATATTGGACACTCTGGAATGAACTTCAAAAATGCTAAACCTGGTGATGGTCCCCATTCTTCAACAGTTGAATACTTCTTGCCCCATATAAGTGTTATCCCATCAATTTTTTTGATACGAAATTGATGCTTGAAGCTAATGTCGTTAAGTTGTTCAATGCATTTCTCCTCACCATGCGATCCAAAAATAAACCTTCGCATGTCAATAGTTTCTTCCAACACATGAAAAACAGGCTCTGGAATGTACGATTTCTTAATACATTCAATTAATGATGGCAAGCTCCCAACACCTTTCCTCCTCAATGTTACTGAAAAATGACTGAACATTTGATCAATATGATCATGAGTATGCCCAACAAGAAGGAAACCAACCTTTATCTTTTAAAAAATCCCCAATTCAACGAGCATGTTTAGATACCCAAAAAGAACTTGATTTTTGTTCTCACGACTTGTGTTGTCTAATTGTAAATACAAAACTTCAGGAAGAATCCTAGACCAATGAGTAAGCACATCATGGATTATAGTTATGGTCAGATTTGCATCATTGTGAATATTTGGAGTTGTGAAGAAAACTCTTGGAAACATCTTCTCATTAAATACCATACAACCAACCAAGTGAAACTGAATGAAATTTTCTTCCTGTAATTTTTTTGGCGTGTAGACAAAATGTGGAAGAAGTGTTTTATTTTGGTCCATACCATCAATTATCAATCCCAGATATTTATTTGGATGATCATAACATTTCTTTAGATGTTTATACAACTTTTTCCTTTCATTTTTTTGCTGATTGCGATGGTCTTGAAGTTCTTTGACAATGGAATCTGTACATAAAATAAAAGAAACATATGAATAAATATATTTTCATAGTTGATAAGTATCAAATTTTAAAAAACAATGTTTTGAACACATACCTCTTTCCGCCCCTTGACATTTATCTCTTTTTTCTTTAAGAGAAGCACATGTGCTGCAAATCCCCATCCTTGTCTTCTTAGGAATACGAACATAATTGAATTCAATTTTCCATATCCTTGTAAAATAAGAATATGTAATAAAATTACCAATTCCTTCAACAAATTCTGCATAATCTTTGTATAACATGAATATTTCTCGTCTCGAGAAATTATCTGGAATATGTATTGTGTCTTTATTTGGAATACACTCTCCATGATTTGAAAAGAAGTCTTTCATCCATGTCTTAGCAGTATTTGCAAATGGCCCCACCTCCCGTTTATAACGTGCTTCTGAATAATATGTGGGATCCCTTTCCAATCTATCCTGGATTCTTGACAAACGACAATTACCAATTGAATACAACATTTTGAATGCCTTTCTGCAAAGCAATACATTCCTAATATGATAATCATAACCTGCTAGTGTAGATTGCATGCAACCCACTAAATATGAATTTTTCATGCTTTTATTCATTGACATATATGTTTTCCTTTTCTCTAAAACAAAGTTGAAATCCATATTTTTCAAGCAATCCCTTCGACAACATTCACTTGAAATCAAATGAACAATAGAACTTCTTGTCGTGAGATATTTTGTCCTTGCCCTTGTATAACTGGAATGCTTTGGATTGATATGAAAAGGTCTACTCCTACTCCTAGTTGCAATATTTTCTTGCAACGGCTTCATCATTCCATCATCCTTTGTAAAAGTAGTTTCATCACCATTAGGAGGAATATTATCCCCACTATCATCATCTTCAACATAGTTAAGAAATTCATCAACATCATTGCCTGGAAATTTTCTTTACCATCATCAGTTGAAGAAAACATTTCACAAGAATCATCGGCACTTTTGTAACCCTGACTCAAAAGAAATTCTTCACCATTTTGACCCAAGCTTTCAAATTCTTCCCTGGGAGGATTCAATTCTTCATCACCATGAGTGTCTTTGAAATGGTCACTTGGAGAAAATTCAATATTCAGATTTGTGCCTCTGAAATTATCATTTGCAAGAAACTCTTCATCCTCCCCTTCCTCAGTGGTGCTCTAATAATCCTTGGGGATTAGGCATAAGTGGAAGCTTTGAATTTGTATTCACTAGAATTTCTTCATCCTGCCCCTCCCCTTCCTCACTAAAGCTCTCATAATCTTTAGGATTAGGAATAATTGAATGCCTTGAATCTATATTTACTAGAAATTCTTCATCCCCCCCTTCATCAGTGGTTAAATTATAATCGTTATGATTAGGATGAAGTGAAAATTTTAGCTTTGGAAATTCATCCCCATCTTCATCAGTGGTGCTGGCATAATCCTTAGGATTAGGACGAAGTGGATATTTTGACGCTGCAAATTCTTCATTCCCCTCTTCCTTAGTGGTACTGACATAATCCTTAGGATTATGACGAAGTGCATATTTTGACTCTGCAAATTCTTCATTCCCCTCTTCATCTGTGGTGCTGACATAATCCTTAGGATTAAGACGAAATGGAAATTTTGATCCTGGAATTTTTTCGTCCCCCTCTTCATCAGTGATGCTTTCATAATCCTTAGGATTAGGATGGAGTGGATATTTTGACGCTATAAATTTTTCATTTCCCTCTTCATCAGTGGTGCTGGCATAATCCTTAGGATTGGGACGAAGTGGATGTTTTGACTCTGAAACATTATCATTCCCCTCTTCATCAGTGGTGCTCGCATAATCCTTACGATTAGGAAGAATTTGATATTTTGACTCTGGAAATTTTACATCCCCCTTTTCATCAGTGGTGCTGGCATACTCCTCAGGATTAGGAAAGAGTGGATATTTTGACTCTGCAGATTCTTCATTCCCTTATTCATTTGTTGTTCTCGCATAATCCTTAGGATTAAGATGAAGTGGATATTCTTCATCTCCCTCTTCATCAATGGTGTCCTCATAATCCTTGGGATTAGGACGAAGTGAAACTTTTGACTCTGGAAATTCTTCATCATGCCCTTCATTACTGTTGCTTTCATAATCCTTAGGATTAAGAGTAAGTGGTATAACTGGCGCTCGATTTACAAAAATTTCATTTTGCTGCGCCTCATCAATTTTGTTCTCATCATCTTTAGGATTACGACCAAGTGGATTTTTTGACTCTCTATTCATGGTGAACGAAGTCCCATTATATTCATCACTCTGAATAGAGTTGTTGCGTGACGAAGATGTTGATGTTGTACAAAGAAAAACTTCGCTATCAGAAGAAACCATGGCTTTCAACAAGAATATGTTGAATGATACAAATTCCTCTCCCACTTATAATATATAGCTTAAAGAATGAAAATTTCCCTCCAAATTTTCCCTCAAAAAAATTCACGAAAAAATGTCCCTCCAAAATTTTCGCGAAAACCTTTCCCTCCAAAATTTTCATTTCAAATATTTGATACAAATATTAGTCAAAAAATGTATTTCACATTTTTTTAATAAACTGTTTGTTTTGAAATATTTTACCAATATTTATATTCAAAATATCCAAAAAATATTTCTATCATGGATGCCTTCCAAACTAAAATAATGTTTTTATTTCAATGATTTAACATTGACTAGATATAAGTATTAACTATAATATTACTATAATAACTACATGCAAATATTAACTATAATGACTACATGTAAGTATTTTAAATTTTAAATTTTAAACTTACGTTATATTCATCTAAAATATATTTCAAAATTTATTAATAAACTGTTGGTCTTCAAATATTTCACCATACTTTCTACTCAAAATATCTACAAAATATTCCTTTCATGCATGCCTTCGAAACTAAAATAATTTTCTTATTTGAATGGTTTAAGATTGACTACATGTAAATATTTACAAAAATAACATGTAAATATTAACTATTTAAACTATAATATTAATTGTAATTAACTACATGTAAATATTTTAGATTTTAAAATTTAATCCCATGATTTTAAACATTGAGTACATGTAAATATTAACTATGATAACTAAATGCAAATATTAACTATTTTATCTATAATATTAATTATAATTAACTACATGTAAGTATTTCATATTTTGATTTTTATCTGAGATTATATTTGAATTATTCAACATTCAGTACATGTAAATATTAAATAAAATATTAACTATGATAACTACATGTAAATATTAAGTATTTTAACTATAGTATGAACTATAATAAACTAAATGTAAATATTTTAAATTTGAAATTTTAATCCCACATTCGTTAAACAGTAAACCAATCAGACAATATTCGCTATATAATAAAAATGATTGTTTCTATTCATCACATCACATCAAGTTTTCTAGTATTTGTTAGAGCAAATTTCTGGAGGTGTTGCGTTGGCATTGGTAACTTCGTGGAGGCATTGCATTGGCATTGGAGGCGTTGTGTTGCTATTGGTAATTTTGTGAAGGTGTTGCATTGGCATTGGTAACTTCGTGAAGGCATTGCATTGGCATTGGAGGCGTTGTGTTGCTATTCGTAATTTTGTGGAGGCGTTGTGTTGGCATTGGTGACAGCAGTTTTTTGCATTTCAAAGGTTAGTTTTTCTTCTATTCTGTCAATTTAAAGACGATTTTGGGGAAAATATGTTTTTCTATAGTTTTTTGTGTCCAAAAACTAATTTTTTAAGGTTTTTAGGTTCAAAAACCATAATTTTTTAATATTTTTTTAGTGAAGAAAATGCAAAAAGAACTAAATTTTTTAGGGTTTTAAGGACAAAAATTTAGAATTTTTTTTCTTTTTTAAGACTTATAGGTTCATCTAGATAGAAAAATCTATAAAACAACTATGCACATTAAAAAATAAAAAACAGTAATGTTATAACATTTTTTATTTGTTTTTTTTTTATCATAAATATATCAGTAGTTTCATTTTTTAAAATGTTTTTGTTTTTGTTTTTATTTGAGAATTTTTTGATTTTATATTCTATTTTTTTTTAATAAATTTTAAATCTTAGTTTTATTCTTTTTAATTTTAAATCTTCAATTTTTTTTTTCTTTATTGTTTTTGTTATATATCATATATTTTTTTAATTTTTTTAATTGTATTGTTATATAGTTTTTTAAAAAAAAATTATTGTATTGTTATATTAAAACAAATGTTTATTTATTATATTGGATTTTTTTTTCTTTTAATTATATAATATTTAAAAACAAAACATAATTGTTATTTAATAATTTTTTTTTTTAATATATTTGTTATATTTTGATATTTTTAACAATTATTATTTTTAATTAAATAATGTTTTAATAATTATTTATTAATTATGTTATATAAAAAAAATTAAAAAAAAAAAAAAGAAATTAAAAAACAAAATTTGAAAAAAAAAATAAAAAATAAAAAATAAAAAATAAAAAATAAAATAAAAAATAAAAAAAACAAATTAAAATAAATATGCATTGGGCCCGGGGGCCCTGGGGCCGGCTGGGCAGCCCTCGTGGCTTCGCCCGCCAGCCTCTGGCACCCTGCGGGCGCTGTCTGGCGGTAGACAGCGCCCGCGGGGCACCGGAGGTCGGCGGGGGCGCCACGGGCATTGCCCAGCCGACCCTAGGGCCCCCGCTAGGTGAGGGGGCCAATTTCGGGAATCGGCCCCCCCGCCCAGCGGGGGCCTTGGGGCTGACTGGGTAGTGCCCCTGGAGTCGCCTGTCGGCCTCCAGCGCCCCGTAGGAGCGACCTTGGGCAAGGCTGCGCCCGCGGGGCGCCGGAGGCCGGCGGGCGGCGCCATCGCCGCTGCCCAGCCGGCCCCAGGGCCCCCGCCGGGCGGGGGGGATGATTGGGCAAGGCCACGCCTGCGGGGTGCCGGAGGCCGACGGGCAGTGCTACGGGCGCTGCCCAGCCGGCCCCAGGGCCCTCGCTGGGCGGGGGGGCCGATTCTCGGATAGTGCTCGTGGGGCACTGGAGGCCGGCGGCGGGGGCCTTGGGGTCGGTTGGGCAGCGCCCGTGGCGCCGCTCGCCGGCCTCCAGCGCCCGCAGCGGGGGCCTTGGGGCCGGCTGGGCAGCGTTCGCGGGCACTAGCCACGACGTTTTAATTTTTTATTTTTTAAATTTTGTTTTAAATTTTTTTTTTTTAAATTTTATTTTCTAATTTTATTTTTAATTTGTTTTAATAAAACAATAAAAAATTAATAAAAACATTGTTATATATAAAATTAATAAAAAAATTGCTATATAATATAATAAAACTATTGTTATATAATAATTGTTAAAAATATCAAAATATAACAAATATAATTAAAAAAAAATATTAAATAACAATTATGTTTTTAAACATTATATAATTAAAGAGAAAAACAATACAATATAATAAATTAAAAAAAAAACATTTGTTTTAATATAACAATACAATAAATTAAAAAAAAATTATATAACAATACATTTAAAAAAATAAAAAAATATAATATTATAAAATTTGTTTTTAACATTTAAATATTTAAATTTCTTTATATATATATATTTTAAATTTAAGTATAAATACAACATTATAAAAAATTTAATTTTTTCTTTTATTTTGTTTAGTTGCTTTTATTTTATTTTGTTTATTTTTATTTAATTACTATGTAATGTGAAATAGAAATTTGTAATTTTCAAATATATTAAAAGATTATATAAATTTATAAACTTTTATATTAATTTTTTATAATTTTAAGTTTATAATTTTTTATTTAATTGCTATATAAAGTAAAATAAATTTTTATTTTATTTTATTTTGTTTATTTTTATTCAATTGCTATGTAATGTAAAATTAAATTTTAAAATTTTAAAATATATTAAAAGATTATAAGTTTTTTTAATAAAATCATTGTCTTAAAAAAAATAAAATTTAATTTTAACATTTGTTATAAATAGTTAGTAATTTTTTTGTTTTTTTTTTAATATTAAACAAAAACTGAAGTTTGAAAATAATAGTTTATTTTTTTAAAATTGTTTTATACAATTTAAACACATTTTTAAATTTTTTATAAAATATATTCAAAACATATTATATAGATATATATACATATGATTTATAATATTTTGTTTTTAAATGAAAAATTTTATAGTTAATTTTACTGCTTTAATTTCAAGCTATTTAGTTTTAGAAATAAATTTTGTTTATTAAATTTATTTTATCCGCATTATTTTTCCATTAACTAATATATATATATATATATATATATATATATCAGGAAAATGGCATCAAAAAATATTTCTGTGAATGTTTCTACACCTAGGGCAGCAGCTCCCAAATCTACAGCTGCAGCTCGACGCACTATGGATACAACTCCCAAATCTAAAGTTGCAGCTGGACGCACTATGGACACTGTTGGACGCAATAAGGACATTGTTGCACACACTAATAAAAGTCAAGCAAGTGGGGCACCAGGTTCATTAAAGCTTATTTCTGATTGGAAGAACGCCGAGGAAATAGATAAAACCGATTTCTCATGGTATCTTGAAGACAGTGAAACGAAGGCTGATATACACATCTATCTGATTTGTGGTATGATTGACTTAAATGAGCCATATGATGTGATGGGTAGAGTACGAGACATATGTATGGTCCTGAATACAAACACTATTTATGTTCTTGCAAGGAAGGCTCATAAACGTGAGAAGGTTAGATATCATCTATCAATCGTCAAGTATGACACAGATGAAATATCTTCAAAATTTTCTGAAGAAATATCAAGCAACATTGCAAATAACATTGTAAGTATGCTTATTTTTATTTCCTCTATGCATTATTGTAAGGATGATTCAATTTTTTATGAATTATTGATCATTGACATGTTTTATTTTGTTTCATAGGATTTTGTTCCGAGTCTTTCAAACATGTTTGAAGGTATTTATATGTTGGTGCCAAATGTTATGGATGTGATCAACACTTTCCACAAAGACAAAGTAGAGGAAAGGAGATAGAAGCAAATAGCAATAGCTCGTGACACTGCAATAGTACAAAAAGGGGATCAACCAAGAGTCACTAAGGTGGGTCAATCTAGTAAACTTAAACATGTTTCTTTTGAAGGTGTCGAACATGAAACCAAAAATTATGATAGAATTAGTGAGGAGGAGATTAGAACTGTTGTGCAAAAGGAGAAAATAGATTAGACACCAAAAAGAAAAATTGCCAAATATGTCTCTCTTTTACCTCATGAAGGAGAGCTTGTTTATAAAAAAACTGATATGTTATCCAATAAGACTAGGAAATCAAATATTGGTGAACCTGTAAAGGTCGTGAGCAACAGTGAAGAACAAATTGAAAGCTCTCACGGAAGTAGAGAAATCATAACACCAGGTGCTGAGTTAGAGGATGGCATTATTTAAACAAAACAAAATTCTATTCGACAAGAGTTGAGGAAGAATAAATTAATTCTTGGAGGCCAAACATTTGAGCTTAATGTTAACCAATTTTATGGCCCAGATGAAGGACAATCTCAATATTAAATTAGAAAGGCCCATCACCTACATGTACATAATCTGAAAACATTGTTTAGGTTCAATCCATATGCGCATTTGGTGGATTATGTGGTTCTTGTCGATCCAGGTTCCCAATAAACAAGCATTTGACAAGACAAAATGTTTTGATTATAAATATTATGTAATTGGAGGGAACCATTCGATAGAGTCTAAGAGACAATTGATTGCAGAATATCCCAATAACTATCTTTTTCAAACAATGAATTGCATCATTTACGCTAGCTTAATAGAAATAGAATCAATGTTATTGGCATGGGATCATAATGCAAATAATGAGTACAGAATGAAAATGACTTTCATCCAAAGGGTCAGATTTATTCATAATGAATTCATAGAAAAATGTGGTGGGGATAAGACACAAGTTAGTGTAGCATTTCGAAAGGAATGTTTAATGGAAACAAGTTATCAAATTGATGAAAAAAACAAAAGATGGAAAATTGAATACAAATTTCTTCAGAGGCACAGATAACATTTTTCAGTTGGCATTTAGCACTGGGGAGGTATGGGATTTGATTGATGAGATTTTTGATCGGTGGGAGAATATTTCCATAAAAAATCAGAAGGTTAGAAAGAGTAAACCCATAATATGTACCAACAGTAAGGGGGGTCCTGAAATGAAGCAGCTTCCAGAGGATATGACTATTACACCTTGGAAAACAATGCAAGGTGTGAAGGATGATAAATTAGTCAAATCAGTATTAGCCCGTGTGAAGTCGGGTGAATTATCAATGGAAGAAATGTGTGCAGAATTTCAAAAGTAAGTTTCTTGAATTATTTCTTATTTTTATTTCATTATAATTTTCTTTTAAATAAAACATAATGATGTTGGTAGAATTTGTTATACATGTCAATATATTAACGCTTTTAACTTGATTTATTCAGTCATAATTTTTTTATGAAAATACAAGAACACATGGTTAAAATGTTGAATGAAAACACATGGTTAAAATGTTGAATGAAGACAGTTGGGATAATGTTGTACGCAACTACCTAGAAGCAAGTTCTACATCAACACTTAAAGAGTTTTATATTGCATTCAATAAGGTATGTTGATTTATAAATTCATTTTATTCATATTTAAAGTATTTTTATTTTATTATATATATATATGTGTGTGTGTGTGTGTGTGTGATTAAAGATGTCGAAGAAGGATGGAAATGGAGTACCAGATACTTTCAAAAGCTTTATTGAAAAAATTAAGATGGAGAACATGAGAAGGAAGCATCTTATGAATTTTGAACTTGATCATACTCTTAATCATTACATTTGGAATGGGCTCGACAATGTCCAATATCAAATAATACAAGGTGACTGTGAAGACATTGCCTCACTAATACCTAAAAGGGAATATGGCTTAGTTATTGCAAATATTCCTCATGGTTTCCATTTCCTAGACATTGAATATGATAGAGAACCATATACTTATCAAGCTTTTAGTAAAGTGGTTACAGGTTTTCAAGAAGTGACAACATCACCACTTTGGCGATTTGTGACATTTCATTTAGACACACAGTTTCCAATGTTATTAACAAGCTTCAAGGGTAAAGCAAACTCAAGGATGCAACTTACATGGTAAGATTTTGAAATTGTATGTTTGATTCCTCCTAAATTTTTTTATTCATGTAAAATTTAATTGAACTTTTACTATGTTATGTTACAGGGAAAAGTCAAATATTGTTTCTTCTGAAGATCAGCCTATTATAAATGATTGTGAGTTCATCCATGTTGAATGTTGGACAAAAGACGATAGCTATAAACATATTATTATGAATCGAGTAGATGGGAAGAGTCATAGTCAAGTATTGGTTTATGATGCAGTTGTAATAAAACTAACATATGAGGATAAAGATGCAAAAGGAGATATAGTTAACATTTATCAAAAACCACAAGCATTGATTAACTATCTTATAGACATATGTTCAAATGAAGGAGAATGGGTTTTGGATTTATTCTCAGGTTCAGGAAAGTTTTATTATACAAATTTAAATTTAAATATTGTCTTTTTTACTTTTTGTCTCAATACTAATTTTTTTACTTTTTTTTGTGCTTGATGATTAAGTACAACACTAGCATGTTGCCTACTAAAAGGAAGAAATTGCGTTGCCATTGAGAAAGACCCAGTTCAATGCAAATTTATTCAACAAAGAATTAATGCTCTTAAATTCCTTCCAGATGCGAAGCAAGAAGTTGGTTTGAGGAAAGGAGATTTTAATGAATCACGTGTGGCAAAAAAAGCAAAGGAACCTCAACCAACATTATATGGAATGATTGGAAAGGGACACTTCGGAAGATTTGCTGACATGAAAGATCCATTAGAAGATGACAATGATTAAAATGAAGAAGAAAATGATGCGGAAGAAGCCATCAATGCTGTTCTAGATGATGTCGAAGATGTATTAGTTGATATTGTTGATGATGTTTAAGTTATGCTTGCAAACAAAGCTTATTTTTGAGAACTATTAATCAGTTTTACTTGTAATGTTTAGACTTTGATATTTTATGAGAACAACCCTTTTTTTTTGCAAAAAACATGTGATTGCTATTACTTTTTGACATAAAATTCAATAAAAATGTAATTTTCTTAAGTTTTTTTGTTAAGATTCTCTCAAAAAATTAGTTTATTTAACATGTTTTTTCCAACAAAATGTCTGTAAAAGTGTATTTTTTGCATTGTATTTATATTGAAAAATTGGATTTTTTTGTCATATGGTTCAAAATATTAGTTTTTTAGCGACAATTTTTTGATGTGCATTGAAAAATTATTTAACAATACATAAACATGTAGAAAATATAAACTTTAGAATATTGACCCTTTTTCCATCTTTTATCTATGTGAAAAAGTGAAGATATCATTACAAGTTTTTATTTTTTATTTTTTATTTTTTTTTAAACACAAGTACATAAATGCACTTAAAAATAAACATCTCACAGAAGAAGAAGACATTAGAAAATCTATAGTGTCAAAATCAATCTTATAAAAAAACATTGGTGATGATACACCACCACTATTCAAAATCGACATAAAAAACATCACATAAAAAGAAAAAAAATTAATAATAAAAAAAAAAAAACAAAATGAAAAAAACCTAAAGTGCCAAAAACATGCTCAATTTTTTTTCTTGATTCTTCATCGCCACTTTTTCAAAATCGGGTGTTTTTCTTGATACTTCAAAAATTAGGTAACAATGAGGTTACCTATTTCATCGGTAACATTGTTCATGTCGAATGTATCCAATAGAGGTGGAAAGTAGGGTCGAAGGCGGTCCACATTGAACACTTAGAACATACCAAGGAATGGTGGAATACTGAGCTCAAATCCATTCTCCCTTACAACCATGGTGATGGTGTATGGCCCATATACAAGTGGGCAAAGCTTGCGGTGGGGCCAAAAGAGTCGCTCCTTCTGAAAATGTAGCCAAATTTTTGTCATGAACCTATTTGTGGATGGGTTGAATGTGCTCATTGAAGTTTTTTTCCTTGTCAGCTTTAGACTACACATGAGTCTAATCTGTGTGAGTAGATGCAAATGGCATGAATACTTCAATGGGATAGTGGCTGGAATCCCAAGCCCATATGAAAGGGGATGTGGCTGGTTGAGATGTGGAGAGACTGATTATAGCTATGTTGTACATCAAGGAGGCTCTCATCCCATGTGTGTGGATTCTTTGAGTTGTACATGCAAAAAATGTGTATGATCATACTGTTGATGACCTCTGCCTGTCCATTAGTTTGGGGTTGGGAAGCTATGGACTTGGTGAGCTTGGTGTCCAACATCAACCAGAGGCTCGAACAAAATGTATTTAGGAACCTGTTGTCCCAATCTGAGATGATAGATTGTGGGATTCCAAAGCATACCCACACTCATTCAAAAAATATTTTAGGAGTGGCTTCTGTTGTGATATTATTTTTGCAGTCTAACATAATGGCATATTCAGGGATCTATCTATGAACACAGAAACAGAGTCGTTGTCATGCTTAGTAGAATGAAGGCCTGACATGTAATTCATGGAGATGGATTCCCAAGGTCGAATAAGGGTAGGCAGTGGATTATGAAGGCCTTGCTTCTTGATGTTCAGTTTGGAAATAGCGTAGGCATTGTAGGATCTGATGTACTTCCTGACATCCTGTCAAAGGTTCAACCAATAGAAATACTTATGTACTACTGCCACTATTTTCTCGACCTGAAAATTCCCAACAACTCGACTGTAGTGAAATTTTCTAAACCATCTTAGCATGCTCACTTGAATGAATACAAAGGTGTCCCAGGTGACATAGCAGTGCATCTTGGAGGTGAAAAATTGGAACTTTATTACCCTCCAAGAGCAAGGGTGGTCAGCACCAAGATCGTTGGTCGGATGAGGGAGCCTACAACATTATCGGTGCTTCCCTTCTTGTACTTGATGCCCAAATGAAACTATTGCAAGTATGCGGACCACTTCTGATGGAGATCATTCTAAAAATTCCCTTGTGTTTGTATGAACTGTAGGGGTCGGTGGTCTCTGTGGATGACTGTTTCCTTCCCCAAAATGTAATGCTTCCATCATCAACAAGCTTACATAATGGAATACATCTCTTTGTCATAAGTGGGATAACTCTGAACTGTGTCAGAAAGTGTCTCACTGTGATATGCCATTGGGTGCCCCTGTTGAGTAAGAAATTCCCTAATAGCATAGCTAGAGTTATTTTGTCTTGATCTCATATAGTTGTTGCAATTATGGAAATCTGAGCTCTGGTGTAGAGTAGAGGCGATGTTTCAAATATATGAACGCCTTATGTTGATATTCAGACCAAAATAAATTTCCTTTCGCTCCTCCCTTTGTGACCTGACTCAAGGTCCAAGTTATATGAGATTATACCAACACGAACCTACGATAGAAATTAGAAAGACCCAAAAATTTGCGAGTCTCTGTTAGAGTGGTTGGGGCTAGCCAATCCCAAATGAATTGGAACTTGGCTGGATCCACATGCACCCCCCACTCATCAATAATGTATCCAAAATACTGAACCTAGTTCATGCCAAAAGTGCACTTCTCCGAATTGGCACACAACTTGTGTTTCTGCAGTGTTTGGAGTACCTGTCGGATGTGGTGGAGGTGCTCTTCCCAAGTCTGGTTGAAGATTAGGATGTAATCCAAGTACACCACCACAAATGAGTTGGTCAATGACCAAAAGTTGTCGCCAATCAGTCGCATGGAGGTTGCGGGAGCATTCATTAACCCGAAAGGCATGAACAGCCATTTGAAAAGGCCCTCCTTGGATTTGAAGGCAGTCTTCCACTTATCAGAGGGTTCAATTGGTACCCAATGATACCCGGACGTCAATTCAATCTTGCTGAAATATTTGGCCCCCCTGAGTTGGTCTAGGAGGTCATCGATCTGTGGTATTAGATACCTATTCTGGACAGTGATCTTGTTCAGCATCTGATAGTTAATACGAATTCTTCAAGTACCATCCTTCTTCTGTACCAACACGATCGGGCTCTCACAGGGTGAAGATATTGGCCT
Source organism: Pinus albicaulis (assembly GCA_034641835.2). NCBI lineage: Eukaryota > Viridiplantae > Streptophyta > Pinopsida > Pinales > Pinaceae > Pinus > Pinus albicaulis. The sequence goes on along the minus strand of CM076577.1, from coordinate 1,352,137,060 downwards.
GATGTGCCCTTTTTGCAAAAAATCTTGTATCTACATCTTGATTTCTTCATTCTACATAATAGAGCATCGATAGATCAACCCATCAAGTAGCGACGCGCCTGGGATCATATCAATGGAGTTCTTGACCTGATAGTGTAGAGGAACCCCTGTGGGTGAGGAGAAAATGTCCTTGTATTCCTCCATGACTTTGTCCATATACTTCTGCCATGTAGGGGAGCCTTGTTTGGAGGTTTCAGCCACAATATTATTCTTTCCCTATGAGAAAATCATAATGAAAACAAATATCCTGATTTGGGAAATAATATTACTGCATTGATTTTCAATAATCAAAGATATTACGGAAGGCGGTACTACCTCTGGTATCTTGTACAATTTATTTCCCAAAGTAATAATAACAGAATGAGGTCTATACTCATACAAAAAATGTTTCTTCCACAAGTATGGTTGGCCTAATAATACATCAAAAACTTCAAGAGGATAAAAATACACAATACCTGATCTATGAAGGGCTTGATGCTGAAGGGAAGGCGACACTCTTGGCTGATGCAAATATCTCTTCCTTGGTGAATCCACCTGATGGTATATGGCTGAGTGTGTGCTATGCTTATTAGGTTGAGCCGCTTCACGACCTCTACTAAAATGAGGATATTTTGGCTTCCGCAATTGACAATGAATTGCAGTGGAGAACCCTTCACCCACATCTCGGAATGGAAGAGGCTCTCCCCCTCCTCTAGATCCTAGGACTCCTCCCTCTGAAGCTTGGTGGTGGCAACGACAACACTAGGTTCTGCATCAATGATCTGCTTCCCTTTGTCATTCTCATTTTCCAGTTGTGACTCAGAATCATAACATGCATCTGATTCGGATGCCTTAAGCTTGAGCACCAACGATTGTTTGGCCTAAAACTCACTTTTGTTGTGAGTGAAGATTTTATGAAATTGACACCACTTCCCTGTGTCCCTCTTTCGATTTGTGGTGTTTTTCTTAGCTTGATGCTTCGGCGGGTTCTCCTAAGTAACCCCACTTTGGATTTTCCCCTTGTTCTTGTATTTGGGGGCGCCTTTCCCCGTCTTCAAATTTGTGAATCCAAAGTCTCGGTTCTTCTGCTTAAATTTTTTCTTGATATTGGAGGCATATCGATATGCCGCACCAAGTGAGGTAATTTCGAGTAACTCCATTTCCTCTTGAATGTATCTGTGTAAACAACTGCGATACTTGAGCACAAAATGTTTTTCTGAATCTTTAATACCCAACTTTGTGTGAAGGGTATGGAACAAATTCGTCATCTCATGCGCATATTGACCCCTTTGTTGTCGCAGTGTGGTCCATTAGATGTACATGTCCTCATAGCTCCCCACAAGGTAATATTGTTCCTTGATTCCGTCTTAGAACAAATTCCAAGTGGGTGCTGCTGAAAAATGTGAGGGTTGCTCCTCATCCCTCTATTCACAGTAGGTTTCCAACCAATATTTAACATGAGAAACAACTTTGAGGAGTGCGAAGGTAACATTTTCGTGATTAGAGAATTCAAGGACCGAAAAATACCCTTTGAAAAAATTCAACCATCTATCTATGACATCTGCATCTATATGGAATTCAAATAGAGGAATGTTGAAGTTGACTTGTAACTTGAAAGGAGTGGCACCTCCAGAGTGGTTGTTGGATGAAGATTCGTCGTCGGTGGGTAGCCGTTGAAGGATCTGGGCAAATTTATCCGTCATCACGTTCCTTTTTTTCTCGAGGGCCTTCTAGAGACATATTTTGATAGGATATCATTCCCCCTCATCTTTATTTTCTTTTTCCATGGGAGGCCATTGGGGTTTACAAGGATGATTTTGCAAAGGTTCAACGAGATCGAGCCCTAACTCCTTATACCCCGATCTCATTAGGGACATGCAAATAAAAATTGAGAAAGAGCAGATCACTATGATACTACTGATCCAAATTTAATAAGGAAAAAAATAGAATACATAAATAATCACAAATATAGAGATGCAACAACAATACTATTTCCTTTTATTAATATCAAATGTTGAAAATGCTTAGAGACAAAATTGAAATAAATTAGCTCTATCAAAGGTAACTTATCTATGAGAAGAGATGCAGCGGCTACATGCCTCTTAACTGTGTTAAAATGAGGCTCAAAGGAATTTTTATTATTAAACAACACGAGAAACCCCTAAACAACCAAAAAATTAACCCAAGGAGATGTAACTCCAAGAATTTTTGGGATCCATTGGGGTTAGTTGGGTAGTCAAATTCCTGGGGTCATAACTTGGTCATATTATCTCTGTTTGGCACATATTATACCTCATTGGAAATATATCTATGAGGAATACATTTTTTCCTGTAGTCCCCTACCTCTAGCTACGAGATTGTAGTAGACCTCAAAAAATGTCGTGTAGGGGGTCAAAATTTCTTCGGAAGTTTGGGACCCAAAAATTGCTAAAAATAGTAAATAATAAAATTGATGAAACTGGCTAGGTGGAATACATGGATGGCCACCAATATCCACCTGGATCATTATGTTATGAAATCATATAATAGGTCATAAGTGTTATTACTTCGAGATCAGATATGGAATTTCCCTGTAGTCGTACTTAGACAGGTCCGAAGAGGGGAATAAAAGTCATGAAACATATCTTATTAGACACAAAATTGACATTTAAAGAGCTTAAGGATGGTTGTGGGAGAGGATATAGGTTGGAAAAATTTTTGTGCAAGAAGAGATGGGGATTTGTATTCCAAGCCAAAGAGAGACAGGTTCAACGGTAGGCAGAGGCATGTTACAAAGGAATACCATATTGTGGAGCAAAAGTGACACCCCACCTGGGGCCATTGCAATATATGGAGCTTTACTGAAGTACATCAATCCATTGGTGCTTATTGTATCATTATTTTCCTATATTCACTATCCATCATTGATTATGGGTCTCATCCTATCTGATACCTATGCTTGTTTCATCCATGGATGCATGGTTAGCTTTTTCCTAAAGAAACAACACCAATAGCAACAATTTCTAGATTGAAACTAAGAGAAGTTCTTTGTGTCAGCATTAAGAGATGAGATTGGAGGGATCGAAGGCTCATAAGTTTGGATTTGAGGGTAACTTTGATCCCCCTTTTCCAATGATTAACATAATGACAAGGATGTATAACCCAATAATTTTGGTCCCTCATTCGCTCTTGAAAAAGTTGATAAATGTGAATTTAGTAGTAACTTAGAGCATTTGAATGTTACCAAATATGATAACAAGATTCATTATGGATGCCTTTCAAACATACAAATTGATCAATAAAGTGTCAATTGAGGTCCCCACACTTACAAATGAATTGGAGAGAGGCTCGAATCATTGAGGCAATGAGGTTGTTGCTTTGTCATAAAAACCATCGAAAGATTCAAAAGATGAGGAGACTACCCTATAACAACACATACAAATATATAGATTCAAAGTCTAATCTTCCTCTATGCAGTCTTCTTTGCTACACGGCAACTCATGATATGGCACAACCTCTATCAACTTATTAGTTGTGTGGCTCTCATTTCCCCTATTTCATGTCTTTCCAGAGGTAAAAATACTAATGAGCATGAATGTAATGTTACTTTATGGTTGCACAACCTCTCTTAACTCATTAGTTGTTTGGTTCTCATTTCCCCTATTTCATGTATTTCCATAAGTAAAAATACTAATGAATGTGAATGTAATGTTACTATATAGTTGACCCACACATGAAATTCTTACCAAAATGAGGTTTTTGTCAATGTTAGAATGGAAAGCACTAAATAAGAAGAGGACATGCAAAAAAAAAATGCTGCTATAAATATCATTCTCGGAGAATGAAATGGGTTCTTTGAAATTTTCTATTTACAATGAGATTAATATATTTATTCCAATTTAGATACAGTTGTAAATAAATACTTAAAGGATTCCTTAAATTGCAGCAGAGAAGGACACCAATTCAATTTGTTTAGGATTTTGAGCACCCCCTGACATGAGTGTTTCTCAATTGTTTTTTTTCTCCCCTATCCAAACAGCTTCTCATCATAATCTCAAGGATGTTGTTGATATAATATGGTACAATATCATAATGATGTCTCCTCGAAGATTTCTTCTAGTTTAGTTATGAGTTCGGTGTTATAAATTTGATATATTGTAGATTCTATAATGCAATTTTAACCACTTTGAAAGCTCTAACATTACTGCTACCTCTGGAGTGCTACCTTTGCATCACTCTACATTCATCTACACTTATATTGGCATGTCTTTCACCCTTTTGGTGCAAATGCTAGTTTTATCTTACTCGAAGAAATGGATTTCTTAAAAGTGGATGAATAGTTGTTCAACAAAGGAGTAATCCTTGCGTATAATTTTGTAACTCTACTTTGATGGTTTATTTTGATGAACTGTGTGCTTATAGCATAATAAATGTGTCCAAAATTTCAGTACAACACCTACCCTAGGGTTATAATAATGGTAAATATAAGGTCGAGACTCCTCGTTACATGTCTGCGATGACATATTGAAACAAGGAATTCGAACTTCTGATATGGAAATCAATGTTAACTCTTCAGTTTTATTGGATTTTCCAGTGAAACTACCGTCCAGTCATGTCGATTTTGCATGTCAGTAATTTTGCAATGCCAAATACAATGCATGTTGATGTTTTTAAATATGAAATCCGAGGTGGAATTCATAAAAGTTGTTCGTGTATTTATTATCAGTGTAATTTGATGGCTTAAGTTTTTATTTAATTATTTATATTTGGAGTTTTCACATAATTTTCATATGATTTTAAATTTCTATTATACTTCTTGTGTGAATTCACCTCTTGAACAACCTCTTTCATATATGTCTCCCCACAACTCCATCGAGAGCGACATTGAATTTTTAATTTTTTTTCAAGATAAATCCCCTTTGCTGACAGAGGCGATCTATCTAGCCCTAGAGTGGGTCTAGCAACATGAGATTCTTTCTAATACAAATCTTTCTTAACTAATGTTTAAAGTGCAATGAGGAAAGAGGCATAAATACCTTTTTTCAAACGCTATGCTTGAATCCATTGATGGATACCTCGATCCACGATCCTTGTAGGCCCGCTTCCTGCTACTTATGACACGCGAATACCTATGGATGATCAAGGGACAACTACAAACATGATACAATACATAATAAATGTAAGCACTAGCTATCTAGCAGATGAAGGAGTAACATAATATTTGCACAAAAATTTAGACTAATATAGAAAGAAAACATCAGATGTTATTATTGATACATTACAAAAGGAGAGATTACAACCCAAGCCTTGATGTTGGAGGCATCCTTAGGTGAAAATATGAGTCCTTCACTGAAGCTCAAAAATAATTCCTTCTCTCGTGCATTTAGGATTTATCACGATGCTAACATGCAAAGGGATAAGAGTTCAAGTGAGTCTAACAATGATCAACCAAGCTCTAAACTTGGGGGAATGAGGAATGTGAATTTATAGGAAGAGAGAAGAGTTTGGGAGCCCATGAAAGGAGGAGGAAGGCCCACTTTCTAACGGATTATCTCCCATGGATGAGATCAAGGCTCTAAAATAATAAAGCTCGACCTTATCACCACCATTCAACAACTAACTTGCCACCCTTGAGCTTCTAAAGGTCAAAGCTTCTCCTCTGAGGAAGCACTACCATAAAGGGGATCAATGCAGTTTTCCAAAAATTTAAGGTGCTGACAGCGCTAGGCCAAAACTATGAAAAGGAAATCAGCACATTCATGGCACCAGGAAGGGCGTTGACCTGGGAAATTAGGAATCTGGCCAAGTTTCTTCCGAAATCTTCTAAGGCAGTCTTCTTTGAATCTTCAAGGGGATATGTTAACATATTTCTTGATGGTGGAAACATTGCATAGGATATATCATGGGGAATTTGAGGATTAGTGATGGGAAGATTAGCATGGTGAAAATTTATTGTGTAACATATGCCCCCTAAAGCATGAAGGCAAAACATGGAGTGATGGCTGAAATGCTTTACGAACCAAGACAAAGAACACAGACCACCTCCAGAACACCTACCATATCAAACATTTTATAATATATGACATCTATGGTATAAATATTCCTAACCACATAATTCTGCACTAGGCATAAAATGACACAAAAACCCATGACTTGGTCACAACCATCCGTCTAAAGAGATCATAGAAATGCATCTGCGACATGGACACAACCATCCATATAGATAGGATCATGTATACAATCATGAATACTCAATAACTCTTCGTAGCCTCGACCAAAAATCAGATGTGACCGAGGGTGTTCATTGTGATCTCAATCAACCCAATGTACAAATCTAGCCATGTGAATAAATGTGTTGGTGTCGAACATGGTAGAAAACACCTGATTACTAGTCAATGATGAGAACCGTTAACAGGCATGAGAGAGACCACCAATAATGATGATGGACCTCAAGGTACAAAAACAAAATCTACAAGTACAAATGAATGTGTTGAAGTCAAACACTTGCAGAATCATTTGATCAAAGGCCAATTATGTGAACATGTGTTGTGTAACCAGCTCCAAAAAGATAAGAAAAGAGATATGAACGCCTTAGAAATAAGCCACTTCGAGGGGGCAACCTCCAATACATTACATAAATGAACAATTCTTGGATGATACAATTCACAAAACCTCCTTTCTATATATAGGAGTCCATGGGGCCATAATGTAATCCTGGTGGGCCACAATGTAATCCTAGCCGACCTAACAATAATAATTTAAGGGCACAATAATAACAAAATGGGGGTTACAAGGGTACAATAATAACAATAAGGAGGGCTACACTAACATAATAAGGGACTACACTATTAATATAGGGACTTAACATGCCCCTCTCCTTCAAACAAGTGTTGTCCTCAACGCTTGATTATTTCTTGATGCTTTTGTATAAAATTCTCATCCTCCCATGTGAAGTATTTTACAGGAAATTTCTTCCGCTTGCTGAGATACTCTGAAATTGATCGTACTTGTCGATTTCTTGTTTCTATGACTTCTTCATAACTTCTTTCGATGTGATGTTGATCTTCCTGTTGTTTCATTAGATTCTGCACCAAAGTTGGGTTATCCTTTGAGAGTTGGAGAACTTGTTGTTGATGCTCGATGTGATCTTCCACTAATTTATCATCCACATTTGATATTATTTGATCCTTCAAACCATCCAACTTAGCCTCCATTTCTGCTTTTAAACCATCTATTTCATCTTCAATTGCTCTTCATAAGATTGAAACTTGTTGCACTTGGTACCGTAATTTTGATATCTCATACTGCAACTCTTCCTCTTCACGCGTCATAGTATAGCTTTTTGAGGGATTAATGGGTATGGAATTATTTTTTGGAGGCATTATAGAACCCAATACTGATAAAAATTATAAAATATGCCCTTGGAATCAATTCAAATTGATTCTTCAACAAGACTTATGCAATTCGGAAAAAAATACACACCTTTTACTAGCTTTTAGGAGCTCGATATTGAAATTGAATTATCTCTATAGTTGAAAATCTGCGATATCTGAAATTCAGCCCTGTAGTAGACCTATGAAGCTTCTTTCAAATGCCATAGGTCTGACCTGATTTGGATTCTCCAAGACAAAGTTGTGTCCAATCTCCCACAATGACCTAATTCTGGACTGGTTTAGTAGAGCGAACTTGTACGAATTGCCACGTGTCACTGTTTTTTCCTTTGTCTCTGAAATTGATAGCCAAGAAACTAAAGGCCGTGAAATTTCGACCACTTTTGACGACACTCAAATCCAATCTCCAGAGAGAGAGTTATTGAACTGTTCCCACGATCACCTCTTTGAGATGAAATTCAGAAGCCTGAAAAAGCACTATCTTCCACAGATCATATCTCCAAAAATATTGCGAACCAAGCTCTGAAATTTTTTGACGAATTTCCTCAGGATTTCAGCTTCGCACCATATGAATTTCAGACTTTGAAACTTCGTACAAAAAAATTTATAGCGCAATTGCCACGATGACCTGTTTATGAGCCTGAAAAAATACCTAACTTCCACAGATGATATCTCCTCAAATATTGCGAACCAAGATCTGAAATTTTGAAAAATTCTCGGATTTCTCGCCGCACTAAACAATCAAAACTAAACTTAAGAAAAAAAAAAAAAGTTATAGCGAGAAAATATCCGCGATGACCTGTTTGAAGCGGCCGAAACCCCTAGAATCAAAACTCACGATGCAAATGTTGATAACGACTCAAAAGAAAGAATGTGAACGCCTTAGAAATAAGCCACTTCGAGGGCAACCTCCAATACATTACATAAATGAACAATTCTTGGATGATACAATTCACAAAACCTCCTTTCTATATATAGGAGTCCATAGGGCCATAATGTAATCTGGTAGATACAATGTAATCCTAGCCGACCTAACAATAATAATTTAAGGGCACAATAATAACAAAATGGGGGTTACAGGGGTACAATAATAACAATAAGGGGGGCTACACTAACATAATAAGGGGCTATACTATTAATATAGGGACTTAACAACCTGTCATTGAACATGAAGAAATTTCCATTTAGACGTGCAAGTTACAAAGTAAGGAACAAAAGTTTCTAAATCACCTTCCCGAATAATGAGCTGAAGTCGACAGGAAGTGATTCATTGAAGGAGGCCCATTATGATTCCCACATCATCGACACGAAACAACATATATCTTAAGATTATGGGAGCGATTTTGGATTGTAATAGAGGAGGTTAGATATGGAGAGGATGTTTAAAAAAAATACTTCTCTTGAACATATTGGCAACACGAATCTGGAGTGTGGCAACATTTGACTCAAATAGGGTTAGAGGTCATGTTGACAAATTTGGTAATCAAATGAGAGGAAAACACATTTCCCAAACCCATGGAGGAAAAGTGGCAAATGTAAGATGTCCCCCACCCGACATGAATTTCAGATGAGTGTCATGTTCAAGAGCGACAAGTTTCCCAAAATAAACATAGGATGTTCACTTTCAATTTTCCCCTGTTATTGCTATTAAGTACCTCTTTATTTTTTATAGCTAGCATGAAGAGGATAACATATGTTGAGCATGTAAGTTTCTTCTTTGAATGAATCCATCCTATTAAGTTTAACAAGCCCTAGGAAGGAGAAAATCGATATCATCATGGTGACAAGTCTTTCATCATTGAATCTTTAATGAGTCCAACGAAAGGGAAACTGTATAAATTTTCATGTTTAAGGAGTTTGAAAAGAAACAAAAAAGAAGCTCCATCATGTCCCTTTTCTTAAGTCATCTCTTGAATCTTAAAAGGTATAAAACAATATATGAGATAATCTCTTGACCAATTTCGATCAAGGTATTCCTTTTTCGTAAATAGTAAATCTCAGCCTAAAAAAGGGGTAAATGTATATTGAGATCACGTCAATTCATTCACTTTAACAAGTTCAAAATGACAAGTACTTTGAAATTTTTTCATTTTTTGAGAGTCAAAAAAGAGTTGAAAGTTGACTCCAGGGGGGTTCCTTTTTTGTAAACATTTAACGAGCCCGAAAAAGAGAACTCGTTTGCATCGGAAACAATCATTAGGAGTGTGGAAATATTGTACTACACATAAAGAGTAAAAATCATGAATTTCAAGGAAGAATAATAAAATATTTGTGAAAGCCTTTCAAAAATCTATAAATAGACCAAAAAACAAATTCATTTTCACCTTTCTATTTTGAGAAGATCATTTTGTCCAGTTTCCCTCTAAATTTCAAATCAACGGTGCAGCTGGTCCAGGACACCATTTGTCGATCTGTCAACGTTAGGTAAGAGACCTAAACCTAATTTTCATTTTGATTCCATTAATTTTCCATTTAATTTCAGAAATAGGGAGATTAAGGGGATAGTTTCAAATTTTAAAATCCTTTATGACCAATACGATTTTGAGCTATCAGGGTCATGCTAGTCGTGTTTAGCTCGTTAGGGTAGCGTGCCACCAATGGTGAATTAATTTGGACAGTTGTGCTGGCTGCATGAAATATTTTAAACAATAAATCCACCCAACTCAACCGTTAATTTCTAAAAAAACTCCAATGAAAACTCCTAAAAATCCAATTGGACATTTTTTGCAGGAAATTTCTTCGAAGATATCGGTCAAATGGAAAGAATGAGGCCATGAGGTGGAAGACCATTGAGATTTGTAGGATCAAATTTGCATAAATTCCTTGCACAATTGCAGGTTGTTGAAATTCTTCCAAACATTTGGTTTAAGAGCTCAACTGGAGCTACTCCAATACTTGATCAGTATATGGGATGTGGACCGACAGTTGTTTGTCATCGGGAACTAAGAGTTAGAGTTAGATGTGATGAGCATCTATTTCATCACTAGACTGTCCAAGAGAGGGGATAGGATCCAACTCTCTGGAGCTTGTGCAGGGGGTGAAAGTATTGACATGCTCAACCAAATATATTGTCCCGGGGCATGGAAAATAGAGAGTGGGAAGGTAGAAATTTCTTCCATCAGAGTGCTTCCCCTGCACACGATACTACATTGCATCATGAGAGTGGCAGGAGCCCAAGAATTTCATGAGGAAACAAAATATCAGTTCCAATACGCGATGGACTACTTAGCCAAAACAATGTTTAACTAGTGTGAGGGGTTACTAGCTAACATGAAGAGCCAGCTAACCAAGTACAAGACAAGGAGACTGAAACAGTTCAAGTACGGTTTAATCATGGTGACATTATTTCTAGAGAGAGTACCCCTATTCCAGTACCAGTGGCTAGAGATCCATGATCCAGCCATCAAGGATCAGAGGTTGATGAGATGATGCAACATTATGCCCCAGTAGGGTGGGGGCTAATAGATGCATTTCCGCACAACCTTTTTCAGTTGGTTGCGACATCTTATCCTAGTTGAGGACTATGCATATGTCGACATCAAATTCAGAGGAGATCCGGATCTTCCGATTCCACTAGGCACACAGTGGATCGATGCAGATAAAAAATTAATTTTTTAACATTTTTTACTTTTTTTTTTTTTTTTTGTTATGTATTATGAAACATAAACTTATGATGTGTTTACAGATATGGGTCCTCTGAGACCTCCATGCATGTCACCGATTGCATGTAGGGTAGCCCGTCTAGCAGAGGATGCTCCTTATGAGGAGGGAGTAGATAAACTGGTTGACCTGGAGCATAACTTGGTTGGTCTCATGAGAGGCATTCCAGAATATGCTACATTTGATGAGATTCCTCTACACCTTCAGAGACATACAGTCGAAGCTCTGGGCAGACTACATCAATTACTTTGGCGAGTAATTTGAGAAGTCACCTGCTACCATGAGCACCATGTTAGAGGATAGGAGCCCTATTTTACATTTTTGTACTGATGTAGGCTCGGAGAGCCATTTTTTTAACAAAACACATATTTTTTGAGATTTTGGATGTAATACACTTGACAAACCGATATATATATATATATATATATATATATATATATATATATATATATATATATATATATATATATATATATATATATATATATATATATATATATATATATATATATATATATATATATATATATATATATATGCATGTTTCTACGGTTACTTGTGTATCATGATGATGTCTTGATTTTACATATTGCACAAATGTCTATCTAATACATGGTTTGATAATGTATATGTTAATGTATTTAAAAATCTTGGAATATGTTGATATATGATAAAATAAAAATGTCTTTCCAATAATCTAACACGCAAATACATACGCAAAATTTGAGGACTGTGCACAGAATAATGCACATTCAATTGTAACAAAACAAGTTGTGAGTCTAACTTAACAACCAAATCTCTAATACCAATATCAATGGAATCCGATAATAGTTCAATCACTGCACTGTACTGAGAAATATTGTTAGTTGTTTGACCCAAACAAATACCTTGTAAGTTAATCAACTCGCCATAGGGAGCAAAATTTTCCCATATTGTGGAAGACAGGTTTCGTGTGCTATAACCAGCGGCGTCAGCAAAACCAATGTAATGATTTGAATACATCTACAAACCAAGTGGAACACAAGGTGAGAAGAGGAAACATCTCTGCAAGGCAAACAATCACACCAAAAATAAACTCAAAGCACACTAATGAATAAAACAATAATGTACAAAGTATCACACTTATGATTAAGTGTAATATTTTTTTAGATAGAGACTGTTTTTGGGCTCATCCAATGGATTACCTTCATAATAAACTAGCTCACAAGCTCCTTGCTCCAATACACGTTGAATGATATAGGTACCATGCCACATTGGCTCGAGCTTTCCTACTCCCAACTTATCATGAGCTTGGTCATAAAGAATGATGAAGGCACCTTTGGAGAAAATGCATGGGGTGACAGATTTGTCATATTGAAGCTTAAATCATCATTTCTGTGCTTCAACAACTAAAGCAGCAAGCCTTCGGGTCTCATTGAGATGTTCGAGGTATAACAGACGTTCCCCTTGTGGAAAATTACTAGGAAGTAGTTCGATAACTAGCTCCAGAGAAGGAATCTCACACTCGATCGAGAGTGTGGCCTCTAAACCATACACCAATTGGAATGGTGTGAATCTAATGGTAGTAGTAGCAGAGGTTTTTTATGCCCACAGAGTTGAAAAAAGCATGAGATCCCAGTCTTGTTTGTGATTCCCAATGGTGTGTTGAAGCATGGTCACCAAGAATTTGTTGACAACCTCAACCTGAACATTAGCTTGTGGATAGTAAGGGGTGGAGTTATCGTGACATAACCCCAACTGAGTAGAGAGCTCTATCATCATATGATTACTAAAATGAGTGCCATGATCAGTGGTAATTGCTTTCGGGACACCAAACCGAGCTATGACATGATTAAGCAATAATTGCATCACAGTTAGACCTTCATTATCATATGTAGGTATCACCTCGGTCCATTTAGTGAAATAGTCAATGAAAATGATGATATAACCATGCCCCTAGGTTGATCGAGGGTTACAGATTATAAAATCTATACCCCATTTTGCAAAAGTTCTGACAGTCACAACTAGGTGAAAGGGTGAGGGTGGGGCATGCTCTTTCTGAGAGTAGATCTGGAAATCATGGAATTTTTTTACTGTGATAATGCATTCTTTAAAAATAGACAACCAAAAATACCCTGCACGAAGGATATTTTGAGTGGTAGAGTAAATAGACATGTTACCACCACAAGCCCTGGAGTGGTTGTAATTGAAATCCTTCTTAGCTTCCTCAAGTGTCAAACATAGATAGAGGAAATAGTCAATACCAGTGCAATAGAGGGTGTCTCCAACGATACGGTAAGGTTGGGACTGGTAAAAAATAGTTCTTTGCTTAGAGTGCAATAGCTCTGGCTGAAACGTTTGGGTCTAGAGATAGAAAATTATGTCTCCATACCATGGATCAAGAGTACTAATGAGAAAGAGAGTCTCATCAGGGATGGACTCATCAAGAGGAGTCAGATCATCCGTGGTGGGAAGATCACAGATCAACTCAACAAAGACTAGGGATTTCTTAGACTTAGCAACAATGAATTCTATGTCAAATTATTTAAGGATAATGATCCATTTTGAGTACTTTCGCCCAAGAAATTGAAATGTGAGAATGTAATTAATGGGGTTGCAATCAGAAATCACCAATGTTTTGTGCAGGAGAATGTAGTAATGGAAACATTAAGCAACATGGACAACAGCTAGTGAGAGTTTCTCTACATGAGTGTAACAGGTCTCAATATCAAAGAGATTGCGGCTCAAGTAGCACACTACATGATCTTGACCATCATCATCATCCTGAACCAGCACCATACCAATAGTGTTGTCGGCGACGACCAAATATAGGTAGTAATCATGGTGATAATTGGGAGGATGCAGTAGCGAAGCGGTAATGAGGGCTCATTTTAATGCATCTAAAGAGCTCTGAGCAATTTCATCCCATCAAAATGAGATTCCATTTTTCAATAAGCATGTAAATCCTTTGGCAAGCTCAGCGTAATTCAATACGAAACAATGGATGAAATTGGATTTCCCCTGCAAATTCCGTAGTTGATGAATAGAAGAGGGAGAAGTAAAATTGAAGATTGCCTCAACTTTTATAGGATCGATGCAAATGCCTTCTTTGGACACCACGAAACCTAGGTGCCAACTGCATTTGACGTAGAAGACACGCGTATGAGGATTAAAACTAATATTATATTGTCGAAGGCAAAGGAAGATAGCTCTAAGGTGTTCTAGGTGATCTCGACGTTTCACAAAATGAGCATGAAGGTCATCGAGATATGGCTAAAAAGTGTGCTTGATGTCATGAAAATCATAAGACATAGCAATCTAGAAGGTGGATTCATCATTATTCAGGCCAAAAGGGAGATTTTTGTTACAAAAGTCCCCCATGGACAGATAAACATAGTTTTGTGTTGATTAGCTGGAGAAATGTTAATTTGGTTATAGCCAGATCAATCGTCCATAAAGGAAAAAATCTCACTCTCTACGCATTCATCAATGATATGGTCGATAAAAGGAGTGGGTTAGTTGTCCATATGACATGCTCGACTGATATCACGGTAATCAATGGAAACCTGAATGGTCCCTTGCTTCTTATTTACAAGAACAATATTCGAGACCCAATCTATCAATGGTTCAAGGTAAATAAAACCAGTTTTAAGAATTTTTTCAACTTCACCCTTTATAGCAACAGCCTTTCTTGGGTGCACAGGACGAAGCCATTGACGAATACGCTTCGAATCTGGATAGATGGGAATTTCATGCACAATAATATTCGGATCAATGTTGAAAATTTATTTGTATGACCACATGAAGACATGACGAAATTCCTGGAAAACTTCAATATAGATCTTGATCTCATCAGGATAATAAGATGCACTGATATGCACATTCTCGACAATCCCTGGTTTGACAGAGGTGTCGATCGGAATGGTCGGAGTGAGACACCAATTTTGTTGTGAAGATAAATCCCCTCTAGGAACAGAGGCGATCTCTCTAGCCCTAGAGTGGGTCTAGCAACACGATATTCATTCTAACATAAATATTTCTTAACTAATGTTTACAATGCAATGAGGAAAGAGACATAAATACCTTTTTCCAAACACTACACTTGAATCCGTTGATGGCTATCGCGATCCACGATCCTTGTAGGCTCGCTTCATGCTACTTATGGCACGTGAATACCTGCGAATGATCAAGAGAAACATGATACAATACATAATAAATGTAAACACTAGATATCTAGCAGATCAAGGCATACCAAAATATTTGCACAAACATTTAGACAAATATAGAAAAAAAAACATTATATGTTATTATTAATAAAATACAAAAGGAGAGCTTACAAGTGAGGCCTTCATGTTGGAGGTGTCCTTAGGTGAAAATCTGAGTCCTTCACCAAAAATAAAAAATAAATCCTTCTCCTGAGAACTTAGGCTTTATCATAATTCTATTGTTCAAAGGTATGAGAGTTTAGATGAGTCTGACAATGATCAACTAAGCTCTAAACTTGAGAGAATGACATATGTTAATTTATAGGAAGAGAGAAGAGGTTGGGAGCCCATGAAAAGAGGAGGAAGGCCCACTTTCTAAGGGATGATCCACCATGGATGAGATCATGGCTCTAAAATTAGAGAGCTCAACCTTATCACCATTGTCCAAAAACCAACTCGCCGTCTTTGAGCTTCTAGAGGTCGAAGCTTCTCCTCCATTTGAGGAAGCACTGCCAGAAAAAGGATTAGCGTGGTTTTCCAAGAAATTAGGGAGTTGACAGCGCTAGGCCAGAACTGTGAAAAGGACATCAGCACGGTCATGGCACCAGGAAGGGCGCTGACCCAGGAAACTAGGAATTTGGATAAGTTTCTTAAGGAATCTTCCAAGGAAGTATTCTTTCGATCTTCAAGGGGATATGTTAACATATTTCTTGATGGTTGAAACACTGCACATGATCTATCACGTGACATTTCAGGATTATGGATGGGAAAATGAGCATGGTGCCAAACTATTATGTAACACTAATACATAACCCTAATATGGACTTGACATCCCTCACTATATTTAAGGGACATTCTACATCTTTGACTATCTCAATCAGTCTGAACTCTACCAAAAACATCACCACCAGGAAAAAAAAATAGCGAGAGAAATTTATGCTTGACCCATCTCTCACTGCATTGGAATCTATGTCTTTATGTGATATCCCTATAGCATCCTTATACTCTCAGGCCCTTAGAGCACTGTCGCCCATTTGTTGAGCCCCCCCATGAATTGTATATTGCTTAATTCTCATGATTTGGGAGACCACACAAAACTTGTCTCCCTCAAAAATATTTTTTACTCTCAGAATCCTTTTTTTATCTTAATTCAGGAAATAATGACTAGTACTGGTCATGTCTTTCCATATTTTGGAAAAATATACTCGAAATGGCATATGACAACCATAGATTCTGTTGGTTTATATGGTGGTTTGGCAGCATTATGGGACCCTAAATGGGCAACCTTCTTGGCATACAAACTATTTGTGAGAGTTTTACTGTCAGGTTATATCAGAGGGTACTCGTCCTGTGTACACATACTCAATTTATATGGTCCATATATGCACACTGGGGGGAATTTATGTGACTGACTAGAATGGTGTGGTATTCTAAATATTGACTTATTGATTGTGTTTGGAGACTTCAACTTCACATTCATTCAATAGGAATATTGGGGGACTTGATGCCGATGAGATCCTCTCGCTGATATATTAAAAAAATTATTTCATTCACACAAACCTATGGGATATAGCGCCTCGTGAGATTGCCTCAACATGGTATAATGGGAAGAGGGGAGATGCCCACATTGGAAAGCACCTGGATAGATTCCTAGTTCACGAACATCTGGTCAGTATTTTGGGATGCTTGAGTTCTCTGATAATAAGATCACACATATCGGATCACCTCCCCATTCTCCTACAATATAAATGGGAAAAACTACACTTGGGCATCCCTTTCAAGTTCAATCATATATGGATGTAGGATGTAGGGTTTATTACTCTTATTACAGACTACCTCAAATCACACACCCGAGTAATGGACATGTCCCCGAGCTTGCACCTCACTTGATTATTGCAGACTCTGAAGCAAAGGGTCCAAATACAAGAGAGGGAAAAGAAGGCGGCCTAATTAATTGAGTTACATACTATATCATGGGACATTGAATCTATGTCGGGGGAGCTAGAATGTAATAATTCATCAATGGACACATGGGATAGGTTGAAATCCCTCGAACACCGTAGGTGGCAGATATTACTAGTGCACGAAGCCACATGAACAATCAAGATTTGGCCCATTTGGCTCATGGAGGGGGACCTAAACACTAAGTAATTCTATCACATGAGAAACCAAAGGAGTACCAAAAACTCCATCTTGGGAGTTTGTGCACGAGATGGGAATATGTTATACAAGACTGCAGAGATTTAGAGTGAGGTTGTCTCACATTTTCAGTCATTTTTTTGGTGCTGAGATGATGCCAACATAGAGGAACACCTATGGGGTATAGCATATTACCCACAAATGTTCAGTGAAAAGGAGAAAATATTGTTTTATTAGCCGATGGATATGGCAGAAATCCTTAATACCCTGAAATCATGCTGTTATTATCCCGTGATTTAATAGATTGGTAGACCAAATGCATAGGGTAACATCAGACCAGTCTTTGGAGTCGTAAGACCTAGCCTTCTTGGACTTAGAGAGGGCTCTCTCTATGTTATGCGAAGGATGTAAACTTGTTCGCTTTAGGTGGTTGATTTTAGGCTAGTTGTTAAGTGTAGGGTTTGTTTGTTTGTTTGTTTGGGTAAGATGATCAAGTAGGATAGGTGGAATGAGAGGTTATCAAACATGGGGCTATGGAGTATATGAATTCATTGATATCTCAATAGTGAATCGGGGTACATCACAGGGAAAATCTATTGTAGTCAATGGATCTTTAAATTTTATGGGTGAGGTGAGATGGACATTAAGTTTGGGAAACAAAGTAGGGCAAAGGGCAGTTAAGAATCCTTTGTCAAATACCTATGAACAAGAAGGTCTTAAATACTGATAATAAAAAATACTAATCATGAGATAGGGCAAACCATTTACTCAATGAAAATACTTAAACCAATAAACATTCAAGATACATAATTCCAATGAAATATAGAAGGGGAGAAATTCATTTAACTTCTAGTGATTCCACCTTAAAGCTTTAGAAAACATTTAATATCAAAAATAATTTTAATCCATGAAGAGGGAACTCCTAAACATCATAAATCAAGCTATAAATAACATTGAGGCAAATTGATAAGCATGTACAAAGGGAAAAATCAAAACAAGACCTCTTTGGCTTAACCTAACAATCTATACATCAAAAAGAAATTTCAAGACAGAGTTTAGATAGCATCAAATAAGCAGGGCTTACCATAAATCATATTTGTAAAATAACATATAAATTCAATGATTAAATAAACAAGCTTAGGTGGGCATAAGGAGCAAGTAATAATTCCTTAAACTAACCCAGCAGAGGAAAACATAAAGACAATAGCAAACAAGAGGACTGAGGTGCCTCAAATAACATTTCTCAATCTATAATTTTCTGAGCTATTGCAACATAGAAATATGGAAAAAATGATAAACAGGGAAACATGAACAAATCTAGAGATACATCACCATTAACTAAACTCAAGGATTCTGCAAGCAAGCCTTCATCATCATCAATCAAGGCAAATCATCCACAAGCTCCACAACACCAAATTGTTCTTCAACCTGAAAGAACCTTGTATTGCTCTCAAACACATCAAAAGCCAACCATTATAATGAATCCTCATGCTCTATATAAAAATAAAGGAGGAGGAAATCCTAATAGAGCATCTAAAAGTCTATTGGCTAATCAGAAGTATCTTTATTGTCCTTGAGGCCTTACAAGGCCCAAGGCACAAAAATATCTAAAATAAATATCTTTTCAGCCATTTAAATTGACCTTTAGGCCCTGACAAGCCTCCTAAAACTTTTCAAATGCCAATTTGACTTGTCAACCACAGGAGCATAGCACTATTTTTTTAAAATGAATTTTATGCCAGGAGCGTAGCACAGGAACAAAAAAAATGGAACTTCTTACAACGGTGTTTTGAAGGCCTTCCTGATGTCGGAAAGGCTCCATGATGACTCGTTGGAAATCCCTTGAAGTCTATGTTCCATATATATCCTTGGTTTTCTGATCTGACCTCTAAAACCTGTTCAAAAAGTAAAAATTCCAAGACTAGTAGGAGTGCAGCACATGTCCTGAAAGGCGGGCGGAACGGTGAAAAATTGGGTGTTTTTGACCCTTTTGGAGGATCAAAACAACTCCAATTGACTTGAAACTTTATGAGCATGTTATATGAGTGATGAGGAACCCAAAAATGCAAGCCTTTCCTCCTGAAGATGCCCTGAAAAAGATCATAGCACCAGGTGTTTTGTGCTCCTAGCCTCAAAATTTGCAAAAAACAAAATCTTGTCAAAAATCTCCCAAATTTGGTGGAAGTATGCCTCATGGGTCTCGGGAGACCTATAGAGAAGCCTGAGCCAAAACAATAAGTTTAGATTGGCTATTTTCCCTTTTTAGTGCTTGGATCTCAATATGGGCCTTTTTGAGTTTTTCCCTTGCAAATTGGTTTCCTTGGGCATAATGCTTGCTCACTCTTCTTTGTAAATCCAAGTATTTATTTGAATTCTTTAGCTTGCCCATCTCTAGCTTGCCCTCAAGGTGTATGTTAGCCCTCTCAAGCCATGATTCCCTATCATGTTCAATTTCCATTACAAGGAGTTCTTGGAGAGAAATTTGTTCTGCTTGGGTTGATTCTTCTTCTCTCTACTTTACCAATGATTTCCTTAGACCCATAGTTCTAGGTCTCCTTCTAGTTTGCCCTCCCTCATCACTACTCTCCTCACAAGTACCCATGAACTCTGCCAACTTCACCTGTGCCCTTTGAGCCTCTTTCCGGTACCTGAGTGTTCTTATTTCATGGATGGCCTGTTGGGCACTCATTTGCTTCTTTTGCATCTGATAGAAGTGAATTACATCCTTTGCTCTTTCTAATTCAGCTTCCAAGTCCTTGATTTGTGCATTCCTATCTTGGAGGAGGGAGTTTGAAATTATTGTTTCATTCTCATCATCAATGTTTATGTGAATATGTTCAAACTCTCTTTATTTTTCATTATCTTCCTTTTCTTCTTCCACTTTTTGGTTACCTTTGTCCAGTGTTTGAGCTGAAGTAGATGGCAAGGTCCCTTGCCTCTTAGAGGTAGCAAACACTTGCCTTGACCCTCTTTGGTAAGTGAGACTACAAGATTTAACATGTTTCATTTCATATTTGGTGATCTCAAGATTGCTTTCTTGAGAGGCATTTTCATTTTCTCCCATGCTAGTATCACTACCTTGATCTTCACCATTGTCATCTTCTTCCATGTCCTCTACATTGTCATCTTCTTTGTTGTCATGGTTAGAGGTGTCATCATCATTGCTTGGCACATTTTCATCCTCTTTGCTACCCTTTGAGGTCATTGGATCACTGCTGTCACTTTTGTTAGGGCTATCAATCATTAGGTTTTCTTCATTATGACTGTCATTAGCCCCTTCTCTATTTGGCCCAATGTCTTCATTTGGCCCACTGTCTTCACTTTCAAACTCTGCCTCTATCTCTGCATCTTTATTCTCTGTGTTATTGCTTGCATTTTCTGTGGGGTCATTGTCAGAGTCATATTCATTAGTTTCTTCTTTACTTTGACTGTCATTTTCCTCCTCATTATGTGTGTCTATACCCATACTCATTTGTACACTGTATTCATTGTTTTCCCACTGTAATTTTCTTCAAACTCTGTCTCTTCTTGACTGCTATTTTCATATTTGTCACTGCTCTTTTTGTCATTTTTATTAGGCTCACTATTTTCTTCTTTACCTTCACTATCCTACTCATCAAAATCTACCTCTATCCCTGGGTTGTCATTTATTTCCTCATCTTCATCTGGCTCACTGCCTTTGTCTTCTTGTTCACTTTTTGGTTCACTGCCTTTGTCACTAATTTCTTCTTCATCAACACTTTCTTCTTTGTCCTCTTCCTCATCACTTTCTTCATTTTATTCTCCCTTTTTGTCATCACTTTCTTCACTTTCATCTTCCTCTTTTTCATCACTTCCTTCAATTTAATCTTCCTCTCCCTCATTATTTGTTTCTTCCTCTTGACTACCATGTTCGTCTTGGTCACTGTCTTCTTCCTCTTTATCACTGCTATCTTCTTTTTATGAGGCTTTAGGAGAAAGTGAAAGAGGGAGGCTTGTTTTTGGAGAGGATTCATGTGAAGAGGATGATTCATGGTCAGTGAGGGGTGATGGAGGAGTGGAGGAAGGTGGATGAGATGATGATGGTAAAATTTGTAGAGGAAGAGGCTGAGGAGTTGTGAAAACATCATGGGCGATGAAAACTTCCCATGGGATGGTTTGTTGCTCTAATTGGTGTAAGACAATAATCTTGATAAGGGAATGATGAAAAAGACTTGACATCTGTTGTGAGGGAGGCCTCTTTTGCACAATTGATGACATTTTATCAATACTTTTACAAAGGTAGTAGGACAAATGTAGTAGCTTGGCCCTAGTGAAATGCATGAGTAGTCTCATATGGTAGGAATAGACTCTGGAAAACCTACCCTCATGGGTGAAGTATTTCATAATGATTTTCATTAAAGGAGAATATCTGTCCAAAAAATGAGAAAAGGGGAAAATATTTTTGCAATCAGCTTGGCAACTTGGTTTTAAGAAGGGTTGATAATGGCTTAGGTCCAGATACACTTGTTTGAACCATTTTTCCCCCATGCAAGGTATTCCAGTGGCCATAGAGATTGCATTGGTGGTCAGCTCAAAATTCACTCCAGCTAGATGTACTTGGTGGTCATGGAGGTTAAGGACAAAATGTTTGGTCAACTAAGGGTGACTTTGGACTTTCTGCACTTTCTCACAGAACTCATAGCATCCTACCTCTTGGAAATATGAAACTATAGTAGGAGAAGCTGCCAATTCTTTAGTGTTCACAAGCTCAAACCTATTTTCTTTCCCACCCTTCCTCTGTTGTTCTCTAGGCCTTTGGCCTCTCTCGCCATTGTCAACACTACCTTCTCCAAGCATTTTTTCCTTTTCTCTTTTCCTTTCAAAACAAAACCATGATCTGCTTGGGAGATGGTATGGAGAGGGAAAATAAGAGGTTAATAAGAATGAGATAGGTGGTGACTGCAAATGAAGGGGAAGGATGATTGAAAAAAACCATTTGGGCCTTAGTGTGTTCTTAGTATGCAAATAAATGGTGCCCTTTGAACAAGAGTTGTTAGCAGGGAATTAGGTTTTTTTTTTCTCCTTCCTTATGGTTTTTTTTTACATTCCATTTAAGTTCACTCTCCAAATTTCTCTATGATTTTACCTTTAGACAGTATGAAAAGGTAGCGAAAACCTAAATACCTCTAAAAAATTCTTCTCGGCTGAAGCAAAGTGCACAGGAGTGCAGCACGGGTCATTCGGGTGGCTTTTGCACATCATGTCGGGCAACCCTGAATGGATAGCAAGAGCACAACATGGGTGAGTTCTGAACGAGCAGTCGGGTCCTCTACATAGGTAGTCGGGTCCTCCTGCATGGGTAGTCGGGCCCTCCTGCACACCTAGGTGCGTAGCACGCCAGACCGGAAATGCACAAAAATGCATCGTCAGGCGCCTCTGCACAAGTAGTCGGGTCCTCCTGCACGAGGTATTGTGTGGCTACTGCACACTGCATGCCCAGGAGTGTAGCACTCAGGTGGTCTGTACACGCGATTTGGGCAAGACCTTAACGACGACAGGGTGCTGGGGTCCTCCTGCACGCAGAGTGGTTACATAAGCGTGTAGCGCTGCTACACAGGTGCGCAACGCCCCATTGGAAAATGTACAGGAAGCGTGTACAGGTGCATAGCGCGGCCTTTTAGGAGTGCAGTGCAATCATTTTTTTGCTCGAAAACTTTGCCAGAAACCTTGAAGACCCTGAAATCCTTCCACTCTTTTTTGCATATGAAGAAATGGTGTTGAGTGATGAAACTTGTGATGTTTTTATACCCTTGAAAAATTAAAAACAAAACCCACCTTGACTAATGTTTTTCTTTTGGTCTTTTTACTTTCACTGATATTTCTTTTCTCTTATGCAGGAGGTGATTTTAAGCAAAAGAGTGACCTTTGTTGGATGTTTCCAAACACACTTTTTCCTTTTTCCACTTTTGTTTATTGCAGATGCCATAATACATTGTTTTTGTTTTCCTTGTCATTCTTTGGAATTTTGGCACTTTAGTCACTTACTCAGCAAACTGATGATTTGCTTGGTTTCTCCATTTTGACACTTTGAACCTATGATATCTTTCCTTTGACCATATTGATGGATATTGACTGTACTGGAGATTTTTGTCTCTTTCACACTGATACTTTTCTCAATCCATTCCTTTGGTATAGTGAAATAGTGTGCCTAAATAAGACTTATAAGTCATTCCTTGACATCATTCTTTAAATTTTTTATTTTTTATTTTCCTGCTGTCATCAAGGAGGTCTCTCACTTTTATTTCTTGTTTCTATGAATCTTTAATTTATGCACAGTTGTGCTTATGTACCTCTTTCTTCATGATCCTTTGTGTGGGCTTCTTTGTTGGGCAGCACCTTATAGCCAATTAGTAATGAAACCATTATCCTCTTTGTGAACTTAGGCATGTTGCATCTCTTCTGTTGTGGATGACCTTGAGGAGTTTTAGCTTCTTACCCTGCCTTTCTTCTACTGATAACCATTTGTAAATAATTCCTGTAGAAATGCTTCAAGATAAGCAATTGTCTTTTTGCAGACTTTATGATCTGATCTAGGAGGTCCTTCCTTGAAGAAATTTTGACACTCTTTGGACAATCATGAGCTCACCTTCTTTTCATTTGATCTCATATTTGAGCACATGTAAAAATAGTGAGTTTAGGAAACCAAAGCAATGCATAACCTAGGAGACCCTACATGACTTATTGGGATGTCCTTTGGACTAGGTGTTTGATTGAAAACTTGAATCAAGGTTTGGAGGTGAAAATAGGGGTTTTACAAACCTTTATGCATTGCAATCCTACAAAATGAAATCTTTTATTTATCTCAAGAGCCCAGAAAGGGATTTTAAAAACATCACTGTTTGAGGAACTTGGTTAGTAGGGGAAAAGGTTTAGGCTACTTGGCAAACCAAGGTATAAAATTAGAAGGTTTAGTCGATCAGAAGCGGAGTGGTAAAGTCAGAGGTGGAAAAAATAGTGAGAATGAGGGATATAAGTCCATGATTTTGGTATTTTTGGAGCGAGAGATAGGCCATGAGTTGATAAAGTAGCAAAATAGTGAAAAAAATATCTTAAGGGAAATGAAGGCAGTGAGATTTCTTAGAACTCACAAGATTCATGAATTTTGTTTATATAAATCTAGGATAAGAATTTAGTCATCTAAACAGGTAAAAATTACGAATGAATAACACATGCACCCATGAAAAAAGTCAGAGTGCAAAGGCTGGAGTGTGGAATTATTGATATATTTCTTTGACCTCCTAAAAAAACGATTTGTTAGACATGTTTGAAGAAACGATACTGGGAGGTCACATTACTGGTACCATAAACTCTATGTTTATTTCATTGATTCCAAAGAAGGTCGAATCCATGAATTTTTCGAATTATAGGCTCATACCCCTCTGCAAAATATTTAAAAAATAATTTTAAAACGTCTTAAAGAAGCATTCTTATCTTATATATGTCGTGAACAATCTGGGTTTTTACATAATAGGCTCATACACTTGTGTTGAAGATTGATTTATGAAAGGCATATGACTTCCTGGACTGGGCATTCCTGAGATTAACTTTACTAAAGATTGGGCTCAATAATCCTATCACTAAATGGATTATGGATTGTGTCAGTGTCGCACAATATGTGATCATGATAAATGGCTACCCATCAGAACTTTTTGGTGTTGGGTGGGCGCTTAGAAAAGGATGGTCATTATCACCTCTATTATTCCTTTTGGTCATGGATTGTTTCAGTCAGAAAACTAGAGCTTCCAGTGCTATGGGACGTTTCAAGGGTGTTCAGAGATCCATAGATATACATGTCACACACAACCTCTTTGTGAATGAAATTTTGGTATTTGGTATGCTCTATAGATACTTATGGAGTAAATTTTACCACATCCTCAGTCGATTTGGAAGTGCAACAAGTCTATTGGAAAATGGCATAAAGTCTAACTTGTATCACTCATAGGGAGACATGACGATTATTACAGATAATGTAAACATGTTCAATTATGGTTATGGTCCTTTAGCAGATGGAATCACATACATGGGCTACAAACTAAAGCTTGAAAAGTATAGAAATGAATATTGGCTATGGATATTGAACAAATTGAAGAAGGGGATCGATGGATGGAATCATCGCTGGCTATCACCTAAGGGGTGATATATACTAGTTCAAGCGGTCTTACAACAAATGGGCACATACTGGGCTCACTTATTTCACCTCCCGGCTGCCATCGTCCAAAAGATAAATGCCATACTGGTACAATTTATATGGGTTGGAAAAAAAATACATGGAAAATTTCATCTCATTAAGATGGACAAGATATTAATTCCAAAGGACACCGATGGATGGGGATTATTGGACACAAAAGTATTTGGAAGAGAACTTATTTTCAAATCTCTTTGGCATGGTCTACATACTAATGGAATATGACGGGACATCATTCACACCAAATATATGGTGGGGCACAATATTATTGCTTGCTACATATCCCAAACACTAGGATGGCCCACATGATCATACATATGGCATAGTTTTCAAATGGTGAAGACTATGTTCTTACAACGACTGGTATGGCACTTTAGAAATTGTTCCAATATCATTATTGGAAATGATCACATAAAGGAAGTTGGTGAGGATCATATATTATCGATTCAATTGCTGCACCACCTTCACTCTAGGGGCATATTCTATGTACAAAAGATTATTGAGGAGTGGGAAATAAATACCTTGAAATGGTGGATTGCAGAGGACATGAAAATTCCATTAGGGTTGCATATATAATGACTGGTGTAAATCAAATCCCTCAGACAAGCAAGTATATATAACATAGGTGAGGAATGCAACATCCCTTGGGTGGGTGTTATAAATTCAAAGGGCACGGTTGTTGTAGAAATATAAAAAAAATTCATTATACCATTAAGGGACTGCGGGAAAGATGATTTCACAAGGTATGGCATCTACACATTCCTCATAAAATTAGATTATTTAATTGGTTGGTATGGCATAACATGAACCTCACATGGGATAGTTTGAACAAGAAGGGTATTCATGGCCCTGGACAATGCTCACTCTGCATTGCCGCTTCAGAATGTAACGCTCACCTCTTTCTGGAGTGTCATATTACTGAGAAAATTTGGAAAGATATATTCCACTTCATGAACATTCCATAAAAAAATTTCTTAAATTTGCAGTATTGTTATCTATGGTGCCTGGATAGGAGAAAAAAAGCATAAAATCATCCCATATTATACTGTGTGGGGAATACGGTGAGCGAGAAATGGTCTCATTTTTTATGTCCATCATCTTAATGCACATCATATTGTGATAAAAGATATCATGTGGTTCGAGGAACACATTGTGTTGCATCAGGTACCTTGTGACCTATTTATTAGGTCTATGGCACGCCATATACAATTTCATGTTGGCTATTTTGATGGTGCATCTCAGAGGAATATATGCGACTGTGGAGTATGGATTCAATTGGATCCCACAACACAGTACAAGATCCATTGAAATGGAGGTTCAGGCACAAACACATGGGCGAAGGTGCTTGCATTGTGGGATTTATTATGGTTTGCACAACAACTGTCCCTGGACACCCTACATGTATAAAGTGATTCATGGGTCATCATACAGTATCTCAACAGAGGCACGTCTTTCACTCCACACCTTCTTCATGCTTGGGTGCATAGGATAAATGATATTCTGATTTCCTTCAAGTACATTAATTTCACTCACATATACATGGAGATGAATTCATAGGTAGATTAACTATAAAAGATGGGGTTCTTAGATGCCTTTATCTACATCCATTACTCTCTCATCATTCTTGGAGCGACTATTGTTGTGGCCACTACTCCTACCCCTTGAACTATCTATTTTCTTTCATTTGAAGGAATAACTTTAGTGGATTTTTGTTTTTTTTTCACTTTCAACCATAGGTATATCCTTATTGGAAATTTGATTATTTTTTACAGTTCACAATTCCAGGAAAGGCCCTTCTAAGATGTTTAATGAGGTGTAATTTTATTGGTGCTTCACAGTCATATTGGGGACACACTCATAAATTTTTTTGACATATCTTCTATATGTTATGCATCTCCTCCATTTACGATCTATGTGCAAATTATGATGGAATCTGATGATATTATTTTGGATACATGGTTGAATTACTAGCTTTTCTCATGTCTCTATGACATTGTAACTCAAATGGCTCACTTATTTATATGGAATATGCACTGGTACATAATATACACCAAATTTTTTCACCTGGAAAAAAAATACTAATTCGATCTGATGTGAAATCCTTTATATTTTAGGCATAGCGTGCCAAATTGTTTAAAATTATGCACATGCCATTAAACAGCTTAGTTATGGCATCAAAAAACTAGGAAATGAGTTCATCCAAACACCTACACATCTTCCAGCTGAACTATGTAAAAACAACTCTGCGTAGGCTCATTTGATGTAAATACAAGTTGTTTCAACCCAAAGAAATTCACAGCTGGTATGCTCGGCTGGGTAGATTTCCAAATATTGACCAGTAGATAAAAAGCATATATTCAAGCCGATACAAAACAAAAACAAGTGCGACAAGATTGGTGAAGGAAACCTGTTGGTTTTTAACCGTTGTTTTTTGACATATTACGGACTAATGTTTAACTGTCCATCTGTTTGCTAGACACGGGAGAAAGGAAAACTCAATTGCTTCCATCCCAATGCCCATTTCAAATGAGGTCAACCTAAGGTACCAACATTTCTCAGTGTATAGAGTCAAAATGTGGTCGGGTTGTATATGCTTACCACTAAATAATGTATTTGTTTTAATCTAAGAGTGAGAATATATAACCCAATCACATTAATGACTCTATAGACTAAGAAATATGTATCTCCTTCAACCTATTGTAGATTGAACCAAAAAAACAAACTTTGGGGCTAACCTAACCTACACTACTTTACTCATGGTTAAACCTGTATTTCTTAAGTAATTAAAAATTATAATATATACATGTAGGAAAATTATTAATAATTAATATGAGGGGTAATACCATTTATATAAAACATCTGCATCTATTTTGCCTTCAAATATGTAAATGTCAAAGTTAACTTGTACCTTAAAAGGTGTGGCACCTCCAAAGTGGCTGTCGAATGAAGATGTGTTGCTTGTGGGTAGTCGTCGAAGGATTTGGGCAAAGTTACCCATCATCACATTCCTATATTTCTTGAGGGCCTCCTCAAGCAATATTTTGAAAGGATCAAATTCTCCCTCACCTTTATTTTATTTTGCCATGGGAGGTCGTCGGGGTTTGTGAGGCTTACCTTGCAAGGGTTCAACTAGATCGAGCCCTAACTCCTTATACCCTGACCTCGTTTGGGACATACAAGTAAAAAATGAGAAAGAACATACCGTTGTGATACCACTGATCCAAAATTATGTAGAAACGTAATATAATACATATATAAAAATAAACACATAAGTGCAACAGAAATAAAAATGATTTTCGTTAATATCAAATAACTCAAATATGCTTACATACATAATGGAAATAAACTAGCTCGGTAGATGGTAGCTTATCTCTGAGAAGAGATGTGGTGGTTACATGCCTCTGAACTATGTTACAATGAGGCTCAAGGGAATTTTAATTATTTAACGACAAGGGAAAAAACTGAAAAACCAAAACCCTAACCCTAAGAGATGGAACATCAAGAGTTTTTCGACCTTGTTAGGGTTAGTTGGGTAGCCAACTTCTTGGGGTCGTAACATGGTCATACTATCTCTGTTTGGCGTGTATTATACATTGTTGGAAATATATCTCCAAGTACTATAGGATTTTCCATTGATCCTTGCTTAGGGATATGGGTCTACTATAGACCTAAAAAACATGTCGTTTAAGGGGTCAAAAATGCTCTGGAAGTTCAAGACTCGAAAAAATGCTAAAAATAGTAAATGCTGCTATAAACAAGCAAACTCATGGAACTGGCTGGGAGTCTAGGTGGAATAGGTTGGTGGCAACTAATATACACCTGGATAAAAATCCACATGGTTGGATGATGTGGGTGGGATGTTGATGTGACATGCAGAAAATGTGACACGTGGTAGGAAAAATTGGCCTTTTTGAAAGGTCATATGGTATGATTTAATGTGACACATGACACCCTTGGGAAAGTTCGTGTAGTAGGTCATTGTAACTGTGATTTCAACAGGAATTCATGGCATTAGTGATGTGGAGTATAGAGCTATTTTGGCATAGGAAATAAAGTGGTAGGGTTTTGTGGAGAAACTTAACATGAATAACACATAATTCACTTGAGAAGCACATGTGGCTAGAAACCATGTCATCCTGATTATAGATTCTTGGATAGTTTTATGTCCTAAATTTAGACCATGGCGCGATTAACGAAAGGTTTGAGGTGGGAATATTTCCATCTCTTGGCATGAATATTTACTTTTGCACCATAGAGATAAAGTTTAAGTGCACTAGAGGGAATAAGACGCAAATGTCAAGAGTGCACGATTGGAATTTGTGCCTATATTCAGATGAACAACATTTTTTCATGCTAATGATGCCTAGGAGGTGTAAGTCCTTAATAGCTATCCATGGTGTGGAGCAAGGCATGATGATGTGGCAAGTTCTATGGTGGATCCCAAGTGACATAGAGATTCCACTTGGGTACCACATCGGGCAGAGCCTTATTGATGTGGTAAGGGGTGGATGGGTGAAACTTTAAAGGGATCATATTTGGATATAAGTTATATCATGAGAAATATTTCAATGAGCTAAATGTGATGGTGTATCCCAAGCTTAATTTTTCCAACTTTGGGAAAGGGGGGATTTTGTAACCTCTCTTCCATAATGAGACCACAGATGTTGGGTTAGGGAAAAGTAACACCTTCCATTCAAATTGGAGATTCCAAGGGGGTCGGAGGGAGCATTACAAAGCAAATCTAATGATATGAAAAATTCACTTATAGGTGACCATCCTTATAATAATCAAGTTATAAAATCCCATATGAAACCATAACATGTTATATGGAACATGTAAATAACCTCAAGGAACACCTTAATTCTAACCATAAATGAAAATAAGAGAGAAAATGGAAATTATGTATACCTCTTAGAATATTCATAGTAAGGAGAAAGGAATGAGTCTTATGTGTAATAGGAGGCAAATTGGATATATAATGGAGGAACAAATGGAATGTTTTTCTAGCTAAAAGATGAAAAAATATAAATTCATCAATATTGAGACCCAATTTTGTCTCATTTTCCCATATTTTTTACGCCACAACCCTCCATTTTGTCATCATTATGAGATACCTCGATGAGCATGGGTATTCCTACCCAATTATTTTTTGTATCTTTCACACATATAGTTTGTTTAATTATTGTTAATAGGTGGCTCTCCTTGGCCCTTTTGTGGAAAATCCTCCTTTCTTCAACACTCCTTTCCATCCTTGGTCCTTCCTATACTCACATTAAAATGATGTGGTGCATTTTTTCTATATGAATTGCTCCTAACCTCAAATATCAAGGAGAAATCCATTATCACACTAAAGCTACTCATTAGTGACATTTCCAATAGTCTTATTCAAATAATTCACTATTGGGATACATCGTAATAATTTTCGGCCCCTTTCCACCCCCAAATGAAATCAAAATCACCCAAAATAGAAGGTTCAATCTTTGAAAGTGAACAAAAAGTGAAAAAAATATTATCCCTAATAAATGCACACGAAAAACATAGACAACACCCACAAAAGTTGCAGTACTCTATCAAAAAGCCAATTTTGGTTATTTTTAGGTTATTTGCAAAAATGGAATGTTAATAAATGTGGATGAACATCAACACTAATTATTATTATTGATATTGATTTGCTTATATTTAACCACAATTTTGAAGATCATGGCAAGGGATTTTAACCAATAGTCCCCCTATATATAAACTATTATAGATCTCTCGACTTATCTATTGCTATAAGCTATGGTGTTGAAATATCACTAAATATATCGAGGTATTATCATTTTGGAAATATATTTCTTATCTAGGTACCTTTCGTATCCACTAAACAGGGGGTCATCAACGCACCAAGGAATCCAAAGAAAAATCCCAAGCAGGGGCTTTGGAGTCCATCATCTTTATCCAGCTCACATAACATATTTTTTCCTAGCCTATTCATTGATAATGGAGCTTTCCTTACATTCTTTTTAAAATTTGTGTTCATGCTTGATGCAATTATTTCTTTATGATTTTCATTCTTTCATGAATAAATTAATGTTTAATAATGGTAACATTAGCTTAGAGTTTAGGTATTTTTAACTATAGTATCCATTTTGTTCGTAATCAACACACTTTGACCATTAAGGTAGTTTAGTTTATACACCATTGTCACAAATTGCACAATCAAGTTCATATTTGGGTAATAGATATAAAATCATCTCAATAATTGTGTGTAAGGTTCCCTAATGGAACCACAGGGGCTTCACTCAATGAACATTTGACATATCACGTCCATTCATGGCATACTCAATAATACCCCTATTCTGACAACATATTGGAAAATACCTCTAAAAATCACATTATTTAACTCCCTACCAATACGAACCCAATACACCTTCCCAATTAAAAAAACCCTTACTTCCACTAGATATTGTAGATATCAATTTTTTCATTATCATTTTTTATACCCCTTTATATTTTTTCATTAACTTTTAACTTTATTTTTTATACATGCCAATATAAAAACCCTTTACCCCCTATATATCCCTGAATATATTATGTCATTTTTCATCAATATATATCCCCCAATATGAATGCACATGGTATGGTATTTATCCCCCAGTGAAGCCCCCATGAATGGAACCAAGTTGTTACAAACACTAAATCAATTGTGAGAGTATGTGCATCCTTCCACTTAAACATAGGAATATATCTCATAGGAGTTATGCATGCCAAAAAAATTAAACATCATTACCAATACTTTACAATTATGTTTTCTAAATTATACTTACCATTTGTAAAATCATATGCATACTTAATGAAATTTAAAAAATATTTCATTCTAACCTCAACCAAGAGACTATTTTTCCCAAGTACCTATGTTGTCACATAGCAAATATGATTTACAATGACAACATTTATGAGTATCAACTAAATTGGGACTAGAATGGCTAACCTGACTAGATGTTGCAGCTTGTATAGAATTATCAGCATGACCTAAAGGTCATACCTCTATCACTCTAACATCATTTATAGATGGAGCTCGATGAGATGTTGCAACAAATAACTATGTTAAAATATATCACATTCGTAGTTGAAAAAATCCTCTTTATAAGTTAAGGTGGTTGGGGTGGGGTTAGGTGTTTTCCTAGGATGGTGTCACCCTCTCAATCAGTTACATTTTCTCTTTCTTGATCCTAAGAAAATTCAAGGCCAACCCATTGGAATTCACCGATATCAAAATAATTGACATGGTGACCCATAATAAACGTAGGCCATAATTGATGTAGAAAATAGGAGACATTTTTGTTATAATGTGGAGGTTAATTAAATACTATAAACCACCTTTCTATCCAAATTTCTTTGAATGGTTGGAATATGCACTAGCACGTGGAAAGACATGTCTTTTTTTATTCAGATAGTTGGTTAATTTCAGGGTCGATGAATAGTTAGACAATAGTATCTTTAGGGATGTGTAGATATTTCACTTCTTCTTTGATCATGCAAATTTAGTATATATTCAAATATATTAGATAAATGACCACATACATTATTGATGGTTGAAACAATGGTGTTGAGTGAAGTGAACTAGTAAATATGAATGGATCGGTAGTATTTAAAGGCTCATTAATTAGGTGTCTATTTTCATTTAGATATTCACGTGTTTTCATATATGTCTTTTATGTTGGTGTTGGGGGTTAGGATTTGTGTTTGGGTCAAAGTTTATCTCCATTGTAGTGGAGTACAAAATACATTTAAATCAAACACAATAATTAGAAACCATTTAAATTATAAGAAATATAATAATGACAGTGAATAACACTTGGCTCAAAATGAAAAGTCTTTTATTGACAACATAAGTGCGAACAATTCCTACCTTTTCCATGTTTCCCATCTTTAGGCCTAGGCTGAATCAACAACAATAAGTGCATAGGTTTGAAGAAAATATGTGGAAAAATACTTCGCAAGTAGGAGAAATAAATAAAAAACATTCATAGTTTTTTAAATTTTTTAGAGAGAAGAATGTGTGTGTCAATAACATCTCTGCAATTTTTTTCAAACATGCATGCATCTTTTTACATGGAAGAAAATCCACGTGGAAATCAACATGGAGGAAAGCTTTTTGAGTGCATCTAGGGTTTGTAAAAAAGAGTCGTAATAATTCAAATAGGCACACATACACTTAGAATGAGAGGATGTTCCCATTCCAAAAATTCTGAGAACCAACTTTGTGCACGTGTGGTCACAAAATGTATCAATTTACAAGGTATACTAGTTTCACCAAACTTTGTTTCTACCCTCATGGAGTATTCATGTATTGACATGGATTTGTCTCATCACTTCTTTATAGTTGTTGGAGAAGAGTTAGTGATATAAAATGCTTTTAAAGGTATTGTAATCACACATGATTTGTTTTAACATGTGATAACAAGCGTTTAGTGCGAGTTAATGTAAAATTAAAGATTGTCCTACCCTTGTAAATGATTGTTTTCTCCTCACAGGGATGAGAAAAGGTAGTGAAACCATTATAGATTCTAAGATAGGCCAAGTAACCTCACACTCCTTCCTATTAAAAAAAAATCATAAATAGCACACCATGGTTAGGTAATGGATATCCTATTTCAAATTGTTAGCCTTGAACCATATTTCTTTTCAAAATGAAAGAAAGAAAGAAATATAAAACATTTAAGCTCTTAATAATAATAAATTTATATATAATTTTAGTTAAAATTAAATAAAAATTATAACATTTTTATATTACTTTATCTCTTAATAAAATATTATCCATCATCATATTACATGAGAAATTTATTGGACGATATTTTTCATGTATATTATCCATATTCGAGCGTTTATACTCATGGTATAGACCAATTATAAGTGATTAATTAAATTAAAGTTATATTTAAACCCTTGCTAATTTTGAGGAACCAATTATAAGTAAATAAACCAATTAAGTAATTAATTAAATTAAAGTTATTACTAATTTTGATGAACGGGGGGGCGCGTCCCATGATCATGCTTCAATACCGTTTGCAGATGTGAGGGGCTTGTATTTATATTCATTTTATTACAACATTTAACAACATATATTGCCCATTGGTGTTAGACAGAGGAGAGTATTAAGGAGCGTGCCTCCCTTCCCTTCCCTTCATACGGAAAAGTCAAGACAACCATGGCTCATACGCGAGAGAGGCAAAATACCAGTGATGTGTGTTTACCAGACCTTTCTTGTGGTCTGTCTCCACCCTTGTCATTATCCCTTCCAACTCCAGAGGAGACAGAAAGAAGTAAATTATTGATAAATGTAAGATTTTTCTTTATTGCACTGATACTTTTACTTACTTTACTTCGAATGAGCTCCACGCATTCTAAATTACTTTGTCCACTCTACCGTGTCGTAGTATTTGGCGAATCAACAGGTCTTTGACACGAAAGATGACACAGACAGGAAGAAAAATGTGCTTAAAATACTGAAACAGGTTAGTTTTAATAATACCTTATTTGTTTTATAATATAACTTATTTTTCATATCTATATTTTTATAATATAATTTATTTTTAATATTTGTATTTTAACTTAGATCGTTGAGGAATGGATAGTAAAAGTTGCTAAAAGACATACAAAAAAAGCTACTATTATAAATAAAGCTCATGCAAAAGTATATGTTATTGGATCATTTGCATTAAATGTAAGTGTATACGTATGTATAATCTAAATAATTTAAATTTAGATTTAATTAATATAATTTTTAATAAAATTATTTTATTTATGTTTGATAATTTGGTAGGTAAGTGATCCCAAAAGTGATATAGATGCAGTATGTATAGGACCTTCATATGCAAATAGAAAGGTAAATACTTATACAAAATAAGCAAAACATTTTTATTTTATTTTATATATTTAAAAACCATATTACATTTTCATAATTTATAATTATAATGATGGATGTACCTGCAGATTGATTTCTTTATTCACTTTTACAATATGTTGGTAGCCAGAGAAGATGTAACTGAAATAATTCCTCTGCCGGACATTTTGGTGCCTATAATAAAATTCAAAATTAATGGTATTTCTTTTGATTTGAGTTATTCAAAGCTCAGAACTCATCTCATAACTTACAATGAAGTAAGTTACAGATCTTTTGTTTTTCCTTCATTGATTTTATTATTTAAATGTACTTTTAATTAACAACTATCAATATGTACAGAGGCAACTGGATCCCAATAAGAAAAAGATTTCGTCTTATTTTGAATATAATGATGGTGAAAGTAAACGTAGCCTTCGTGGATGGCTAATACATTGCAAAATTATGTCACTTTTTCCAACCAAAATACAGGTGTGATGGAAAAAACACCCTGTTTGTTTGTTTCTAATATCTTAATGTTTAAATTGCAAATAACGATATACATACACTCTACTGTATATACAGGGAACAGACATACGTCCTCTTGGCAACTTTAGAAATACTCTCAGATGTATTAAGCTTTGGGCAAAACAAAGAGGAATATATTCTAACGTAATTAGCTTAATTATATTTTTTTCATTTATTTAAAATCTTTATATTATATATATATATTAAAGGCTTGTTATTTATATATATATGTTAAAGGCTTGTTATTTACTGGTACACAGATATTGGGAATGTTGGGAGGCATCAACTGTGCCATATTGGTTGCGAAGATATGTACACTATTTCCCATGGCTCTTCCTAATAAACTGGTATATTATTTTTTCAAACTGTATTCTCAGTGGAAGTGGCCGACTCCAGTGATGTTGTATCCAATCCAAGGAGGTCTGGCTAGCAATCGTGAAGCCTTTTCATGGGATCCACTTATTCAAACCTCTCGTGACAGAAAGCATGCAATGCCCATAATCATACCTGTACATCCTTTTACTAACTCTTGTCATCGTGTAACTAGAGGCACTCGCAGTGTCATGGTTGAAGAGCTCAGCAGAGCTCACAGGACATGTCAGGTCTGTATAACGTGATACTATATTTTACTCTTTCTACTACACTGAAATAGAATTATCCATTTTATTAATGAATTTATGTGGGGTCTACTCATGTGTTACAGAGATGGGAGGACGATCTTAACTGGAAATGGGAAGAATTGTTTTCGGCCTCTACTCGTTTTCAAGATCAATTTGACTATTTTTTAGTATTAACCATTGAAGCTTCAAATAACAGAGACCTACATGAGTGGAGCAGTTATGTTTTATCTACTGTGACCCCCAAATTATTCCCCGCTGTAAGTATATGTTGGTAGAAATTGTTCATTTAATTATTTTAATTTTAAATTATTTTTCATTATAATGACAATCATCTCATCTGTGACATCAATATGTAGATAGAAAGGATACCCTACATCAATTCTCTGGGATATCATCCTCATGCTTTTCAATACGTTGATGAAGCTGAACAAAATGAACATCATGTGATATACTTGATTGGATTGAAGGGCCTGGATAATCAAAATTTTGAGACATCAAAAGTTACTGTACAAGCTCAACTAACTACGTATTTAAATGGATTAAAAGGCAGTACACCCACCAACCTTAAGAAAAATGGAAGCGAAGCAAATATCAAAATTGCACCAAAAACGGATCTCCATTCGTTGGTGAGTCGAGAAAATGGGAGACCGCGAAATCAGAACATAAAGGGTAAGGGTAAGGGTAAGGAAATTGTGGAGGAGTCTAACAATATAATAGAGAGCCAACAACCTTCTAGTTCTGCACAATTAGTGTTTTCGAGCGATGGAGATCAACCTTCCCACTCAGTTACAGTTACAGAGAACACAAATAATCATCCAGCTTCCCACTCAGTTACAGAGGACAGTACAAATTCTTCTACAAATGGTAAGAAAATTGTGGAGGAGTCTAGTTTCTCACGTGTGCAAGTGTTATCGAGCGATGGAGAAATTGGCCGCAAACATAATCAACCTTCCCACTCAGTTACTGCTGCAAGTGATAAGGAAAATGTGAAGGAGTTTGCATCTCCTAGAAACAGGGCAGATCCTTCTCTAAAAGTGCCATTGAAGCCGTCATCGTCTTCAAATGTGAGGGAGGAGTCAGAAAACATTGAAGATGCCAAGGAAATATCTCATAAAAGAAAGTTTGATTACGTAGCAGACAAACATAATAAGAAGAAGCCTCCCCGATAATATTTACTTCTTCATCATCATCAATTATGAGTTCATTCATTATCCAATATGATATGTGAAACCAGTCTCACCAGTTCGTCAACACCGTAGAGTTGTCCACAGAGTTTTTATTTTTGTATAAACTCAACTTTTTAAATAAACTGAGTTTGTTGTCCATGCCGTTTTCAATTCATTTCTAAAAGTAAAATGGTTTCCGTATTTTGTTGAGTTATATATTTTTTAAAACACCAAAAATATGAAAATATTTAATATAGTTATATTTAATTAATTTAAATTAATATTCTATATTTATAATATCTTATTTTCACCATTAAAATATATAAAAATGTTGTTTATATATATATCCTAGTATAGTTGAATTGGCCAATGAAATAATGTGATTCTAGAGAAAATCCAGAGATCCAAGATTCAAATCCCTTGATTGTGATGACCCAAAGTTCTAGACCCCAAAAATTTATTTGTTGGGTGTGGATTATTAAGCCGAGAGCTCCATTCTACAATCCAGTATGACCCCTATCTTATATCACCTCAAGAAATAATATTCATTAATATAGACAAACATTTGCTTGAATCTTAATTATATAACTTGAATATTATATTATATATAACATCTTATTAATGGATTATGATTAATTATTAAAATATAACTATGCATTATTATATATAATTTGAATGGATACAAAATTATTATTATGAATTTCAATTTCAATGAATCATAAATTTACTTTTAACAAAAGAGTTTACCATTATGAATTTCAATTTCAATGAATCATAAATTTACCTTTAACAAAAGAGTTTACCACAATAAAATTCTAAATTAGGTAAAATATTAAGCATCTTTACTCTTTACTCAAGTTAATATCATTTTTAAAAAAAAAATTAAAAATCCTTTTCCAAAACCTTTTAATATTTCTTTCAATTAAATATTTATAAAATTATTTTTTAATGAAAAACCATATCCTATGGATATATTAAAATCTTTAAAGACAAATATTTCCACATCAAAATTGTAATATTTAAAAACATTAATTTAATATAGTTTTATTATAAGTTTTATTATCATGCCATATAAAAAACACCATTAAATGTAATATTAATATTAATATATTATAATATTAATATAAATATATTTAATGACTTTGGATTAATGCAATATTAAATTTAATATAATATTTAATTTGTTGTATTA
Source organism: Pinus albicaulis (assembly GCA_034641835.2). NCBI lineage: Eukaryota > Viridiplantae > Streptophyta > Pinopsida > Pinales > Pinaceae > Pinus > Pinus albicaulis. The sequence goes on along the minus strand of CM076577.1, from coordinate 1,352,098,115 downwards.
TAATATATATTAATAGTTCATGATATATATTAACTTTAAATATATAGAAGGAAGAACAAATATATATAGTGATAGAGATGGAGATATAGAAAGTAACATGGGAAGATAGAGATACTAATTCGGAGCCTTTCTGGAATTCTTTGACTTTCCATATTCCATGGTTTAGTGATAGTTTAGCTTTTGTGAAATTTTTAACATCCTAGTTTTCTCCCTTGAGCACATGGCCATAAATGATGTGAGAGATAGAGGGGATATATGATAAATATGAAAAAATAAGGGTGGGAAAGAGTATTATATGATGCTTGTGAGTCCTTACCTAGTTTATGACCAACAAAGAGTCACAATAAATGTGTATGTGTGTTATTCCCTACTCTTGTGCAAGATGTGGTTATTATTTAAGTGCCATGATTGTAGAGTCAAAATAACCTCATATTAACATATGTCATTAAGCAGTTGGGTCTACCAACAACACCACACCCACAATTATACATCATTGAGTCACTTCACCAAGGGTGGGATCTTTGTGTTATCCAATAGTGTTTTTTTCCCTATAGCATCAATATTTTCAAGGACTAGGTATTGTGTGATGTTTCTGCCATTGAATTTTGTGATGTTTTATGAGGAAATCCATACTTGTGGAAGCATCATGTTGTGTATGAGTCTAAACCACATAGTGTTATTATTGCATTGGGAAGAAAACTATCTAGGATACTAGAGCAATCGTTGCCTATTTTCATATCTTTGATCTTTGCTAGACAATCTAGTAAGGTCATATCCTAAATTGTGAAATTACCCTTCCTCTTTATTTTCTCTCAAAGTGGCCTCCACACATAGCTCCTCGATGAAGTAGAGGAAAGCGGATAATTTCATGGAAGAATAAAAATACATCTTTTCCTCACCCACCGGGGTACCTCTAATTTGTCAAGTCAAATATTCAATCGATCTGACCCCTAATGCACCTCTACCTAATGGGCCAATATACCATTGATATCTTTTATAAAATGATGAAATCAAGTGGTTGATTTAAGAATTTCTCCAAAAATGACACATCTCACCAACTCCCTCACATTGTATGCCTTATTGTACTTGTGTACAAGAAATATGGGACCTCCAGACTCTGCATTGATGATAGGGCCTCAAGTAAAATCAGAATTAGGAATTGATATCGGATTCCATAGATTAATAACCTTCTTTATCATATCAAGGGGTCTAAGTACTTTAGTAAAGAGTAATTTGAATTTTGGGTAATACCAAGTCCCAATAGAACCAACTCACGTGTGGAAGACTAATTTCAAGTCCAATGAGGGTATTTTTGAATGGTTGGTCATGCCCTTTAGTTTAATGGATTCCATAAACAAATTCATGAGGCCAATGCATGATATTTTCTAGCATTTCACCAACACTTTTGTGGTTTTATATTTGGATGGTATCCTCATCTTCAACAAGTTTTGGTCAAAACAATTGTAACATATCTAGCATGTCTTTCACAGTCCGTGGTAGCATAAGTTATTCACTAACATGGAAAAATTCTCCTTTGACATGGAAAAAATCTAATACCTACGTTACGTTATTGGCGAGCAAGGTGTTCATGTGGATCCAACCAAGATCCAAGTCATTTGAGATTGGTCGACCTCAAAAACTCTAATAGAGCTTCACAACTTATGCCTTTCTAACTTCTATCGAAAATTTGCATTGGGATTCTCGCATATCACTTGGCCCTTAATTCAAGTGACCAAGGGTGGATAAAGGCATAAGTTATTGTGTTTTTTTTTTTTCATTAATATATTTTCTAATATGGCCATTTTGAATTCTTACAAGAACAGTATCACAAAAAAAACCACTACTAAGCTCTTCTTCAAACGGGTGTGGGTATATTTTTGGATTCTGTAGACAATTGTATTAGATTCAAACAGTAGGTTCCTAGGGGAATTCTATTCAAGCCTTTCGTTATTATTGGGCAGCAAGCTCACCAAAGTAACTTCCTTCCACCCCTAGATGGATGGTAAAAATGAGGCTGTCAACAAGATAATTGTGCAAATTTTTCACATCTATAATTATAAGAATCCATACACATGGGATGAATGATGAGATTCTCCCCTATGTTTAGCACAAATACAACATAGCTATTCATAACTAAATTGGACACAAAGCCTTTCAAGTGGGCCTGGGATTTCAACCATTGGGTCGCATTGATTTCACACTAACCCTAGTAACAACATAGGAATAACATGCACATGGAATTCAATCTGGAGCAGACAAAGCTAATAAGATTATTCAATGAATTTAGCACATTCAAGACTAGGTCAATGCTATCTTGCAAAAATAAAATGTTAAATACAAACAATGCCATGATCAATATCACGTCATCAAAGTTTCAAGTGGGAGACAAGGTTTAGTTTCATTTGTGGAAAGAATGCCTTATAGGGGGACATTAAAAGCTTCAAATTAGAGGAAATTTTAGCCTAAAAGTGGCCTCCTAAGGAAAAATAATAAAAGAATAGTTAAAATAATAAAATAAGAGTTATGAATTTTGGAGTGAAAAGAAGAAATATACTTTTTTTAATAGTATTTTTGGCTTATCTCCTTATATTTTTACTCAAATTTCAAGTCTAGACACTTGTTGGATGCATAATTAAATTATTCATCTAACAAGTATCCATTATGCATACTTTTGAGAAGACCCACATTGATAAAATTGAAGATACATTAAAAAAGCGTGTTCACATGTACCTCTTTTTAAATTTAAAGCATTTTGATTGGTTTACATATTATGAAATGGAAATTACATGAAAAATTCATGGGAACTTTTAGGTTAAAATTTCCTCTAATGACTAATACACTATGGACCTTACACTATGATGAGGTGAAAACTCACCCCCTCCCCTACCCCCCATTTTTGACTTGTTTATTTCAAATAATGGGAACCCTTTCCACAAAATTTTGGTTAGATTTATTACCACTTGTAATAGATATGACCAGAAAATATGTAACAATGCAAAATATTCCCAAGAAATAACACAATGGATGATAGAACTTCAAATATTTATTAATATCAAAACCCTTGAGGTAGGGTAACACCATAAAACTACTCCTTAAGTAAGGAGGTCACTCCATAATTCATATGCTTGTAAATACAATAATCCTTGACATTCCTCAATGGAGAGTTTGTAGCCTCTATATAGGATACATACATACAATACCATGGGTATCTAATTACCATACATCCAATATGGGGGGATAATATTGGGTACAGAGGGAGGTACCCAAGGGAATAATGTGATAGAATGGGCTAATCACTTTATTCCCTAAATACTTATAGTCCCATACATAATGTGGGTTAACCAATTTATTTATTAATTATGACCCATTCATTTATCATCCTCACATTAAATTATTCTCTTTGGTACCTCCCTTTGTACCCCATATTATACCCCTAGGTATAATATACCCCAAATACATAAATAATTGTTGTTAAACTCACATTTTTTGAGATTTTCTAGCAATCGGTGCTTCTTTAATGTCTCCAGCACCCGCGTCAAATGTGAGATATGCTCCTCTGAGGTATCACTCTATACCTTCACCATATTCAAATGTAAAATAAAAAAATAATATATAAAATGGTGGAGTACATCATTCATTAAACTCATAAACGCAACTAGCAGATTACATAGGCCAAATGGTATGACTAAGCACTCACACAAATATTGCCTCATTTTGAAAGTGATCTTACAAGTATCTTCTTCTCTATCTAAAACCTGGTGATATCTAGACTTTAAGTCCAACTTGGTGATGTATTTTTTATGTTGTAGCTAATCTAGTGGATTATATATCCTAGGCAAGGGGTACCTATTCTTGAGCACGATCTTGTTCAACGACTTCTAATATATACACATCCACAAAGTCCCATCCTTCTTTGGCACAATGATGATGGGTGACCCACATGGTGATGTAATTGGTTGAATGAAACCATTTTCTAGTAGTTTCTGCAACTATTTCTTCACATCACTTGCTTCTACAACCACTTCCTATACAAACCAATGTTTAGAAATGAATAGTCCGACAATAGTTGGATCTCCTACTCCACTTCCCTCTTAGGTGGTAACCCTTTAGAATCCTAAAACACATCCATTTACACCTTTAGTAACTCTTCAAGTTGTTGTTTTTATTTCTTATTAAACCACTCCAAGGATGTCTTACCTCTTATTGACTCTTCTACAAGCTTTCTCTTAAAAGAAATAAACCATACTTCTTATTAGTACTCACTGATTTTTTGGCTTGGTTTGAACTTACCAGCAAACTTTTTGACTTACCTTTTTGCATGTTGATGGTGAATGATTTTCCATCCTTGATGAGTCGATATTAGTTGGATCTCCACATGAATATAGAATTTCGCATGTACATGTAGGGATTCCCAAAAATGACTCCACATACATCAAGAGGAACCACATATAGTTCTACTTCATCAATAAAACAAGAATTAATAGAAAATATAATTTTACACTATTTTTTTACCTTCAAATTTGCATCCTTATTTACACATCCTAATGGATATGAGCTTGGATGACCATGAATGTATAACCAAACTTATTGAGTAGCTCTACTGAAATGAGATTTTCTTGTGGTCCCGAGTCAAATAAGGTATCAATATTGATATTTTTGACTTGAATATTTATATGGAATGATTTGGTCATGTATTTCACTTCCTATTGTTGAAGGTTGGTTAGATTCACCTCCTTCAACACTGACATATAGATAATCTTCTCATCGACATCTGGGTTTTATCCAACTTGATTTATTTAATAAGTTTCCATGAGATTATTCTTCTTATTGTATTTTGTTTTGTTCTTTAGGTTAAGCTTTGGATGTAACTTCCAATACTTCTCCTCTTGTATGGTCGTCAATGTGGCAGTGGTTGCATTGGTTACTAGGATATTTTCACTAGCATGTTGTGTTTGCTATTTTTTAATCTTTTTTCCCTTTCTAATTCTTATTCGTCTCATAGGAAGAATCATATTTCTCCTTCTACTTCGATCCACTTAATTACCCTTTCTTCAAGACTATGTTCTATGGGTATTGTGCCTATACACAAGCCTCACCCATCGACCTAGGCTTGAACAACATCACTTTATTTTGTAGATGGTTGTGAAAATCCCCCAAATACTTGAAGAGTACATCTCAGTTATTTTGGGAGAACCTAGCATAATGGATATCTTTATGAAATCTACGATGTACTCTTACACACTTTTTCCCTTCATTTTACCTAATGTAGTACCATCATATCCACTGGTAATATACATAACAAATAGGTTAAAAATTTGACGTAATGAGGGTTTTGAATTGCTCCCACTTGGCCACTAGAATTTCTCCTTCCAACCTCAAGTTCCCCATGTGGATTTCCCACCAAGTCAAGGCATGTCCCTCCAAAATAAGTGGTATTGTACAGTGCCTTCGCTGCTACGTGTCAGGCCCGTGCGATTTTGAACCCCCCACACAAAAAGCCACTTCCTGCTCCAAAACCCCTCTGAAATCCCACTTACTGTTGATATCGAAACTATCATTTCTCGTGCCTATCAAGTCATACTGACGTGTATTAACCTGTCCAATCAGTTTAATTCTTACCTTCTCTTGACCGTTAGCCAATTAATTCAAAGGCTAACCATTAGGCAACGTACCCGCGCTTATTTTCAAATGGGAAACAAGCTTAATTGCATATAAGTTCACCATTACATGCTTGTTCAAACTTTTACCTAGCCTTTTCAATCTCCTTTGCACAATTTTTTGAGTTTTCAGCCATTATCAAAGTTCCAAAGATCAGAATTTATCATTATTTGAAGCTTTCATGTACACCTATTGGTTTATTTTAGTTACAAAGCTCATCCTCTATCTCAGCCTGTGTTTTCAATCATACAATTTATGCTTTCCATCAGTCAAACAGATTCAATAGTGCCTCCCAAATACAAAGGACCTGAGCAACCAGTGAGTCTACAATTGCATCGTTGTGTTGATTTTCACCACATACCTTTAACAAATAAAGATTACAAGATACATGAAATCGTAACTGATATTGATATTTTCAACTTATATTGTCGGTTACAAGATAATTTTTTTGATAAATCAGATGACATAGGACTGTGGGACTTTAATCTCCCTCATTTCATTTTTCCTCATGCCCATAGCTGCCTGGAGTTTGTCAAGAAATGTCAGGCTTGGTATATGCTGTTGAAAATGGCAACAAGAAATAGTGAAGGAGGCCTCCTGAAACATCTTTCCTGATCCTAGTTGGAAAGCGATCACCTAAACTAGGTGGGGACCACACATGTGATTTTTTGTCGAAAAGTCTATTTTTAGACTATGTCTATTTTTAGACATATGGATCATGGACCGAGAGCTGCAGTATGCTATTCTTGGAGGATTAATTAAGTTGGTAAAAATAGATGGACATATATTTTAAAGACATTCGGAGTGGTTTCTATTTTTGAAGTATAGGGCTAAAAATGAAACAGATTAAAATATTATTCCCTTAATAATATTTGGACTATAAACAGTTTTTGTTTATCTACCTCTTGACATGGTTTGACCCCCGGAGGTGGGGCATGCAGCTGAAATGAGGATTTACGCTATTCCCATGGGTTTGGTGAGCTCATGCATGATAGACTTCAGTTAGACTCATGTGGCAGAGTTTTGGTGGAGTTGATTTAGGAGTTAATGGAGATTGTGTTCCGGTTAACTAGTTGAATTAGTTGTGATCAGATTAACTGGCGATTACACTAGAGATGAGTTGGGTGAATTAAATATTATTTAATTTACTGATATTAACTCATTATTCAACTAAATAACACATCAGTTTAACTCAGTGCATGGACAGTTCAGTGAAGACAAGTGGAAGAGGTAGATGAAAGGGTGAGATTGACAACAGTTGTACATAAGTTGTGCATGAGATTTGCACAATCAGTGGGATGAGAGTGCCAGTGATGATTGCGCTGTTCAATCAAGGTGAATTAGAACTTGGTTCAGCTACATTCACACTTTGGATTGTGCAGTAGAGGCAGGCAGACTAGAGGAGGAGTTTTGAACCCGCGATCGGTTCAAACTGAGCTCGTTTTGTGTGTAGTTTTTGGAGACAGTATTGTGTACTTGTGAGGAGTATTCTATTGTGTAAAACTACATGATTCTCATCCATTATATGATACATATAGCTGGGGCTTTTCAGCTATAAGCTTTCCCCATACATGCTGCGTTCTATGTGTGTGATTTGATGTTCTGTCGCTTTGTTTTTATTCTGCATGTGACGATTAATTTGTAGAAGAAATTATGTGTTGTACAAGCAATTCGAATTGATGTATGATCAGGTTAATTGCAGCGAATAAAATTCATTATTTAGAAAATTTCTACATGGTATCGGAGCGAGATTAATCGTCGAGATCTATTACGGTGATTGTTTATTATTTCCTCGGACAGAGTCTGCATGCGGGCCAGGTAGCCTCCGGAATATTCATCCTTCCTTGTAAGGTGAAAGATCCGGTGAATGCCCGTGCAGTCAATCTATGATTTGGAAATAATTAGCTCTCAAGTGTAGATCGAAAGCGATCAAGTTTATCAGCTCTTGGTGAAATTCGAATTTGCAGATTTGTGTTCTTGGTGCCGCGGCGAAAATGTCCTTCAACGGTTTGCGACTCGAATATGCTCTTGAAGGTAGTTCGAATTATGTTGCATGGAAGGACCGCATGGAGGCTGTATTGGATGATAATGGGCTGTTGGAATTCGTGGAGAAAGAGATTCCAAAGCCTACTTCTACTGATGCTGTTGTTGTGGAAGCTTGGCGAAAGAAACAAGCAAAATGTCGAAGGATCCTATTGGAGGGTGTAAAGGATCACATTGTATCCAGTTTGCACGGGAAGGCTTCTCCATATTTGATGTGGAAAGCCTTGACGGATCTGTACCAAAGCAAGAGCGATCAGAGGAAGCTGGCGCTCAAAGATAGGCTTAGGAACATCAAGTGTGAGAAGGGGGAAAGTATGCCGAAGTACCTCACGAGGTTCACCCAATGTCGGGATGAGCTGGGAAGTGTTAGTGTGACGGTGGAGGATGAGGATCTGGTGAGTTTGGCTCTTCTTGGTTTGCCGAAGAGTTGGCATGCATATCAAGATAGTTTCAATGGTCGGGAAAAGTTTCCTGGATGGGAAAGACTGTGGTCTGATCTCGTGCAAGAGGAGATCCGACGAAATACCAGAGATGGTTCTTCGTCAAAGGGAGCTGATGAAGAAGACTGCGCTTTGGCTGCAAAAGCAAGGAAGGGGAAGGGCAAGGAGAAGACTTCTCAATCCGGTGCGGATGGTAAAAAGCGTGACATGTCCAAAGTGAAGTGTTTTCACTGTCATGAGCATGGACATTACGCCACGAATTGTCCATAGAAGAAGAAGAAAAAGCAGGTTGCTGGAGCTGCAGCCGGTGAGGCTCTTGCCTCGCAATTTGAGATGGACTTCTCATTGATCGCATGCGTGGTGTCTAGTGCATTGGGATCGGGGTGGTATTTGGATAGTGGCGCTTCCTTTCACATGACGGAGATGTGAATCTTTTCGGTGACTTGGTGAAGAAAGGGTCTCCAGATGCATGTTGAGTTGGGCGACAATGGACGATACAATGTGATCAGCATTGGTACCATAACCTTTCAGAGGGAGTCAGGTAAACTCATTCTTTTACAAGATGTATTGCATGTACCAGGTTTAACAAATAATTTGATCTCAGTCGCAATGTTAGAGGATAAAGGGTATGAAGTTGTCTTCAGAGAAGGAAAAGTTTTCCTTCGGCACAATGCAACGGGACAAGTCAAGAAGGTTGGGATTCGGGCAAAGAATCTCTACAGACTTGAAGTAGATGGGATGTCTACGGAGCTTCCTATTGTTTGGAAGCGAAAGGAAGACATGCAACTGAAGCTTGAGAGGGAGCAAGTGTTGCATGCAGGCGAGAAAGACATGCAACTGAAGCTTGAGAGGGAGCAAGTTTTGCATGCAGGTGATAGTGAACCTCGGGATGTGGAGCAGCCACAAGAGGATCATGGAGTGGGAGAAACCACTCATGCAGAGAAATTTCGTGCCAGATGGGTAGAGGGAGTGCATGCAGCTATACCACCAGGTGAGAGGTGGGGCGACATGCATGATTGATCCCAAGAGGAGATTTATGGGTAGGATTCATGAGATGGTGTGGATCTCATGAGTTGAACCTGGCTACGAGGTGCCCACAGCGCAGCAGTAGCAAAATTAGTTGGAGTGATGCAAGCAGATCAAAGTGACAGTGTCGGATACTGGAGCGCGGATCAGAGTTGACAGCAAGTGCAAGAGTGCATGGGTGCAAAGATTTCAACAGCGCAGTGGTTCCTGATGACATGTGAAGTTGTGGCGAAGTCGAAGACATAGATGAATGCTAGATGCATCAAGGCCAGGATTGAGTTGTTTGGGAACTGTTAGTTTCGAAGGTTGCGGGGAGCGGATGCATGGGTTTGCATGGTGCATGCAAAGGGTGCATGGCATATGCATGGAGTTGCATGGTGCATGCATGGAGTTGCATGGTGCATGCAAAGGGTGCATGGTGAATGCATGGAGTTGCATGTCGCATGCATGGAGTTGCATGGTGCTTGTGAAGGTTGCAGGGCGAATGCATGGAGTTGCATGTCGCATGCAAAGATAGTCCTTTCTTGTTGAGAGGGAGTGTTGAAAATGACAGCAAGAAATAGTGAAGGAGGCCTCCTGAAACATCTTTCACGATCCTAGTTAGGCAGTCACCTAAACTAGGTGGGGACCACACATGTGATTTTTTGGCGCAAAGTCTATTTTTAGACTATGTCTATTTTTAGACATATGGAGCATGGTCTAGGAGTTGCGGTATGCTATTCTTGGATGATTGGTCGAGTTGGTAAAAATAGATGGACCTCTATTTTTAGACATACAGGTCGAAGTCTATTTTTAGACTGCCTGTCTAAAAATAGGTCAGTCAAATATTATTAGCCCTTAATAATATTTGGACTATAAACTTCAGTTTATCCTCTTGCGGCACTTCAGTTTGACCCCCGGATGTGGGTCATGCAGCTGACATAAGGAAATTCGAATTTCCTATGGGTTAGTTGAGCTATTGCATGTTAGACTTCAGTTAGACTCATGTGGCAGAGTTTTGGTGGAGTTGATTTAGGAGTTGATGGAGGAGGTGTTCCGGTTAACTAGTTTAACTAGTTATGATCAGTTTAACTTGTGATTATGCTAGAGATGAGTTGGGTGAATTAATTATTAATTAATTCACTGATATTAACTCATTATTCAACTAAAGAACACATTAGTTAACTCAGTGCATGGACAGTTCAGTGAAAGACCAGTGGAAGAGGTAGATGAAAGGGTGAGACTGACAGCAGTTGTACATTAGTTGTGCATGAGATTTGCACAATCAGTGGGATGATGATGCCAATGATGATTGCGCTATACCAACTAAGTGAATTCGAATTCAATTCAGCTATATTCACTTTTTGGATTGCGCAGTAGAGGCAGGCAGAGCAGCAGAAGGATCTGAACCTGTGACTAGTTTCAGATCTAGCTAGTTTTGTGTTCAGCATATGAGATAGTACTGAGTACTTGTGAGGAGTATTGTATTATGTATTGCTGAATGTTTCTCATCCATTATATGATACATATAGATGGGGGTTTTCAGCTATAAGCTTTCCCCATACATGCTGCGTTCTATGTGTGTGATTTGATGTTCTGTCGCTTTGTTTTTATTCCGCATGTGACGATTAATTTGTAGAAGCAATTATGTGTTGTACAAGCAATTCGAATTGATGTATGATCAGGTTAATTGCAGTGAATAAACTTCATTATTTAGCAAATTTCTACATATGCCATACCAGAGAGCTATCATAGCTCCTACAAGAGAGGTTTTAGTGACCGTTTTTGCCCAAACAATTGAAAAAATGATGCAAGCCCCAAACACAAAATATGCCACACCATTTTCCCGAGAAGCTATAATATTCCCAATTAGCCATGAGCTAGTTGGAATATTAAATTTTGTTTTTTCTTCCTTGTTTAATGAATAAGAGGGTATGGAGACCCATAAATCTCCTTAATAGGAATAAAATCACTACTAAGGTGAAAGGAGGAAATCTTAGCAGCTTAATAAAGCACCCTTATGTGTGAAAAGAGGCTGAAACACATAGACTGGGTCAAATTTGACCAAATCAACAGCGCTGTCATGGAGGAGTGGCATTCATTATGGGACATCACAGTTTTGGGTGAATACTCCATGCATGGAAGTAATTCCTTTAATGAGTGGGGCCAAGTGTGAGGAAGCTCACCACTTATATAAGGAATAGGATGGCAACCATAGTGGATTCATGTTATGTTTTGATATTTGGATTTATGGTATGTTTATACTTGTTTCTCTCTTCAGTTGTTTAGCTAATATTGTAGTGTTTTTTAGCACAAGGTGTTCCCGAGTGGGAATCCCACCTATATCCTTGAGTTACCTCATAGGAAGATTATTTTCACTATAATTCCACATTCAGGCATCAGGCCAAAGCTTCAGTTTTGTGGTACAATGTAGTTTCTATTGAGTTGTAGGTTGTAGCAGTGGAGAATACATTCGGGTGATTTCTGATCTGTTTTTCAGTGGAGGAAGGTTTCCTTCCATTTGGAGGTTGGTGAGGAAGGCCCTTGAGGCTTATTACATCATTTGGCATTAGGCCACACTATCATTTTCCCCTACAATGCAGTTTCTATCTTGGACTGCGATATTTTAGGGAGGAGTTGCAGGGGTGGTTTCAGTACACCATTTTGAGAGGAGGTTTTCTAGTGAATGGATCAAACTTTAATTTAGAGGATATATTAGAGGAGGATACATTCTTTGTCATATCATATCAGCCATATCTTTCCAGTTCTATTGTTGTAGTGAATCTTTAGCCCTAGGCTTTGGGTTCCCATCTTGTTTATTGGTGTATTTCTAAAAACCCTTTTTGGGTTCTTTGTTGGAGGTTGTATAGAGACTTGATATCCATTGTATATTATCTATTGAGCCATATAGCAACTGCTCATATTTTTTATGTTCATTTTTGTAGCAGTGTACCTATGACTCTGTTGTAGCAGACTTCTAGCATCTTGATATAGTAGCAGCACCTTATTCTTGAGGGTTTTCTTTATTGGAGGCTTGTTGTATCTTGTTGTATGGTTTATGCCCCATTATTTTATACATATATTTTGTTGTTATGATGAATGGAAAGGCTCCATATTGGTCTCATGTTTTTATGTGATGTTTTACATTGCTATTCCAGCATTTTGTTCCATATTCCTGCTTTTCCCATTTGGGAATATTACAGTGGTATCAGAGCATAATCTTGGCTCAGCCTGTGTACTTCAACCATTATGTCATCTAAGGAGGCTTCTCATAGGAAGGAGAATATATGCAAAAGAGATGAAGGCAATACTCCATTATCAGAATAAATGAAAGGGAAGGAGTTATCAAGGATTCTTCTTCAAACTATGTAGGGAATTAATATAGCCATCGAACAGATGAGGATGGAAAGATATAGAGATTCTCCAAGAGGGCTTATACATGACGAAAGCTCCAGATTTTCACATTATGGGTGTGAGAATTCAGCTACACCATTAGATCTACAACGTGGTACCATGCCTACATTCTTGGCAAGAGAAGAAGAGGAAGGAGAAACACCAAAGGAGGAGACTCTTAGTGACTATCTCCAAGAATATGTATCTCAATCTAGAAGATTCAAGGAGAATATAAACTTCCAAATTTTTTGTCAAATCAAAGAAGATATAAGATCCAGTAACCACAATAGAAGAAGAGGGTGCATGCAACACACTTTGGGTAGATTCTTTCTACCTACTTTTGATGGTTCACCCAAAAGCATAACCAAGGCTTGGGTAAATAAGCTAGACACATATTTCCAGCTACAACAAGTTTCAAAAGAGGAAGCCATTAGAGTAGCAGCATTGCATCTTGAAGGTAAGGCTTATTCCTGGTGGTTTTATGAATCTTCTTCATTAAATAATGCAAATATATCTACTTATGCAAAGTTCACTAGGAGGTTAGTGAAAATATTTGATATAAAACATTCTGCAACTTCCTTGGGAGAGCTAACCAAGCCTAAGAAATTAGAACCTTTGCATGAGTTGGAAGGATCCATGAAACTGGCTCCATTACAGAACATTGTTGAGGGGGTTAAAGATTTGCAACATATTTTTCCAAGGGAAAAAGCCCCACTTCAGCAAGAACTTTCTTCTCAAGAAGAAAACATGAGAATTCATAATTCAAGAGGAGATCAAGCCAAAGGGTCTCTTAATGATGAGGTACTCTCCAATGATGAGGAGAAGGGAGAAGAAGAGCTAGAAATAGCCTCCAACGCTGTGACAGTAGGAGGATATCTACCACTATTTGGAGATGGAGATGAAGAAATTGCTTCAACTAAAGAAGCTCTTGTGTCATTGAAAGAAGTTCCAAAGCATATTACATATGAATGTCATGAGAAACATGTGTCTATGTTGATAGGAAATGAGACAAAACAAGGGAGGAATTATGTTCCAACACTGACCATAGTTTTGGGGACATACACCATGATAGATCACTTATTTTTGATTGAGACTGTTGACACCAATATAACATTAGGTGTGCATGGTTTGATTACATTGGAGAAAGACACCTTAGACTATGAGATCTTGCAGAAGGTAGGAGGAAATGAGAAGGAGGGCTAGCATCAAGTGATGGGGAACATATACACCCATTATGTTTAGGAGGTTTACGCATCGAATCAGGAGGATGATTTGCACAGTGAGAGAAGGGAAAATTTAGTCCACTCACATATAAAACCTGTTCTAGGCTTTGATGTTTCATTACATGGAGGAATTCCACCAGGGAGACACCGTGATTGGAAGAGGATCAAAGGGTTCTCTCAACATGTTGCATCACTCTTAGATCTAGGAGGAATGGGAATAGTGGGAGGTCATTGTAAAACACAGAGAGTCTTGGGTAGACTTGGGGAGGAGGGGGACATTCTCCCAACATCATCATTACCCATTCTCACACCACATCTTGTGTTGAAAGAGGATGCTACAGGGATGGAGGATGGCACTATCATGGTGAAATGATACTATTCCTTGACTCTGGAGGCTCAGAAGATGTTGTCACTTGGGGATAAATCTTCCACGCATGGTAGAGGATGGTGGCCACTCATGGATGCTTTGGAAAAAATCAGGAAGTTTTGGATAGGTGATAGCTTCCCATGGAAGACTAACCTCCAAAAGATTCAACCCTTACTTGAGCATGAGCAGCTATAGGAGGAGGAGCATAGGAAGGATAGAAGCATCCCAGTATGTGACTTTGGCATGGGAGATGTCAAAGAGGAGGTGAACCATATGACATAGGTTTTACATGACAGATCATAAGCACTGTCACTTTGGAGGATAGATCCTTATTGGAAATCCCAGCTGTTGGTGGATTATTTCAAGGATCTTTTTACTTATATGATACTTGATGACCAACTACTAGAGGAGGGATATTCAGTTAGAGATGAGGTCATCTACTATCATGGTAGGATATTCTTATCTAGAGCTTCCAAGCTCAATGAGAATTTACTACAAGCAACACATGAATATTTTCTCTTCAACCATACTTATTCCATGAGAGCATACCACACCATCATGGAGGGTTATACTTGGGAAGGATTTGAAGAGGAGATATATCATCATTTGAAGAGATTCATGGATCATGTGGAAATGGATGAGATACATAACTCTATGAAGGAGTTATCACAACCACCTTTTTCCTCTTTGGGAATGAGAGGGGATCTATCTATGAGCCACTCCATTTGTATGAGGAGGGTTTATGGTAAGGATCATGTTTATGTATATAATGATTTACTTGATGATTAGTTGCATTCCTTTACCATATATGTGCAGGCCAATGCTCCAAGTAGGAGCATTATTCCATATAAACTTCATGGCCAACTTGGGGCCATAAACATTTTTGAGCATGGCTACTCCCTAGGAGGATATAGGGAGATCATTTACCATTCTGGGTGCACTCCAAAGGCACCAAACATTTCTCACCTTCTCAAAGCATGTGATAAGAATATGGCAGCAAGTAAGTGGTGGGGAAACCAATTACCATATCATTATTTGATGCATTCAGGAGATATACTACGGTGGTTCCACATGTGGGACTATGATTCACCTCCATTATTGCATATGGAATATTATATATACTTGGTTTTGATCCCATACATTGCTGATGTTTTTATTATTATTATGGGAATAAATGGAGGAAGGATGGGAGGGTTGAGCATGCCCTTTAGGAGAGATATTCTCCATGTTTCTTATGCTACATGTTTCATGGAGAACATTGGGAAAACCATGATTGATTCATTGGGTCTTTTGCTTCCTTGTGGGATGATTCATTTACATATCATGAGAACTTGGGAGGAGCATGTCATGGAGGGATGGATTGGGAGACACTTGGCTTATGGGGAGAGTTTATCACATGGAGGTTCACCAATGGAGGAGGAGAAGATTTGTAGCACTCACCTTTTCAGTTGCTTGAGGATAAGCAACATTTGGGAGGGGAGGACTGTAATATTCCCAATTATCCATGAGCTAGTTGGAATATTAAATTTTGTTTTTGCTTCCTTTTTTAATGAATAAGAGGGTATGGAGACCCATAAATCTCCTTAAGAGGAATAAAATCATTGCTAATGTGAAAGGAGGACATCTTAGCATCTTAATAAAGCACCCTTATGTGTGAAAAGGGGATGAAACACATAGACTAGGTCAACTTTGACCAAATCAACAGCGCTGTCATGGAGGAGTGGCATTCATTATGGGACATCACAGTTTTGGGTGGAGAATCCATGCATGGAAGTAGTGCCTTTAATGAGTGGGGCTAAGGGTGAGGAAGCTCACCACTTATATAAGGAAGAGGATGGCAGCCATAGTGGATTCATGTTATGTTTTTATTTTTGGATTTATGGTATGGTTAGACTTATTTCTCTCTTCATATGTTTAGCTAAGATTGCAGTGTTATTTAGCACAGGGTATTCCTGAGCGAGAATCCCACACGTATCCTTGAGTGACCTCATAGGAAGATTATTTGCACTATCATTCCACATTCAGGCATCAGGACAAAGCTTCAATCTTGTGGTACAACACAATTTTTGTTGAGAGACATGCTAAGTTGCAGGTTGCAACAGTGGAGAATACATTCGGGTGATTTCTGATTTGTTTTTCAGTGGAGGAAGGTTTAATTCCATTGATAGGCTGGTGAGGAAGGCCCTTGAGGCTTATTGCAGCATTTGGCATTAGGCCACACTATCATTTTCCCCTACAACACGGTTTTTGTCTTGGACTGCATTATTTTAGGGAGGATTTGCAGGGGTGGTTTCAGTGCACCATTTGGAGAGGAGGTTTTCTAGTGAAGGGAGAAGCCTTTCATCTAGAGGATATATTGGAGGAGGCTACATTATTTTTCATATCATATTAGCCACTTCTTTCTAGTGGGTTCCCATATTGTATATTGGTGTATTTCTAAAATCCCTTTTTGGGTTCTTTGTTGGAGGTTTTATAGAGCCTTGATCTCCATTGTAGATTATCTATTGAGGCATATAACAACCACTCATCTTTTTTATGTTCATTTTATGTATTAATGCACCTATGACTGCACTATAGCAGTCTTCCAACATTTTGATATAGTAGCAGCACCTCATTCTTGAGGGTTTTATTTATTGGAGGCTTGTTGTATCTTGTTGTATGGTTTATGCCCCATTATTTTATACATATATGCTATTGTTATGATGAATGGAAAGGCTCCATATTGGTCTCATGTTTTTATGTGATTTTTTGCACTATTGTTCCAGCATTTTGTTCTATATTCCTGCTTTTCCCATTTGCGAATATTACAGAAACCTTGATAGAAATTTAACAGAAACTAGACTTTGCAAAGAGAGCTCAAAATCTTGATATTTTCATGACTGAAAATGATCCATTACCTAAGAAAACCCTCCATATCCAGCATCCATATTCCCTGAAATAACCAGACAAATGATCACAGCCATAGCCTACGTTCTTAGTTACTATTCAGACCAATGGGTAGATGAAGCCATCATAGGGTTTTTGTCCATATTTTCCACTGATTCCAAACCCTCCATCATTTTCAATTTTAGTGAGTTTATTGCAGATGATATTCATGATCAGTTTGTGAAATTCACAACTGAAGAGGCTTTCAGTTATGCCTCTGTCTTAATCTATTTATTTTTGTACTCTCAGGGGGAAAAAAATATTTTTTCTCTATGGAAACTAGATGAAGAAGGCCACCAAAATTCAGTTATATTATGGACTTCATTAGTCACGAAGGAACAAAAAGAGTATTCTTATACATAATTTGTGGAATTGTTTCTCCAGCCAGCATTCAGTTTGTTAAACAGTACTCCAGAGCCAAGAATTAGTGAGGAAATCAGAAAGGTATTGCAGTTATGAAATCAAGCTAGGATAGGCGATTGGTATCTTTAACAAAACTATACAAAGCTCAGAGTTTATGGATGTGAAATTCCCCCTTATAAGCTGCCAAAATTCCTCCCCATGGGATTTTTGCACTAGAATATATCAGACAAATGATTGATGCAGATGAAGTTCATTTTTTCTCTGCTAAGAAGAAGTCACAATTTAAAATCAAAACACAGATAGGTCCTTTTATCTGTAATAGCAGAAGAGCAGGGGAAGAAGTAGATAAATTGTTGAAGGAAATGAAGTTTAGCCCAAGCTTTACTTGGTCTTGTGATCCATTTAGTGTCATCTCTAAATTGAGGGTGGAAATAAATCAACAACATATTTTCATACACCTAGGAAAGAGATTGAAAAATACATGAATCAACTTGAATGGATAGAAGGCACACTACAGGAGGCAGAGGAGCAGACATTATCTACATCAACATTATAGACTCCAATTACACAGGAAAGAGCAGGGAATAGAGTTAGATAATACCATTCATCTCCAATGACTGATTTATCAAGCAAAGAATTCAAGATCACTATAGGAAGAAGACAAAGGTAAATCCAAAGGTCAATCATAGCAAAGAGACAGAGAAATATGTAATTATCATCACTGAATAAATGCCTCCTCTTACACAAACAGGTGATAAAGGTACTACTGATACTCCTACTACATCTATTATTACTAAATAGCAACAAACAATAGCTCCTAAAGATCAACAAGCATCATATTCTCAAGATAAGCAGAAAGTCATGCATATTAGCACAAATACTACAAGGGAAAAATAAAAAGTGAATATTGTATTTGATACTTTCAAAGAAATGAAGTTGAAGACCAGTACCTATAATTAGTTTTGGAAATAGACTCCTACTTCAAAAAGCAGGCTTCTTTCAGCATTTGATTCTCAAAAGGGAAAAATGCATTTTGCATTTCTTCAAGCACAGATCTCACAGCCAAAGTTAGAACCACATTACAAGAAAGCTAAATTTGAGTTTGATACCAAAGAAATACATCCAATAGATCAAATGGAGCTTCATAATCAAAATGGTGAGATGATTTCATCAACCTTCACTAATACTGCTATAAGTTTGTCCAAATTGTAGGTTCCTCTAGAAAATGTATAGTCACAACTCAAATTGGAGAAGGTGTCTTCATTTGCAAAGGACACAAGAATAAAGAATCTAGAAGGCCTGGTGGTGAAGATTAGATATGATCCAGATAATGTGAATGGTATTGAAGAGATCATTAAGAAGAAAAATGAAAATATAGCAACATTGAGAAAGCAATTGAAAATTCTAGCTACAAAAGATCCTTTGGCAAAGGATATTGAAGAAAATGAAGCTCAGAAAACAAATATGATGAAGTTGATACTAGAGTAGAATGCTCAAATCAAGCAAATGGAGTTAGAATTAGAAAAAATAATTAAGGAAAAATAGCTAGCAGAGAAGACATTCAAAGTTCCTCTAGAAGCAGTGCCTTTAGCAGTTGTCCCTACAACTAAGCCTCCCACAACAAGTTCTATAGATGGAGATGAGAAGCTCACTCAGGCAGTTAAAAATATGTCAATTCAGGAGGAAGAAATAAATAAGTTACAAGATCAAATAAAGTTGCCACAATTTCAGAAAGCAAGAGATGATAGTTCACATGCAGCGGAAGCACTGAGGGCTAAAATGCTGATTGATGGATTAAAAAAGGATCAGCATGATTTAGCCATTGGAAATACCTTGGTCCAAGTGAAAGAAATAATATGGGTAGACATCAGAGAGTCCATTTGTGAGATATGGCCAAGTGTGCAAATCATATTTGAACAGAACGAGTTGATTCAGAAGGAAAAATAAGCCATTTCAACAATCAAAGAACAACTAGGAGATAAACGAGCTATAGCAAACAACATCATCAATTTTTTGAATTCAAAGAACAAGTATGAATTAGATGAGATTAGCATAGATGATAGAACATAAACAATCCTAGAAGTAAAAATGGTTCTTACAAAGAAGAATTTGATTCTTCAACTTGAAGAAGACTTTCATAGTTTAGAAGTTGCAGTTCAAATATTTTTCAGTAGAATCGAACCCTTGACACAAAAAGGATTGTTATCCTTTTTTGTAATCAATGATAAATTAATGACCAGAGAAGATGATGGAAGAATACTTGAGGAAATTTCCAGGGACACTGCCGAATTCTCAAACATCAAGGGTTCAATGACAGGAGAGAATTATTGCAAGCTTTGACCAATGACATTTTCATTTAATATGAAATCAAACATGTCTTTGTTGTAAAGCCAACTTTTTCCAAATACACTGAAGCTGATGAAATTTACTGCAGGGTAATTAAATTAGTTATCCTTGATGAAGAACATTGGAAAAATTTATGTGAATTTCAGGAGTAATTAAAGATAGCATAAAAGTCAAATATTTCCAAATCAGCAGTTAACTAAAAGTTAGTGCAGTCCGTGATTGTCTTCTTCAGCAACAGTTTTCAGTTATAGCTAGTGCCAACACAACAGATGTTATTTATTTCCATGAGGTAGTTAGATTTAGTTAGAAAATAAAGTGTTATTAGTTTGGATAGACATTAATGTAACAAATTGTAATTTTATTTTTCTATAAATACTTCTCTGTAGGCAGTATTTCTGTGGGATAATCGAGTTCTAAAACTCTTTGTATTATTGTGGATCTGCTATTAATGAAAATAAAAGGTATTTGCAGAAATTATGTGAGATTCATGTGGTATTTTTATTGAGCACCGTGCTTCTTCTATGTTATTTCATTTCCATTTCATTTCTTGTGTAAAATCTTATTCAGTTTATAAGCAGAAATCAGTCAAATGTTCTGTTTATTAATATTTTTACAATGCATCTTTCTTCTAATGAATGAATTCATGTAAAATTCTCATTCATATCCTTTTCTTTTCTACCAATATACAACAATGACAAATTGAATGTGCTCAAATAGATTTCCTATCTTGCCTTGCTCATTTTTTTGCAATTTAGTCTTTGAAATTTAGTCAACCCTAAAATTTAATAATTAAAAAGTGACACAGAGAGAGCCCTCTCTGGTTAGGTAGGGCTAGCTACCTAGCTAAAAGTTGGTTTTTGGTTACCTTTATTCACTCCTAATTTCAGCCTAGGAACTTGGGGAGAGTGATAACAAGATCAAACCCTCGATACAACTCCTTCTGATACATTAAACTCTCAGCACATTAAAATACCTCAAGATAGTTTCATCGGGACCTCAAAATGTTTTATATTGGAGATCTTATGAAAGAAGCCTCTCATGGCTCAATACTTCGATGCCCGATACCTTTCATATTTCTAATGGGCTTGCAGTAAACATTGGATATATAAGGCTTTTCGCATGAGGATGCTTCCAATAGGACCTCGGCAAGTATTATTTCAGAGCCTTTTTTATAAAACCTCTGGTCATCAATGGCTTATTGTTGGGCCTTGAAATTTTCATTTAATTCCATTACATTTTCACTTACATTTCCATATTATCACCTTCACTCCACCTCCATTTCATTACATTTACCTTACCATTACCACTATTGGGTTACATTTATGTTTTTCCAAAATTTATTAATTCTTATTATTTTTAAGTGAATTTGTGGTTAAAACTTATAAAATAATATGCACATACTTATACCTAACAAGTGGAATGAGTTTGTTGCCATGTGTAGGTCAAAAAGAAGCTTCCGAAAGACCCTTATGTGGCCTCCTGAGGCCAAATTCGAATTTGGATGGAGAAGATCATGGGATCATAATGATATGTGTCTCATTTCCTATTTCTACTATAAATCTAAGAAGACATGTGCCTTATCACTTCATATTTGGATTGTAACTATAGAGATATAGGGAGAGATTCATGGACTCTCATTAATGAGATAGTTTTTCATTTTTTTTATAAATAGGGGAAGCTTTCTCCTATCAAATCATGTGTAAAATTGGAGTTATGCTCAATATTTTAACAAAGAATTAGATTGTGGCACCTGTTGTGGCCAGCAACAACCCCCTTCTTATTTAATATTAGTAATAATACTAAATAAGTGGGGACCCTTAGTTAAAAATCCAAAAAAATCAATTAGTACTTGTTTCCCTTTTCAAATAAAACTTTCTATCATATCTTAGGAAAATTACTTAGAAAATCCTTAAGAAACACTTAAGTTTATGATAGATTACAATAAAATCTTTCTTTGAGCGAAATAGCGCATCCATCGCAAATGGTAGATATGTTTTGAAAAACTGAATCTTTTAAATTGCGACTTTGCGATATTGCGATAACGCGATCCCAAAAAGCCTATATATTAAAATATTGGTCGCAAATCGCATATCGCAGAAAATATGTTAAACGAATACTTTTTATATGTTATATTTGCGATTTGTGATTCTGCTATATTGCGATTTTGCGATATTATGAGGATGCGATTTATAAATATTGCGATATGCGATAAGTGTGTTTTGCGATGACTGCGATCTGCGATATTACGATTTTTCGATATTGCATAGCAAATCGTAGATCGCAATGTCGCAGATTCGTAAAAGCACGTCGTCCAAAGAAAATCCTTCCATAAATCCATATCCGTTATGCGCTTTAATGATTGGATTAAATGAATGGATTGTCAATTATTGATAAATGGGATTTTGTTTTGATTGAAAGGTCGTTTCACGTTAAAATAATATATTTCATCCGCCTTCAGCATTTAAAACTATCTCATCACCTTTCTCATGTCATTACTGTCACTTAATTCGTAAAACCATAGGCGCGAAGGAGCAGAAGACTATACAAAGCATTCACAGAGCATTATGGGTAAGAAAGAGAAGATTTCAAATTCTGAAAACAAAGAAATGGCTTCACTGTATGCGGATACTGCTTGCAATAAGGATGCCGGTATCACCACCTGGGAAGGAATGTATAATTTTCTTGAAGAAGAAAATCCCAGGGTGATGCAAGTTGCGACTACTGCAGGCTCAAGTAATTCATCTGAGGCAACCCTTAAAGAATTGGCTTGTTCATTTCTGCACTGGATAGCGGCAAGACCAAGAATTCTTCCGTATACAGACATGGTAAAATGGGTGCTGGATAGCACCGATATTTCAGACAGGAAATTTAGAACTCCAGATCAAGAGCTCATCGGGTCGTTCACTACGGAAGATTTGAGGCTGATGTATCATTTGCCGAAACCTCAGGCGACTTATAATAAACAATTCATGGAGAATTTTTCCAAAGAACATACAAATTTGGTGGAATGCACAAAGGCATGGACCAAGAGAGATGAACCATTGAAGAAAAACAAACACGGTATGTACAATATTGGTTCACTCACCTCTCCATATTGTTTTGCTGCTGCTATGTTATGCAGGCTTTTTGGAAAGCCTAACATAAATATGATCTTGCCTGAATGGCTCCCTTTGTTGAATGTTGCTGTTAACACTACAATTGTAGACTGGGCCAAAATCTTGTCTGATAATTTGGCCACTGCTATTTTTCATTACCGGTCTAAACGGACTATTTCTCAGAGGATTTATCCTCCTTTTTATCTATCTGCCTATGTTATGGATGCTATCTGCTTTGTTTCTAAATTCCATTTGATGGGTTGGCAATGGACAATTCATGATCCTTTGCCTATTCATGTGTATCACAAGGAACTGTGGGAATCTAAGTTTGTCCCTTATTTTTACAAAATTTTCCATGTTATAATGCTGCCATTGTACAGAATATTGCATAATAAGGATGCTCCAAGGTTATCCCCAGAAACAGAAGTCAACATTCTCCCTGTCGCAAGATGGTTTGGAGAAGAGTTGTTTACTTATGTTAGGGTTTTTGGAAGTTCTGCTTCCCCCCATGTTTTACCCCTGTATGTTTCGGATAAACTTGTAGCTCAGGAGATTGCTTATCAAACCTGTGGTCAAGGAGGTTTGAAAAAGGAATTAAAAGAGAAGAAGAAAGGCATTTGGCCACAATTTCCCATAACCTGTGGAACATTTTCACTGTTTGATGTTGGTCATGCATTCAAAGAGGTAAGAAATATTACATGCTTACAACTGTTCAAGTTTTCGAGAAGGTTATTTGACCCAAATAATGTTGTTAAAAATTTTATCACTGCAATCAAGGTAAGGGAATTTTCCGGAGAACAAGATCTTTTTGATGATATGTTCCAAACAAAAGGTTCATTTAAAGAAGTTTTGCATTCAGCTCAAATACAGTTATCTCCAGAGGAATTCCAAGAATTTAAACTTTACAGAGAGAGAAGACTAACAACTATTCCTTTGGAAAATCTACGCTTGGAACCGATTGCAGCCTAGTGGTCATCTCAATGGTAGTTCGGCTGCCTAGGGTTTTGTCAAAATCTGAAAGAGACTTGAACGTTCTAAACGAGTCTAATGAAGAGCGAGACAAAAATAGAAGAACTAGTGAAATCTTGCTCAATCGAAAAAACACCCACGGCATGACAAATTTTGATTTCTCGGTAGATAAATCCTCCTCCTACCAATGTACAGCAACAGTAAGTCACAATTGAATTAGACAAAGAATGGGAAAGCTTTAATCAATTGCTCAATGTGGAAGGACAGAATATACAGACCCCTGTACAGACAACAAAAGTTTTGAGCACAGGAATAAGTGGCACAGTCACAGAAACTGAGCACATACCTATCACTCCTTCGTCTAAAATTTTACTTAATGTAGAGGACATTCCCCCTCTAGATGTATTCTATAGCCCGAAGTATAAAGCAGTAGTAAAGAAGCAAAGGAAAAAGAGAAAATTGGAAGGTGCAATTGCTACTGAAGCAGAACAATTAGATGTCTTGTGGAAGGATCCTACTACAGAGCCTACTGATAATCTTGCCAAGTTATCTCAGATTACAGGGGCTT
This sequence comes from Pinus albicaulis, assembly GCA_034641835.2. NCBI lineage: Eukaryota > Viridiplantae > Streptophyta > Pinopsida > Pinales > Pinaceae > Pinus > Pinus albicaulis. Next base: position 1,352,073,720 of record CM076577.1, on the reverse strand, counting down.
ATGCTTCCGCAACTATTGACAAAGCATTTGAGGTACAACTCTTATTAAATGAAAAATAAGAACAGATACAGGTTCTGCAACAGCAATTGCAACAGGCACAGGCCAATAATGAAGCACGTATGAAGCTTGAAAAGTTACAGCAACAACTTCAAGAAATGAAAATTGGATATAAAAAAAGTTTGGCTGATAAAGAGAGAAAAATACAGATTATCCAATATCAGCATAAAGATGATCCTAAGCTTCCAGAGTTTATTTCAGAAACTATTTCTTTAAACAATCAACTACTGCAATAAGAAGAAGTATTATGCCAGAAAACCTCGCAATGGAACTCCTTCTGTCAAGAAAGTGATAAGATCACTAATCATGTCGTAGATTTACGAAATGATTATGATTTAATTAATGAAAAAGTTACTGATTATTTGATATGGAAAAAGACAGAGGAAGGAAGAAAAGCTGGTGCACCAATTATTAATGAAAACCATAAAGAAATACTTTTCAATGAGCCGGGATTTCGTCGAGCGACGACGGAGGTCGGCTATAGCGATGGGTCTTGCGGTTGTGCTGATGAAAATTTGCACGAAAATTTAATTTCAGGCGACATTAGGGATGTCTTCCACGGGCTCATCAATTGCCAATGATGGAAACAAAGAGGCGGAAGAAAAAGAAAATCAATTCAAATATTGATAAGATTAAGCGGGATTCTTACGGAACATATCCTGGTGAAACCACAGTCAAACACCACGAATGTGTTGCATGTTGAGTCTGTGAGAAGATTGCGCTACCATTTTCGATTGTCTTTTCGGGATAATTAAAATCTGAAGTCGTGGCTCCTCTCCTCAAAAAAAAGCTGGATACTTGCAAGTTCAGAGATCAAATTCATAAATAGTTAGTTGATAGTTTTCAATTATAGATTTAGTTTCAGTTTTACTTTATTTTTTGCTTAGAAAAAGGACAGTCATTTAAACTGAATCCTAAATTTTGTAATAAACTATTTTTAGATTTAGCTAGTAGTATTTAAACCCTTCTCATGCATTTAGAGAAGGGTCCAAAAATTTGTCAAGAACTTATCCTCGGAACATGCATTCCTGCACCCTCAGAGGAGGCTTTGATAAATGAATGGAATGAGATTTATTGATACCTGTGTCTGATATCTGTCACTGATGTTGCATTTCTGTACTCTTAATTGATATTGGATTAGGAAGAGATAAATCATTATCGCTTCTAGCTCATGAGTAGAACCAGCTATAAATGGTATTTCTATCTCTTAACTGTTTCTGTTTCTGTGCTAAAAGTGATATTTATGTTTAGCTGTTTATATGTTAATGTTTGAATACTTGAGTTATCATTTGGCATTTTTGTACTGTGATAGCTATTTATTTGTACTTGATATATGAATAGTTTAATATGCGACATGTATTTCATAACCGTTTCATCTAATTTTTTATATGAAATAGTTTATCTTTATTGAATTATTTTCTTATGATAGTTGAATGATTTTTATTATCAACTATTATCTGAAATCATTTTAGGTCGCATAACTGGAAAGATTTACATCCCGAGTTAGTCTAAAGTTAGATATTTCTTAGAATACAGTTTGCATATGAATAGATTAGAAATAGATTAAAAGCATTTCACATAGGAATTTTAGATAAGAAAAATTCTCAAACACACACACACACATTGGGAAACTGGTCCCATTATCCCCAGTCGGACCCACTACACCAAACGGAAAAGGAACTGCTAACCAAGGTCCGGACCGGGTGGGTATCCCTCTTGTTGTAGACCCGATTTTCGGGGCTTCAACATATTTGGCGCTAGAAGGAGGGCCAAAACTATGAATGGCAAGTGAATCGACATCTAAATACCATTCTGAGCGCAAATTACCCTCACCATCTTCCCCGACTTCTCCATCATACTCAGAAATTTCAAATCCAGAGCTAGAAGTCGAAAGAAGACCTGACACTGCTACAAACCCTGACTTTTCAGACGAATCTACTATTGAACCTCCTGAAGTCGAATCTCTTATTCATAAACTTCAACGATTTTCAATATCACCTCAAAAATCTGATAAATCTCAAGGCAGTGTGACTTCGCAATACAATCCTGCTCATCCTCTTACCAGATTACAGAGTGGAAAGCTTGGCATTCAGCCAACTAAGTTACCTCTACCTACAAGGAAGAGAGCTAGGAAATCACCCAAAGGGTCTGACAGTGAGACTCTTTCATCATCATCATCCATCTCAAACACTTCATCGTGAAGTCAACCACCCACTCCTCCACTCCAGATTACTGTCCATCAGTCCACTCAATCTTCCACATCTCCTTCTCAAATCATAATATCTTCATCTTCACAGTCACAAATATCATCATCTGCACTTTCCTCTGTTATTAGTTCAGCGATGGCCCAAATGCTGTGGAATAATCCAGGGGCAGTCTTAATGCCTGCACCCTTGAGTCAAATACCGACCCATCCCGAAAAATAGCTGCCTAAGTTTAATCCTGAAGCAGGCACGCTAGCAGAAGAACATATCAACAACTTTATGTTATCCATAAATCTCAATGGAGTTGTTAATGAAGATGCTGTTGTCCGAATTTTTCCTTATACCCTACAAGGAGCAGCTGGATCATGGTATTTCTCATTACCATCTGGATCTATTACTACTTGGGATATATTTCAAGATCAAATTTTCACTAAATTTGGTGATGACAGGTCTACAACAACATTGATCAATTATTTTTCTAATCTTAGAGCTAATTCAAAATAACTTGTCAAGGATTTCAATTCTCGTTTCAACAAATTGTTAAACAAAATTCCTACTGCTTCCAAACCAAGCGAAGAAGTGCGAAGTGAATGGTACATTTCTGCTTTGCCATCAAACATAGCAATCTTTGTTGATAGGGCTAATAAAACAACTTTAGCAGACAATATGAAAGAAGAAATAGCAGTAGAGAAACGAATCATTGCTTTAGAAAAGAAAAATGCAATAGAGGAATGAAAATCTAAGAATGTCACTTAGGAAGATCCCAAGAAAAAACAACCAAAAGATCCATTTGATTTAGAAGGATTGCAAAAAGTTTTGAAAACTATGTCCAATGAAATGGTTGATATCAAGAAACAAGTGGCAGAAACATCTTCTAAAAAGTCTTTCAGACCTTTTAGAAGAAATCCTTCAACTAATCCAAAGCCACCAAATGCTATTACAAATGCTGAATTAGAAGAAGAAGAGGAAGAAACTGCTACTGAAGAGACCACTGATGAAGAAGAGGTTGCAGAAGTCCAAGGTATGTGGGATTTCATCCTCCTAGATGAGGAAGATCAAGAAGCATCCCTGGTTAGCACTCGAAGTGGAAATCAACTTGATCCTCCTCAACCTACCCCTAAGTCAAAGAGCGTAAGCCAATTGGCTAAAGATAAAGTTGCACCCAAGAAAACAACATCTAAAGCAATTCAGACTAGCCCAGTTCAAACAGATTCATCAATTCCATCAAGAACACTGATTGTTCCAGATGAAATGGAATATAACATCATAGAAGTTATGAAGAAGACTAGGGCTAACATCACTTTTTATGAATTGAGCAAGTTAAAACACCAGCAAAAGGTACTTTTGAAAGAATTACATGCTGTACCAGAAAAACCTTTGCCCAATCCTATAATTTCTCAAGCTTCCAATGAGATGGGAAGACCTCCAGCTAATTCGATTAGTAAAGTTGATCTTGAAAATATCGCTTTAATTGGAGGAAGGTCGAGATCTCATACTCCTCCATTTCTTCTTACTTATGAAGTTTTCAATAAAAATTTGCATAATTGTTTAGTGGATTCTGGAGCTTCATCTAATATTCTGCCAAAATCAATATGTGCAAAGTTGAACATTCAACCACAAAAATCTGCTGTCCACATAGTCCAATTAGATCGATCACAAGTGGAAGTGATTGGAAAATTAAATCAGGTTACCATAAGATTGTCATCGAATCCAAAGGTATGTCAAGTTATTGATATTTTAGTTGCAGATATTCCAGAATTTTATGGCTTAATTCTTAGCAGAGATTCGTTAGAAAAACTTCACAGATATTTTGCAACTGATTGGTCGCATATGTGGCTTCCTTACAATGGCAAACCAAATCATATAAAGGTTGAAAGAGAAAAACATCAGAAATACATAGTGACAGCACTGGAAGGAGAGAATGAACCAGTTGCATACACCAGTAATATTATTGGTAATTATTCAGTTGATTCTTTCTTAGGAAATTTCAATGCTCATACTTCACCTTATTTGGAACATTCTGTTTTATCTCAAATAGAAAATTTTTCTCAAACAGATAGTTCTAAATGTATTAATTTTGTAGATACTCCTGTAAATAAATATTTATTTTGGAAATTATTTTTTGATGGTTCTAAGTCTAATGAAGGAGCAGGAGCAGGATGTGTCTTGGTTAGTCCAGAGGGAAACAAAATTATGCTAACCTGCAGATTAGAGTTCAATTGCACCAACAACACTGCAGAATATGAGGCGTTAGTCCAAGGATTATACAAAGCAATCAGACTAGATATCAAATATCTACAAGTCTTTGGAGATTCAGAAATTGTAATCAAACAGGTACGCAATACTATACATTGTTTATCCGGTCATTTAAAACATTATCAATATTTAGTTCAATATCTGACTAAAATTTTTATAGAATTCAATATTTCACCAATTCCTAAAATCCAGAATGCTAGTGCAGACCTCTTAGCCAATGTAGCCTCTAAGCTTATTCCTGCAGAAGACTTTAGTCCTGATTGATTTTCCATTGAATTAATTTTTCGACCTTCGATTCCTGATAACATTACCAATTGGAAAATTTTCAACGATGATCCTGATATTGTAAGCTTTCTCACATCTGAAGGATCTTACACCAATCAGATAATCGATGAAGACCAACATGATAAACAATTGCTCCAGGATAGCACCAATAATGCTATTCCAAAGTCAGTAGTCAAGCTAGAAGACCTTTATGATTTGAAAGATCGATTTAAAATATCTACCAATTCAAAATTGCAAAGTTCTACTTTGAATTATGAATTAGTAAATCTAGGAACTGATGCCAAACCACAGAATATCAATCTAGGCCTTGGCCTAACTCCTGAAGAAAAATCAGTGTATGTTTATCTTTTGAAACAATATAAAAGTGTCTTTTCTTGGAACTACGATGAACTCAAAACCTATGACATTTCTATCATCCAACATATTATCCCAATGATAAATGATGAGAAACCTGTACAACAAAAGCTGAGAAAAATCCATCCCAATCTAGAAAATCAAATCAAATCTGAACTCAATAAGTTATTGAAAGCCAAAATTATTTTCCCTGTTCGACATTCTAAATGGGTTTCTAATATAGTTCCTGTTAGAAAGAAGAACGGTGATATTAGAATTTGCATTGACTTTCGAAATCTTAATAAAGCCTGCCAAAAAGATAATTTTCCTTTGCCTCCTATGGAGCAAATACTACAGGCAGTTACAGGATCAGAAATAATGTCTTTCTTAGATGGTTTCTCGGGCTAAAATCAAGTGTTAGTCCATCCTGATGATCAATTGAAAACTACATTTAGAACCAAATGGGGCACTTATGCATATCAAAAGATGCCATTTGGTCTGATCAATGTTGGTGCCACATTTCAGAGAGCCATGGACATTTCTTTCAAAGGACTAGTTAATAAATCAGTGGTAATTTACTTGGATGATATAACTGTATATTCCAAAAAACGAAGCAATCATCTTAGAGATTTAAAGCAGATCTTCCAACGCTGTCAAAGATATGGAATTTCACTTGACCCAAAAACATCATTTTTTGCATTAAGTGAAGGAAAACTTCTTGGATTCATAGTGTCAAAATCTGGAATCCATATTGATCCTGATAGAATCAAGGAGATTTCTGAAATATCCTTACCTCACAACAAGAAAGCTATGCAATCTTTCCTTGGCCAGATTAATTTTGTAAAGAGATTTGTACCAGATTTTTCAAGAATTGTATCTCCTTTACAAGCAATTATTAAAAAGAATTCAAATTTCAAATGGGGTCAAAACGAATACGAAGCATTCAATCTGATTAAACAAGCAATCATTAATGCTCCATCTTTAGCAACTCCAAATTTTTCCGATCCTTTCATTTTATATACATTTGTCTCTGACAAATCTTACGCTGCGATACTCACTCAAGCAAATCAAGATAAGGCAGAAGCTCCAATTGCTTTCTTTATCTCAAATTTACAAGGAGCTGAATTGAATTACTCAGATGTAGAAAAACAAGCTTATGCTGTTTTCAAAGCAATTAATTATTTCAGACCCTTTTTACTTAAAACCCATACAAAGATCATTGTACCATTTCCAGCGGTAAGAAATCTTTTAGTTCAAAAAGATGCGGGTGAGAAAAGAGCTAATTGGATTACTGCCTTACAAGAATATGATGTTGAGATCAAACCAGCAAATATTGTAAGAGGTCAAGGCTTTTGCAAAATATTAGCTGGAGCATCACAGATTTATGAAAAATCATCTGAAGAGATACAAACGTATGAGGTAAGCCTAAACGATGTTGAATCATTATATGCTGATATCATTTTTTATCTAAAAAATGGATATGCTCCTCCAAATCTTGATCATACCAAGAAAAGAGCCCTAAGGTTAAAAGCTAAACAATATCAGCTTGTTAATGATGTTCTTTTTAGAATGAATTATGATTCTGTTCTTCTTAAATGTCTAGAGAAATCTAAAGCTGAAAAAGTTTTGCAGGAACTTCACGATGGGCCAGCAGGTGGAAATTATGCTGGAGACGCTACTGCACATAAAATTCTTTGTGCAGGCTATTATTGGCCTACATTATTCAAAGATTCACATAGCTACGTAAGAAAATGTCAAATTTATCAAACTGCAGCAGGAAGACAAAAGAAATCATCATTTCCCTTACAACCAGTCAACATTGAACAACCTTTTGATCAATGGGGATTGGACATAATAGGTGAGATCGTTCCTCACTCTTCTAAGCAACATAGGTACATCATTACAGAAACTGATTATTTTACGAAATGGGTAGAGGTAGTCCCTCTCAAGATTGCTAATGCCAAGCATATCATTGAATTCATAGATCAGTTCATAATCACCAGGTTTGGTTTACCTTCTGCTTTAATGTTTGATAATGCATCATACTTTTCTGGTAATGCTATGACTGAATTTGCACTCAAGAGAGGTTTTAAACTTAAATACTCTGCCAATTATTATCCACAGGGAAATGGCTTAGCTGAGTCCACAAATAAGAATTTAATCAGAATTGTTAAGCGAACCATTGACCAAAATCATAAAAATTGGCATAAATCTTTAATATATGCTTTATGGGCAGATCGAATAATGAAGAAGGATTCAATTGGCACTTCTCCCTTTAATTTAGTTTATGGGAGAGAAATGGTTCTTCCAACTCATTTAGAAATTCCTTCTCTAGCCTTAGTCCAATATATTGATGAAGAAACCAGAATCATTGATCGCTCTACTGTGGACGTTGATGTGAATAATTCCGGGGGAATGATAAAGGAAGGACAACCGGCTTTTCTACTGTCCGAGTCCTCAGTCAATGGAGAAGGGCAGGTCGATTTGATAGGATCTCCCCTTTCGATTTCGCATCATTCTTCGATGGATTCCCGATTGGGCCAAAGCTCTGTTTTCAACGGTGATATGTTTCCGGTTCTTGCCATGTCTGCGTCTACAACTGAAGATTCGGGCGACGTGAATGTTGGATCCACTGCGATCAACGGCATTTCAGGTATTTCAGAACCTTCACATTCTTCTGAACCGTTAAATTCCGCGTCCTCCTTTGAGGGTAATTCTTGCTTATTTAAAAACGAGGGAAGCGCTATTCTTGATGCATGTAACAATTTTGAAAGCAATTTAAATAGCGCTAATTATATAAATCGAAACCTAGGTAGTATAAATCAATCTCATTTGGGTATCGAAAAAGACTTTCAAAGCAAAGAATATATATGGCTTAATAATAATAGTAAAGATAATATTAGTTGTAATGTTAAGAATAATAATGTTATTATTAAACAAGATTATAATAACAAACACAAAGATTTTATCAAGAAGAATGATAGTAATAATTATAAAGATAAGTTTATTAATAAAAATAATAATACCATTAGTAAGATTAATAATATTAATAATAACTCTAAAAATAATGTCGTCAATCTCTCTAGATTCTCTTTTGACCCTTCTGTTTATAGTCTTTTAGAGAAAGGCTTAAATTTTGCCTTAGCCCCCAGAAGAATACCCATCCATGATATTATTTGTGACATTGAATTTGGTATTAGAGACTTGCCGGATTCATCCAAAGACATTATTAGGCAAGATTGTGCGGCTATCTTAAGAAAAGCCAAGCCACCGAAGAGCAACTTGAGCAAGCCCGAGTTTGAAGCTCTAAAATCCTTAAACCATAATAAGGATATTGTTGTTCTTAAAGCTGACAAAGGTGGTGCGGTTGTCATCCTCAACAAGGAGGATTATAGGATGAAGATGTTAGATCATTTGGAGAATAGTGGGAGTTATAGGAAACTTCCTAAAAATCCCTTGAAAAAGATCTCCAAAGTTGTCAATGATGCTATTAAGTCCAGTAGCTCCGTGGGCTCTCTAAGTAAGAGGTTGATTGAGAGCAATCCTCTTACTCCAAGAATCTATGGTCTTCCTAAAATCCATAAGGATGGTGCCCCCATCCGTCCCATTGTTAATACCATTGGTGGTCCAACTTACCTTCTAGCCAAGTATTTAGCTCATAAACTGAAGCCTCTTGTAGGTCGTACAGACTCCTTTGTTAAAGATTCTGCTTCTTTCGTTAATGAGTTAAAGGGCATTAAATTGGATCCTGAGGACAGGTTTGTTAGTTTTGATGTCGTTTCTCTTTACACCAATATCCCCATAAAAGAGGCTATTGATGTCATTAATCGCATTACTGATCCTGATACTGCACATTTAGTTGGGATCTGCTTAACCTCCACTTTCTTCAGTTTTGAAGGCGAATTCTATGAGCAAACTTGTGGTGTTGCTATGGGTTCCCCCCTTTCCCCGATTGTTGCTAATTTGTTTATGGAAGACTTTGAATCCAAAGCTCTTTCCTCGGCTCTTTTCCAACCAAAGATTTGGAAGAGGTTTGTAGATGATACTTGTGTCGTGTGGCCGCATGGCGTTGATAAGTTAGATATTTTCTTTCGCCACCTTAATGATCAATCACACTCCATAAAATTCACCATGGAGCATGAAATAGATGGAAGCATTCCCTTCCTTGACGTTCTTATTTCGAAAAAAGATGATGGCTCTTTCTCCCATCAAGTTTTTCGGAAGAAAACTCATACTGAGCAGTACCTTCAAGCTAGTTCACACCATTTCCCTGCTAAAAAATTGGGTGTCCTAAACACCTTGGCCACAAGGGCGTTGAGGATCTCTGATGAGTCTCACCTTGAAGGGGAAAAGTCTCATCTGTTAAGTGTCTTTCTTAGAAATGGTTATAGTAGATCGCAAGGCCTTCAAGCTTTTCTTAAAGCAACAAAAGGTCCTCTATCTAAAAAGAATAAAGACCCTAGTCAATGGTCCCGCAGTGTACGTCTTCCTTTCATTCAAGGAACCACTGATAAAATTGCGAGGGTCCTTAGGAAGCATAGGGTGTCTTCGTTTTTCAAGCCCCTTAACACGATTCGCAGCTCTCTCAAATCGGTTAAAGACCCGATTGACCCTAGGGATGGGAAAGGTGTCTACATCATTCCTTGTTCCTGTGGGATACCTTACATTGGCGAAACTGGACGTTCTATAAATCAAAGAATTTCTGAACATGCTGCTGACATTAAGCATGGAAGATTCCGCTCATCTGCCCTAGCTGAACATGCAGAAAAGACTAACCATCATATTTGCATTGAAGATGCGAAGGTTCTTGCTAGGATTGACCATTTCCATCATCGTAAGTTAAGAGAGGCCTTAGAAATCGAAAAAAGACCCCTTAATCTCAACAGAGATGATGGTTGGAACATTAGCAGGTGTTGGATTCCTGCCTTTTGTCCTTGATTTTATTTATTTTTTATTATTTTTATTATTTTTAATTTTATTTTATATTTTTTGTATTATTATTTATATATATATTTTTTTATAATTTATTTATATATATATATATATATATATATATTTTTTTTTTAAATTTGTTTTTAATTATTTGCATTTGTTTATTTATTTATTTTATTTTTATTTTTATTTTTTCTTTTATTAGATATTAGATATTTTTATTTTTATTTTATTTTATTTGAGTTTATTTTATTTTTATTTGATTTGATTTTGTTCTGATTTGATTTATTTATTTAGCTTGTTATTTTTATTTATTTTTATTTATTTAGTTTATTTATTTTTAAAAGTTTGATATTTTATTTTATTTATTTATTTTTCTCTCTTTTTTTATTTTTATTTTATTCTATTAATTTATTTTTATTTTGCTATATTCATTTTTCGATTTATATTTTATTTACATTTACATTTTATTATTTTTATTTTATATTTATATTTATATTTATATTTATTTATTTATTTTTTATTTTTATTTATATTTATTTATATTTATTTATTTATTTATATTTATTTATTTATTTATTTTTATTTTTCTTTTCTTATTTTTTTAACCTCTCATTAAAATAAAAAAAAATTTTATAACCAATATGTTTACTAAATAATTAAAACTAATAAGTTTAATAATTTATTAACTAAATGAATAAATTTATTAATTGGTTTAAAAGTAGGAGGAACTAGCCGTTACTTATTAAAAACATTTTAAATTATTAAAAAGTCAAACTAGCTGTTAAAAAACGGCTAGTTTAAACATCTCTACATCTATTTAAGCTTATTGATTTGATCTGATCTCTCACCTAGTCCTGATGATGAACCACACTGGTTGGTTCGAAACGCGTCGACAACGTTCCATTATATGTGATTATTACCGAAAGTGATTTTACAATTTTATATGGATCACAGAAGCATAGATTCTAAAAAGTACCAACTTCTTCTTTACAACTAAGGCAGATGGAAATAATTAAGTTAGAAGAACAACAAGAAAATGCCAAAGTAACTCATGCCCATCATCAAGCATTAGTTAAAACTTCTTTTGATTCAAACATAATAACCAGAAAATATTTTCAGATTGGAGATCTAGTTTTAAAATGGGACAAAGCTCATGAGGAAAAAGGAAAACATACGAATTTTCAACGAATGTGGCTTGGTCCTTTCCAAATTGCAGAGATCATAGGTCCATCTACTTTTATGTTACAGGATTTGACGGGAAAGAGAGAATCTTTACCTGTTAATGGACAGATCCTAAAAAATTATTTTCCATAGGAGATTATTCTTCTATTTTGTATATCAGTTTTCTTTATTTTTAATAAAACCAGTTGTTAATGGTTACATTTGGAAATTCACAAACAAAAGATCAATTCTCTTTTTGGATTTTGTTTCTTCATTTTTATAAATAGAATTCTTTTTGGAATTTTTGATCATTATTATTTAAAGATATGAGTTAAAAGCTTTAGCCTACAAATGATATCAATTTCAACTTTGAAAATTTTGATAAAAAAGAAACTTTTGGTGAAATATTGTCTTATATCAGTTCAATGAAAGGTATCTATAACAAAATGAAGATTTTATGTAGAAAAGTTCTTTTCAAAAAACTCTATAATTGTCGTCTAGAAATATCTTAAGGAAACAATGACATCCTCCCCATATAAGAAAATTATGATGTTCAGGGAATAATCCAATTATACACTTTTAACTTAAAGAGTAAGAGGTCTCATCACGAGCCGACTTATCATGATCATAGATATTATAGCTTGCTGACTTTGCCAATACTACATACCACAATAGGGCAATGACTCAAGATTGTTGCAATCAAAAGACAAGGGGTCTCATCACGAGCCAGCTTGTTCAGCAAAGTTATAAATCAAGTGAATGGCATTGTCATGAATTGGCTACCAAACCAAGACATTGTTCTTTAAGAATAAAAAAGAAAAACAAAAGCAATAAGTGTGAATATGGATTTCTCTTTGAAAATTGTATATTTCTAAGTAGGATACAGGATCATTGCTGGATAACAGGTAACCATGTCGAAGCTATAAACGCTTGCTGGCAGCAGTGGCTCTACCTACGACAAATGAACATATTTTAAACTGATTTACAGAGAAGCCTTTGTTTTTATCTCTATAAACCAAGTAATAACTGATGTAAATACAAGGACTAGCTTGAGGAAGTGAATAATCAAAAGTTGAATATAGAAGAAATGAAATATCATCTATAGAGTAAAGCATAATGTACTTTGTCTTTTTATAATAAAGTTTGATTTTCTGGAAAATTTTCTGTTTTGAAAAATTTAGAAAATTCAAAAGAAAAGCAGAGATAATTGGTTCTTTCAAGTGAATCGCCAATTGTTTTGGCCAGAAACAACCCCCTTCTTATTTAATATTAGTAATAATACTAAATAACTAGGGACCCTTAGTTAAAAATCCAAAAAAATCAATTAGTACTTGTTTCCCTTTTGAAATAAAAATTTCTATCATATCTTAGGAAAATTCCTTAGAAAATCCTTAAGAAACGCTTAAGTTTATGATAGATTATAATAAAATATTTCTTTGAGCGAAATAGCGCATCCATCGCAAATGGTAGATATCTTCTAAAAAACTGAATCTTTTAAATTGCGACTTTGCGATATTGCGATAACGCGATCCCAAAAAGCCTATACATTAAAATATTGGTCGCAAATCGCATATCGCAGAAAAGATGTTAAACGAATACTTTTTATATGTTATATTTGCGATTTGCGATTCTGCTATATTGCGATTTTGCGATATTATGAGGATGCGATTTATAAATATTGTGATATGCGATAAGTGTGTTTTGCGATGACTGTAATCTACGATATTACGATTTTGCGATATTGCACAGCAAATCGCAGATCGCAATGTCGCAGATTTGTAAAAGTGCGTTGTCCAAAGAAAATCCTTCCATAAATCCATATCCGTTATGCGCTTTAATGATTGGATTAAATGAATGGATTGTCAATTATTGATAAATGGGATTTTGTTTTGATTGGAAGGTCGTTTCACGTTAAAATAATATATTTCATCTGCCTTCAACATTTAAAACTATCTCATCACCTTTCTCATGTCATTACTCTCACTTAATTCGTAAAACCACAGGCGCGAATGAGCAGAACACTATACAAAGCGTTCACAGAGCATTATGGGTAAGAAAGAGAAGATTTCAAATTCTGAAAACAAAGAAATGGCTTCACTGTATGCGGATACTGCTTGCAATAAGGATGCCGATATCACCACCTGGGAAGGAATGTATAATTTGCTCGAAGAAGAAAATCCCAGGGTGATGCAAGTTGCGGCTACTGCAAGCTCAAGTAATTCATCTGAGGCAACCCTTAAAGAACTGGCTTGTTCATTTCTGCACTGCATAGCGGCAAGACCAAGAATTCTTCCGTATACAGACATGGTAAAATGGGTGCTAGACAGCACCGATATTTCAGACAGGAAATTTAGAACTCCAGATCAAGAGCTCATTGGGTCGTTCACTACGGAAGATTTGAGGCTGATGTATAATTTTCCGGAACCTCAGGCGAGTTATAATAAAAAATTCATGGAGAATTTTTCCAAAGAACATACAAATTTGGCGGAATGCACAAAGGAATGGACCAAGAGAGATGAACCATTGAAGAAAAACAAACATGGTATGTAGAGTACTGGTTCACTCACCTCTCCATATTTTTTTGCTATTGCTATGTTATGCAGGCTTTTTGGAAAGCCTAACATAAATATGATCTTTCCTGAATGGTTCCCTTTGTTGAATGTTGCTGCTAACGCTACAATTGTAGACTGGGCCAAAATCTTGTCTGATAATTTGGCCACTACTATTTTTCATTACCAGTCTAAACGGACTATTTCTCAGAGGATTTATCCTCCTTTTTATCTATCTACCTATGTTATGGACGCTATCTGATTTGTTTCTAAATTCCCTTTGATGGGTTGGCAATGGAAAATTCATGATCCTTTACCTATTCATGTGTATCACAAGGAACTGTGGGAATCTAAGTTTGTCCCTCATTTTTACAAAATTTTCCATGGTATAATGCTGCCATTGTACAGAATATTGCATAATAAGGATGCTCCAAGGTTATCCCCAGAAACAGAAGTCGACATTCTCCCTATTGCAAGATGGTTTGGAGAAGAGTTGTTTACTTATTTTAGGGTTTTTGGAAGTTCTACTTCCCCCCATGTTTTACCCCTGTATGTTCCAGATAAAATTATAGCTCGGGAGATTGCTTATCAAACCTGTGGTCAAGGAGGTTTGACAAAGGAATTAAAAGAGAAGAAGAAAGGCATTTGGCCACAATTTCCCATAACCTGTGGAACATTTTCACTGTTTGATGTTGGTCACGCATTCAAAGAGGTAAGCAATATTACATGCTTACAACTGTTCAAATTTTCGAGAAGGTTATTTGACCCAAATAATGTTGCTAAAAATTTTACCACCACAATCAAGGTAAGGGAATTTTCAGGAGAAGAAGATCCTTTCGATGATATATTCCTAGGAAAATCCACACTGAAAGAAATTCTACATTCAGCACAAATGCAGTTATCTCCAGAACAATTTCAAGAATTTAAAGTTTACAGAGAAACAAGACTAACCACTATCCCTTTGGAAAATTTACGCTTGGAACCCGCAAGGGAACCAACTCCTAGTGTCAGTCTCAACGGCAGTTCAGGTACAGATAAGTCTAAGTCAAAATCTGAAAGAGAGACTTCTGAACGTTCTAATAAGTCTAATGAAGAGCATGATAAAAATGAAGAATTAGTGAAAGATACTGCTCAATCGAAAGAGCTTTCACAACAGCAAATTTTGACTTCTCAGCAGATAAATCCTCCTCCTACCAATGTACAGCAACAGTCAGTCACAATTGAATTAGACAAAGAATGGGAAAGCTTTAATCAATTGCTTAATGTGGAAGAACAGAATATACAGACCCCTGTACAGACAACAAAAGTTTTGAGCACAGGAATAAGTGGCACAGTCACAGAAACTGAGCACATACCTATCACTCCCTCATCTGAAATTTTACTTAATGTAGAGGAAATTCCCCCTCTAGATGTATTCTACAGCCCGAAGTATAAAGCAGTAGTAAAGAAGAAAAGGAAAAAGAGAAAATTGGAAGGTGCAATTGCTACTGAAGCAAAACAATTAGATGTCTTGTGGAAGGATCCTACTACAGAGCCTACTGATAATCTTGCCAAGTTATCTCAGATTACAGGGGCTTATGCTTTCGCAACTATTTACAAATCATTTGAGGTACATCTCTTATTAAATGAAAAACAAGAACAAATACAGGTTCTGCAACAGCAATTGCAACATGCACAGGCCAATAATGAAGCACAGATGAAGCTTGAAAAGTTACAGCAACAACTTCAAGAAATGCAAATTGGATATCAAAAAAGTTTGGCTAAAAAAGAGAAACAAATACAGATTATCCAAGATTAGCATAAAGATGATCCTAAGCTTCCAGAGTTTATTTCAGAAACTATTTCTTTAAACAATCAACTACTGCAACAAGAAGAAGTATTATGCCAGAAAATCTCGCAATGGAACTCCTTCTGTCAAGAAAGTGATAAGATCACTAATCATGTCGTTGATTTACGAAATGATTATGATTTAATTAATGAAAAAGTTACTGATTATTTGATATGGCAAAAAACAGAAGAAGGAAGAAAAGCTGGTGCACCAATTATTAATGAAAACCACAAAGAAATACTTTTCAATAACTGGGATGCACAAATCAGAGAGGCAGAGAAAGCAGCAGAGGAGTCAGCTACAGCAACAAACAGTCTTACTGATTGTGTAAATGAGAATTTGCACAAAGAAAATTTAATTTCAGAAACTGTTCCGGGATATCTTCCATAGGCTCATCAATTGCAAACATAATGGAAACAAAAGGCGGAAGAAAAAGAAAAATCAATTCAAAGATTGACAAGATTAAACTGGGATTCTTATTGGACATATCTAGTGAAACCACACAGTCAACACAGTGCGCTTAGTTACATCATTAATTCTGCTGAGAAGATTGCGCCTACACTTGCCGATTCTGTCTTTTCAGGACAATTGAAATCTGAAGTCGGCCAACCACCTCTTCTCAAAACAATGCTGGATGCTTGCAAGTTTAAAGATCAAGTTCATAAGTAGTTAGTTAATAGTCTTTATTTTTAGACTTAGTTTTAGTTTTACTGTATTTTTTCCTAAGAAAAGGACGGTCATTTAAACCGAATCCTTAATTTTTGTAATAAACTATTTTTAGATTTAGCTAGTAGTATTTAAACCCTTCTCATGCATTTAGAGAAGGGTCCTGAAATTTGTCAAGAACTTATCCTCAGAACATGCATTTTTGCACCCTCAGAGGAGGCTTTGATAAATGAATGGATCGAGATTTATTGATACCTGTGTCTAATATTCGTTACTGATGTTGCATTTTTGTACTCTTAATTGATATTGGATTAGGAAGAGATAAATCATTATTGCTTCTAGCTCACGAGTAGAACCAGCTATAAATGGTATTTCTATCTCTTAACTGTTTCCGTTTCTGTGCTAAAAGTGATATTTAATTTTGGCTGTTTATATGTTAATGTTTGAATACTTGAGTTATCATTTGGCATTTTTGTACTATGATAGCAATTTATTTATACTTGATATATGAATAGTTTAATATGCGATATGTATTTCATAACTGTTTCATCTAATTTTTTATATGAAATAGTTTATCTTTATTGAATTCTTTTCTTATGATAGTTGAATTATTTTTATTATCAATTATTATCTGAAATCATTTTAGATCGCATAACTGAAAAAATTTACATCCCAGGTTAGTTTAGAGTTAGATATTTCTTAGAATACAGTTTGCATATAAATAGAAATAGATTAAAAGAATTTTCACTTAGGAATCTTAGATAAGAAATATCTATTCTCAAACACACACACACATATTGGGAAACTAGTCCCATTATCCCCAGTCGGACCCACTACACCAAACGGAAAAGGAACTGCTAACCAAGGTCCGGACCGGGTGGGTATCCCTCTTGTTGTAGACCCGATTTTCGGGGCTTCAACAGCACCTTACTCATGAATGTTCCTTCATTTTTATTTGGTTTTGTGTACATATGGAGCATCTCAATTTACCATCTCTCATACTTTTAGATCAGCTGCCTAAAATGTGTGAGATTTACTTGCTTTTATAGATTAAAGTTTATTTTCTTTCTTAAGTATTAGTTTTAGAATAATTGTGTAATCATTGTTCTTATAAGGTATTTTGAGAAGATAGATAACTATTTTTTCCAATCGAATCAAGATTGAAGAATTAAGAACACACAGTTGCCTAGTTTCCTTACTGATTTGTCATTCATTTTATCAAAATAGAATTGTCAATTAATTGTGTTAATGGATGTTTTCAAAAGCCATTTCAAGATGATAATGATCCTAAAGTGAATGGTTGAATTTCTAATGCATATAGTGATTTAATTTACTCTGCACATTGTTATTTGTTTTCTAGGAATTTAGAGACTAAGGTATAATTGACTTCTTACACAACATTTCAAGAGGGTAATACTTCATATTGAATGTTGAAGAAAATCAAATATACATTAGTTGTTTATGCTTTTACATTTTTCCTTCAGATCCTCACTTAGTTGCATCACTGATATTCCTAAAGATCATTCAAGGAGATTGATTTAG
Organism: Pinus albicaulis; assembly: GCA_034641835.2. NCBI lineage: Eukaryota > Viridiplantae > Streptophyta > Pinopsida > Pinales > Pinaceae > Pinus > Pinus albicaulis. Next base: position 1,352,055,904 of record CM076577.1, on the reverse strand, counting down.
TCATACTTCATAAATTGGATGATTGAATGTTTAATGAATGCAATTAATGAGTTACCTTCTGCATGAATTATTTTATTTTCTAGATCATCAAGTATAATTGGTTGCTTAACACCATTTCAAGAAGATCATACTTCATAATTGAATGTTACAGTAACTAAATATACATTAGTTTTTTTTCTTTACATGCTTTGAAATGCTTTCTTAGATTAAATTTTCAATTCCTGCAAGTGTGTTTGCATGCTATATTTTCTTTTGAATTTTCTTTCTTTCTTTTTCTTTACTTGATTTCATAGGTTAGTTGAATTTCATGTCGAACATAGCAGGAATTATGCCAACGAGTTTTGAAGAAATGAAGACTATCATTTCAGCATTTTGAAAAAAATGAAGAATATATGCAGCCACAACAAATCAACACCATTCTGTAGCTGCAGAATCAGAGGACAGCTACAGAATTAACACCATTTTGCAGCAAATTCAGCAGTTTTAGTAGAAGCAATAAAAATTCATCTTGACTCTTTTATACATAACTTGTACAACCACATGAAGAAGATTATGATCAGGATTTTGCAGCCACCATTTTGCACCAATTTCAGCAGTTTTAGTATAAGCAGTAAAAAGTCATCTTGATTCTCTTATACATAACTTGTACAACCCCATGAAGAAGATTATGACCAAAATTTTGTAGCCTCCACACACGCAGCTCATCCATTTACAAAGGGTAAGTTAAGGTATGTCATTTTTCTAACTTTTTACCATAGAATTCCTTGAAAAGCTAGAATGATAATTTTTGGAAAAAAACATTTCTTTTCCTCATTTCATAAAATTGCCAATACCATCAGTTCGAGGGGGGGGGGGGGGACCATTCATATTCACATTTTTCCACATTCATACCACATTCAAAATTCCACATAATTTCAAAATATATTAACTATTACATTATTATTATGAGCATACAATGGCTTTTCAAAGGTACTCAAAAAGATAATTGGATACAAACAAAATCATGGTTGTCACACAATAGCCAACCTGTTAGAAATTTTGTCGTTGATGGAAAAGGAGATGAAAAAGGCAGAGGCAGAGGCAAAGGAGAAGACAACAGTAGAGGTAAAGTAGAAGATAGAAAAAGGGCCCAGGTTTTTGGTGAATGGTGTAGTGACATTTACAGGACAATAGAGGGCTCTCAGTTTGGAGCATGAGAAGAACGGAGTGAGAGTTTATTTACAGTGATAGGGCAGCAGAATGTACCAAGAATACAGAGACAGGGCAGCAGAATAGACCTGGAGAGCTAGGAACAGAGTAAGAGGCCGAAGGGGCCATCGATTCTGAAGATCAGGCCAAGGACAAGAAGAGTACTGCAAGTAAATTTCATTGTGTAGATGAAATGAATTGTTTCAGCATTATATAGACATTTTTGGCTTAACCTAAATAAGAATTTATATGAGAACTTGGGCACGGTGAAAGCTCTGTGTAAGGGGTCAATTTGGGGTTTTACACGTGACTAATGAAATTGGCTGTGTGGAACCCAGAGGAACTAGCGAGGTTTAGCCTGTAATTTCAACATATGCAATAGTGGATCCTGTCTATTTAAACACATTAAATCTCCGTATAAATGGCTTGGCATCGAGTTCTATTTCCAGTGTTGAAATCAATAGAAGTGAATCATAATCGATTGATTTATTAATGCCAGAGGAGGTACCTCTATTACATATACCTATCGTGAATGGCATGCATTTGAATACATGGGTTGTTCACAAATTGTCTGCATAGAAATCCAGTGAGAAATACTTGATAGGAGCAAATGAAATTTGGTTCCTTTTTGGATGGAGAACGTAAGTAATGGTGGCACTAGATTGTTGAACATATCTAATCCTCCGCTGAACTCTGTTTAGGTCAAAGAGTAATTAATTGTGGAAACAATTACCCTATATTAAGAACGAATATACAATAGAGCGCATTAATGAAACCACAAAGTTAAATTAGATGAAGTGGAACCATGAATATAAGAAGAATCCTGAACGTGAATAGTAAAACCAAAGGTGAGAAAACCAGCAGTATTGCGCGATGTCTAAAGTGGTAAGTGGATTTCTCATTTTGAACGCGATTTATGTCTTTAATCGACACATGTCCTAAAGTGGTTTTACAAAAAAATGTTTATTGCGCAATTTTAAAGTGTTAACGATTGTATCAATAAAAAATTCGAAACTCATTAAGGATCGTTGGATTGAGATTGAAGGAGCAATAAGCTCACGACTGTTGGATGCGAGGGGTAATTTAACAAGTGGGACCAGTTCATTGTGTGAGTTAAAATGAATAACACCTGTGCATTTAATCTACGTGACACTCATTGATTGTCGTCGGATCAGTTGGATGGGGCGCGACGAGATTGCGATCGTCGGATGAAATGGTATGTATGCGTGGGTCCAATATTTTTTTATTGTTGGCGGTTGATTTGTAATCAAGTCAGGGCTCTGTAAGAAAGAATGTATATATACAGTGTGTGAATAATGCGCAAAGTTTCGTATGATATAGTTGGATGCCATGGTATTAAATCCACTAATTCGAACTTTGGTTTATGTGATATATTGTGAGGTTGGTTTGAACCAAAACCAAGTTGTAAAGTTGAATGTACACAGTTGGTTAGTGAACGCCGTGGAAATATGAATATAAAGTGGCCAATACATAATGTGTTTTATTATAAGGGCACAGTTGGTTAGTGAATGCCGCGGAAATATGAATATAAAGTGGCCAATACATAATGTGTTTTATTATAAGGTTCCTAATAAATTGAACGGGGCCGTAATATATGTTCATATATTATAATTAATATACAAGTCAGCAAGGGGTGCTATGTATGATGGTTAGCATATAGTAGTACGTCGTGGGCCCGAGCGCTATTTCATGAAGTCGGGGTTTGATATTTATTGCAATGTTGATATATTAAAGTTGAGTGCGCATATAAGAATGGTCTATGTGGTTTGGATATGTCATGATGTGGGACCCAACCGAACCTTAATATCTTCCAGAGTAGTAATAAAGTCCAAAGATTTTTATATGTTTGATGGCTGGTACTTTGGGTTAAACGAAATTCGAGTAATTAATTCGAATACTCTTAAGAATAGGTCCTCATATGGTGAAATTGTAAAGTCAATATTAATCATGAGGATTTGCAAAAGCTTCCAAAATTGAAGCAAACATTGGCTGGGTTTTATTTAAAGAATATTGTATATGCTTGAGGATTTATAACCTTATTAAAGGAACGTTCTGCACAGTATTGAAATTGTCAATTGAGATTATCGTGGTTTTCCCAGATTGTGCATTGTATTGGAGGATAGATTAACCATTGGAGTTATGGTTTATAAGATTCGAATATTAAATTATAATGCCGAGAATGAACATTAATTTTCCTAGATTTAAAATCAGCAGTTATATATATTGCAGAACAGTTATATGTGTAGCAGTTACACAACTACAATGAGCTGAGGAAATGCAGGAACGAAAAAAAACAAAGATGGTTGTAGAAGAATTAGAGAAAAATATAGAGAGGAGTGTTGTTGAATGGGGTTGATTCAAAATTCATACTGTAACTAAATGAAAGGGTTGTTAATTGATTTTACATTGTTTGTAATGTAATTGGCAAGTCTCCAGAGAAAGACAAAATCCGACCGTAAAGTTGAAATGAATACATTTTCTGAGTAAGCTGGTAAAATAAAAGAGAATGCAGAATTGAAGCAGAAGAATTAAATAAAACAGATATGAATATTGGAGGACAGTAGTTAAAAAAGAGAGTATAGAACAGAGTTGATATCCAAGGTAAATCAGCAAGTGTTTCTCTTATGAAAAAGTAAGGGAGTTGGAGCTTCCTTGCAAGTTGTAGCTTGCAGAATTGAGGTTGGAGCCTCCTGTAGGTTGGTCCCTACAGAAAATCAGTGGTGAGAGGGAGTTGGAGCTTGCATTTGCATCACAACAATAATAAGATGTGGTTTTCTCCCTTTATGGGTTTCCATTTATATATGTTGTCTCTGTGTGTGATGTTTATGTGTTGATATGGTTATTCAATCTACTTAATACTTGTTTCTCTCAAAATAAGTATGTTGTTACATTATCTTAACACTTCTGCTCATATATTAAGTTTTTTCACTTATAAAGTTGATCATGAAGTTAAATTGGAAATAAGTTTAATTGAAAGTTTAAAAAGTTCATGAATGTGTTAAACTGATTCACCCCCCCTCTTAGTTTAACTAAGGTTTCAACAATTGGTGTCAGAGCAGGTTCCTTTTGTATCATTTTAACAACTGAAAGGAGATCCTAGGTCCCCAGGATGGCTAGTCAAGAAGGATCCTTAATTAACAAAGCCCCTTTTTTCACTGGTGCAAATTATGCCTTCTGGAAAATCAGAATGAGAACATACATAATGTCTTTAGGAATAGAAGTTTGGGCTGCTATGGAATTTGGGTATGACCCTAAGGAAAATGTCTCAGAGAAAGAAGCCAAACAAGATTTTGTGGCTAATGCAAAGGCCATGAATGAAATCTTGAATGGACTGTGTGAGGCAGAATTCATCAAAGTAATGCACAGCAAGATTGCCAAAGAAATGTGGGAAACTCTAGAAAATATTCGTGAGGGAGACAAAAAGGTGAAGACAGCCAAACTTCAAGTCTATATAGCCCAGTTTGAAAATTTAAAGATGAATGATGATGAAGACATTGCTAGTTTCTTTTTAAGGGTTGCAAAAATTGTAAATAATATGAAAGCTCTAGGGGAAACCATACAAGAATGTGTAATTGTTCAAAATATTCTAAGATCTTTGCCATCCAGTTTTAATCCCAAGGTCTCTGCCATAGAAGAAACAACAGATTGGGAAACCTTCACCATGAACCAGCTACTTGGAAAACTAACAGCCTATGAGATGAGACTGCCACAGAGAAAGTCAAATGTAAGGGAGGAAACCTTTAAGACAGAGAAGAAGAAAGAAGAAAAAGAAGATATATGCTCCTGCTCTGATGAAGAAGAGGCCAAATTTATCAGAAAATTGGATAGAGGCTCAGGTAAATATAAAGATAAAATTCCATTTAAATGTTTCAATTGTGGAAGAGATGGACACTATGCTTCTAAGTGTCCTTATAAGAAAACAAAGAATCAGACTCAGGGATCAGATAAAACCATATCAAAGAACTGGCAGAAAGGGAAGAGATTCAATAGAAAATCTTTCTATGCTCAGCAAGACAGCAGTGCATCTGAAGACTCAGCTGAATCTTCAAGTGAAGAAGGAACATCTGAACTTGTATTGATGGCTATAGAAGAGCTGGAAGAATGCATTCTAGAAGATGAGGAAGAAGGTGAAGTGGACCTTGAGGGGGAGCTAGGAAGTGCTTTGGAGGAAATTGACAGACTCAAACTGAAGTGCAAAAAACAGAAAGGCATTCTCCTCAAATATGTAAGAGAAGAACAAAATTCAGAAGTCCTCATTCAATTGAAAGTAGAACTTGAAGAAGCCAAGAAGGTAGAAGACATTTTACTTAAGAAAATTAAGGATAAAACTTAGGAACAAGAGAAACTTGAAGAAGAAGTAGTATGCTTAAGGAAGAAATTAGAAAATGCCCAGAGGAAAATAAATACTTCTCAAATGACAAGCTCTGGTAAGTTGAATGAAATTATAGATGCTCAAAGATCTCCTCTGATAAAAACTGGGATAGGCTATGAAGGAGAATCAAGCAAAGGCAAAGAAAAAGAAAACAAAAATATAATTTTTGTAAAAGCAGATGAGGATATCAAAGAAGTTCAGGAGATTCCTAAAGAAGAATAAATTCACAATGAAGTAGATAAAAACCAGAAGGAATCACAAATGACAAAGGATGAAATAAATAAGCCGTCAACTGGAAAAAGCTCATATACTCCTGAATATGTCAAATTTGGAAGTCATCAAAGGAAATTCTTTCCCTCTATGAAAAAGGCCACCTAGTATGCCTGCCACAAACTGAGACATATTGATGCATATTGGCATACAAGAAGAATTATACAAACAAGCAAAGGATGCAAAAAATGAAAATATTTCCTCAAGCAAACAAATGGAGAAGACAATCTTTCATCAGGTATACAAATTGCTTTTATGGATACTGTTTTTACTGTAAAGAATTTGGCCATAAAATCATAGAATGCAAAAAATATGGACAAAGATTGATGTTCAAAACCTCAAGGAGGTTTATGAATCATGGAGAGTTTAATCATACTCATAACTCTGCTAAAGATATATTCAAATGTTGTGTATGTAATAAAAGTTGACGTATGTCTTCCAAATGTCCTCTTAGATAATGTGGTTCATCACCTCAAAAAAGGTACCAAACAAAAGGATGCTTGTAGTGGAAAAAGAAGGTGAATAAATGTGAATTGGCTCTAATAGCTCAAGATCTAAAAAGCCAATGGTATTTGGACAGTGATTGTTCAAAACATATGTCTGGAGATAGAAGCAAGTTTATAACCTTTGATGAAAAGAAGTCTGGAAATGTTACTTTTGGAAAATATAAAGCAAGAAAAATCAAAGGAAGAGGCTCAGTCAGTCTGGATAATGGCAGAGGAAAAGCCTAGGATGTACTATTTGTGGATGGGCTGAAAGAAAATCTGCTGAGTGTCAGTCAAATGTGTGATAAAGGCTATGAAGTTATTTTTAGAGCACAGGACTGTGAAGTAAGATCAAGCACCACTAGAAAGACCTTGATCAAAGGTGTTCGAACAGAAAGCAATGTCTACGTAGTGAAAGAAGAGAATGAAGCATGCCATCTTAGCAAACTTGAGGAGTCATGGTTATGGCATAGAATATTGGGACACCTAAACTTTGATCATATCATAAGGCTAAGCAAGAAAAATGCAGTAAGAGATATGTCAGTCATAAAGAAGCCTTCAAATATCATATGTAAATCCTGTCAACTAGGTAAGCAAACCTGCACATCCTTCAAAACCAAAGAGAAGCTATCTACAAGCAAACCTCTTCAAATTGTTCACATGGATCTGTGTGGACCTTCAAGAACTAAAACACCAAGTGGAGTATCCTATTTTATGCTGATAATAAATGATTTTTCCAAAATGGCATGGGTTGCATTTCTCAAATAAAAATCGGAAGCACTTGAGAAATTCAAGATATTCAAGGCATTGGTAGAAAATCAAATATGATGCAAGATAAAGTGGATCAGATTAGATAGAGGAGGTGAATTCACAGACTATGATTTTGCAGACCTATGCAATGAGCACGAGATAAAACAACAGTTCACAATTTTAGGTACACTGTTACACCATTTTTTTGGTCATCTAACCCATTATCATTAGATGAACCCAAGTACACCATGTAAGACCAATTTTACCCTAAGTAAAATTTCTTTCACCATGTAAAATAACATTTGTCTATATTTCCTGGTCATATTTAACCCAAAACAAGGAAATTAATTAAATAAATCATTATTTATTTAATTATTTCCTAGTAATAAGTTATTTAAATCATTATTTAATAATATTCCTAGTTAAATTTGACTAAATCATTTTTAAATAATTAAATAAATCATTATTTATTTAATTATATTCCCACCATCTCCCTAAAATAATAAATAAATCATTTATTTATTTATTGTTTATAAATAAAGGAATTGACCCAAGTCAAAAGACCTTTTCCCTCCAAAAAATATAATAAAATATTCCTAAAGGATGATTCTAGAATTTGATTAATAATATTTTATTCATGCAACAAGTTCTAGATAACCCTAATATTTTGTTATAAATAGGAGGGTTTTCCCCATTCATTAGTCACCTCCATTGCATTAGATCACTCTGGATCTACTCTTGGTCACCATTTTCCTTTGTGAGCTCCCATTGAGTTCTATGTTTGTATGGGTTTTCTACACCAATAAGAGAGAGGAATTTTAGATCTGAAACACTGAGGACTATCAAGAACCCATCCCATTGAGGAGAACCGGAAAACAACTTTCTTGTTTTCCTCTCAGGTGCCCCATTCTTTAATATAATATAAAATTCCCGTCTGAGCGTAGATCAGGTCATATTTTAATGCCATTTGAAGGGCAGCTTCTTCGGTTTGAGGAAAATGTGATGCGACATCTTTCCCGATAGGTGGCAAGAGAGATCTAAGGAACTAGTCCATGTAGACATGGCCTTCAAAGGTAGGATATTGACATAGGCTCTTTCTTCTCCGCCATTCCTGGACATGATCGGATAGGTGGGTCGTAGATGATTGACGGAAAGAAGTCAATATTTCGATACCAGTGTCATAATGAAGGGGAAGCTGGAAGTAAGATAAAAAAGCTTGGGCAAGAGTCGCAAAGGTAGTATGAGAGGAAGTGGGCTGATCAACATACCACTTAGAAGCTTTGCCTGTAAGCGTGCATTGGAACAATCTAAGAAGGATGGAATCATCAGTAAAGGAATGGGATGAACACCACATGTGGAAAGATCGGATATGGTTGGAGGGATCCTCTCCAGCAAGGCCTTCGAACTTGGGAATGTCGGAGGGGAGCTTGGTTGTCATAGCAGGCCAACCAACATCGTGGTGGATAGGATCATTGATCAACTGATTGAAATCGGGGATACTGAGGCCTGCCATGAAGGGGAGCAAGGGAGCAGTCGAGGTAGTTCCTGTGGCGGTTCCGCTAGTAACAATCTCGGCATTAGGGAAGGGGTTGCTGCTAGCGTTAGGTCCGGAACTAGACATGGTGAAGGTAACAAGGGGAGAACCAGAAGTAGGGGGAGAAACCCAAGAATCAGAAGATGAGTCAAAGTGCGGACTCGGGGGAGGACTAACTCGACTACGACGGGAAGGAGCAAGTCGACCAAACGAAAACTGAGATGAAGGCCAAAAACTCTCCGGGATAAATGCCTTGGAGGCGCAATGATGAAGAAAAATCGACAAAGGTGTTTTTCGGTTCTCCTCAATGGGATGGGTTCTTGAAAGTCCTCAGTGTTTCAGATCTAAAATTCCTCTCACTTATTGGTGTAGAAAACCCAGACAAACATAGAACTCAATGGGAGCTCACAAAGGAAAATGGTGACCAAGAGTAGATCCACAGTGATCTAATGCAATGGAGGTGACTAATGAATGGGGAAAACCCTCCTATTTATAACAAAATATTAGGGTTATCTAGAACTTGTTGCATGAATAAAATATTATTAATCAAATTCTATAACCACCCTTTAGGAATATTTTATTATATTTGTTGGAGGGAAAAGGTCTTTTGACTTGGGTCAATTCCTTTATTTATAAACAATAAAATAATAAATGATTTATTTATTATTTTAGGGATATGGAGGGAATTTAATTAAATAAGCAATGATTTATTTAATTATTTAAAAATGATTTAGTCAAATTTAACTAGGAATATTATTAAATAATGATTTAGATAACTTATTCCTAGGAAATAATTAAATAAATAATGATTTATTTAATTAATTTCCTTGTTTTGGGTTAAATATGACCAGGAAATATAAACAAATGTTATTTTACACGGTGAAAGAAATTTTACTTAGGGTAATATTGGTCTTACATGGTGTACTTGGGTTCATCTAATGATAATGGGTTAGATGACCAAAAAAATGGTGTAACATACACCTTAGCAAAATGGAGTGGCAGAGAGACAAAATAGGTCTGTACAACATATTGCCAAAGCCATGATGCAAGAAAGTAACATTCCTCAAACCTGTTGGGAAGAAGTAGTACACACAGCTGTGCATATCCTTAAAAAAACTCATTTAAGACCAAACAGTGACAAGAATCCTTGTGAACTATGGCATGGTAAGCCAACATCAATCAAGCACTTTAGAGTCTTTGGAAGTAAGTGTTTCATAAAAAATAATGATGAAAATCTAGGAAAGTTTGATGCAAGAGAAAATGAAGGAATATTTTTAGGATATGCATCCAAGAGTAAAGGTTACAGGTGCTACAACAAAATACTTCACAAAATTGTGGAAAGTATTGATGTAAGATTTGATGAAGAACTATCAGACAAGGTAAGAAGTATAGATTGCAGCAATCCTCCAGAAGATCATGAAGAAGAGAACCAGGATGATGATGAAATAAGCAAGACAACAGAAGATACTGAACTGAGCTCAAAAGGCCCCTCAAGATACACTCAAACGAATCATCCAGAAGATCAAATCGTTGGGGACAAGAGTGTAGGTGTACAGACAAGAAGACAGCTAATTGAATAGACAGAAGAGGTATACCTAGAAATGTTATCACAAATAGAGCCAAAGAAGTTTGAGGAAGCCAGCAAAGACAAACTTTGGGTGAATGATATGAATGAAGAATTTGACCAAATTGAGAAGAACAACACCTGGGAACTAGTTCCAAGACCCAGTGAGAAAAATGTCATTGGCTCAAAATGGGTATTCAAGAATAAGATGAATGAAAAAATACAGGTAATCAGAAATAAAGCCAGACACTACAAGAAAAAAGGACATTGGTGAGGGGCGAAAATGGTCACCATAAGCTCATTGGTGAGGGTCAAAAGAGCCTTCGTCACCAAAAACTAAACGTCACCAAAGGTGGCGTCGCCGAAAGTATAGGTGTTGTGGTGACATTCAAAGTCCGTCACCAATAATGATTTATAGTGATGGATATTGACCATCACCATTTCATATGAGCAATGGTGACGGACAATAGCCTCCGTCACCAAAAAATTGAACGTCACCAAAGGTGGCGTCGCCGAAAGTATAGGTGTTGTGGTGACATTCAAGGTCCGTCACCAATAATGATTTATAGTGACGTGATGGACCTTTCATGGCTGTCACTATTGGTGCATATATATAACGACGTTCATTGACCGTCACCATAAACACATTGGTGACATCAAGGTCCGTCACGAATAATGACTATAATGACAAACAGTGACCCTCACCATTTCATATAAACAACAACAATTTATGGTGACGGACCTTTAATGGTCGTCACTAGCCAAATCACATTATATATGGTGGCGTTAGTTGGCCGAGTCACCATTTCATATTTAATTGAGGGTGAAAAATGTCTGCATAAGAAAGCTCATTGGTGATGGTCAAAGAGCTGTCCGTCACCAAAAATTGATCGTCGTTATTCCCTATGAATATCAGGGCACGATGGAATCGAACCACCAACCTCCTGCCTGTAAAGCAAGTGCTCTTCCATTGAGCTAGCACCCTTTAAATATTAGACTTTAAACTATAAATTACCCCTAAAGGTGCAAAGATACACCAAAGGAATAAGAGCAGGGGGAAAAGCTGAAAGAACTCGGAGTGTCCTTGCTCCTATTTTTATTTCCTAACACTCACAAAGTATGATCTTGATCTATGACGTATTTGTCTTAAGTGAAGTTTCTAATTTAATATTAAATGTTATATTAGGATGTGTCAAATGAAGAATCGAGAGGCTTTACGGGCTAATTTTTAATCCTTACACCAAAATATCTTAATAATCAAGTCTATGGAACAACTCGTTCAGTCCAACCAAGATTTAATGGAAAGCCTAAAACCAAATAAGCAGTTTAGTAAAATGACATTTTGGATATAAATTATGTTCAATTTATATGACAAGTATACAAGCAACCCCTGAAAATGAAGTGAAATAAGATGCACAGTCTATTATCAATAAGAATATAACAAAGGTAGAAAAAGTCTCTGATGTTTCAATTGTGGTATGTAATTTGATAGAGGTTGTATGAGAGTATCAAACTATAAACACCTCACTAAATATGGAAATGACAAAGTCTTTAGAAAATAAAGAGGTTAGAGTTGAGGTTGAGTGGTAAGCATGAATTGTTTTCAAATGATATATCAACAAGCACTCAAAAACACATGTTCATATAATATACATCGTACTCGTATGAATTTGCATCAATGTAATGACTAATATGATCAAATTTCAAATTTTCCCCAAGATAACATTTATCATTAAAAAAATCTGATTTCAAACATGAAGTAATCTCATGAATCCTCTTACTTATATTGCAATATCCATCTCGTACGATAGATCCAAGACCTTAACATTCTTATAACTAGGAATGTACTCAAGAGGTGCAAATGAACGTCGAATACATACATAGAAGTGGGGAGATTGTATAAAGAAATAATCAAGCGAAATATACTAAAAATGAAATACAACCCATGGGAGGCTAATTTAAATTCAATTGTTGTGAATTTTCAAGTGGAGAAAGTTTGTAATCGGTGTCCCATGGTGAATCAGCAAAAATTGTTATGGATAAAAACTTGAAGGGAAATTGAGGTTTAGTCTGGATGATGCTGATGAAGCACATATTCTACTTGGTGAAAGTGCACATCGCAAGGATTAGGGGTTCTATAGGCAGGATAATACTTTGAGCTTGAACAACTTTGCATTAACATAGTCATTTCAAATGGGTGAAAACACATATAAATCAAGCAATTTGAGACCTTTAATGTATGGTCAAGGAAAACTCCGTAACTGTGCAATGTTTTAAACTCTAAGATTGAAAAAGAGGAAATTAATTTGATCCTTGAAGGAAACTTGTTTTTGGACCAGACATTTTCAGACGTATAAGAAGCTCAAACAATCGGCGTCGATTACTATGTAGGCATTTTCAAAGGGCTCAAAGAGTCATTACCTTTCAGATACTAATATATTTTGGGAGATGGTTTGGTACAGTAAGAATCAGTCAATGCCTGAACAATGGTAGAATTTGAGAAAGAACACCAAAGATCTCGCCAATTTTGTTGAATGCCTCTGAGCAATGGCTTATTGTTTCAATAATTCCTCCTCAGTCATGGACTGCAGTTCATTAAAACAAGAATATTCTTAAGTGATTGGTCTCTCTCGTTTCCATGGAATAATTTAAATAATATACTCATAACCTAGCACAAAATGAAGGCATTCAACAAGTAATGAAAACAAGAATAGTGGAAATGATGTGGATTTTGGATTTCAAATCAAGGAGCATATATACAAGGATGAAGTGCTTTTGAAATTTCGTGCGAGGGAGACAAAAGGATGGGCTGCAGTTAAGTTTGGAGTCTCTGGATAGAAGAGAAAGGGAAAAGAGGCAAACTTCAAGTTCAAAGCACAGTAGTAATGACCCCCCGGAAGGGAGATTTTGATTCTCTTATTCAATCTCAAACAGGGCAAAGAAGTTGGGGCTGCCTTTTGGTCAAGTCGACATTCATCCGTTTTATCTCTGTGGATGTAGGTGATGGCATTAGCCAAGAGAAGTACCGGACAAAGCCTCAGCATGAATATATCCTTCTTCATGAATGCAATGATTATTTGAATTATGTTCAAATAAAAGAGATGAGAACAAGAAAGAGGTTTTATAATTGTTGATATGCAAAGAATAGAATATTCTAAAATAGTACACATCATACAGTGAGGACTCTAACTGCAATTTGAGACCTTTAAATGGGTGCAAATATATATAAATCCAAGTAATTCTGAGACCTTTTTAAATGTATGGTCAAGCAACAACCTGCATCCGTGCAAATGCTTCAAACTTCAATTTGACCCTGCCTATGCGCTTACCAAATGAAAAAATCTCTACCCAAAATTTATGCTAAAAAGCACAATGAAAAATAATTAGTTGCTGAAAGATTCAGATTTGTTTATAAAAATGTCATGGAAGAGGAGTTTGCAACAGAGCGTGGGAACAGTGAAATTCAATGAGTGTGTTTGGAAAAAAAACTCCCAAGTATGCTCAGTAAGTTACAAAGTTGTCATGTATCAACAACCTTGAGTCAGAGAAGAGTAGAGGCCTCCTCTATGTTACCACAGACTAGTGAAAATATGTAAGAAGTATACATGTAACCATAAACTAGCTTTATATGGAGAAAGTCAGATAATTTACATGGGCAGTAACAACTCGTATTTATGGCCTCTCAAGTTCAAGAACCGTAGGATACTGGCACAGCACAGCCTAAGACAACTTCGTGAGTACTATATTATACAATAAATATACGTACCTAGCCAAGTAAAGCTAATTGTGCACCAAAAAGCGCACCGTAATGTTAAGCACGTAACTAATAAAGGTATTATTTTCTCCACACAAATGAAAAACATCACTTGAAAAACATTTGTCCGTTAAAGTGGCATTCGTGTAATAACACATGTACTTAATTACCCAAAGAAGAGAAGTGGCAAATACGTACATCGTATAGCCACAACTTGATAAGTTGAAAAGTGCACAGAATGTGTCACTCACTATCATAATAAGGATCACAAATTAGAAACCACTAAATCGATATTTTTACTCTTTGAAAAATGTCCAGAGATCCGAATGTTTCATTATTGACAAATCTGGCAAGTTTGACAAATCATTACTAATTTGAGTGAAAGTGATGCACCGAAAAAATCTCACTAAAAAGTTTCTACTTCAATAGAACTCTCCACTTTTCCACAAGGTGAGCTATTACAAGTCTTAATTATTTACTCCAAATATCTAACACCTTGTTATTAGTAGAACTGCTGAACATGAATTTTAGCTCTACAATGTCTTTAGTTTCGTAATCAGTCAGCATCAAGGAATGTGATGCAGAAGAAAAAACCCAGACTAAAATCGGCAGCACGACCTGCGTGGGTTCATAGAATCCTTTCGCGGCACCGGGCCCTTTGGGGACTTCTAGGGGATGCTTTCCCCGACGCTCCCAATTTTCGAAAATTCTTGGAGGATGTCGCGGGGACGTTTTCCCCATTCGAGGGGTCGAAGGGGGTGCATGAGGGGACGGGAGGGGGCGTGAGGGGTCACTGGGCAGTTTATACCCTTATATTTAATTTCTTCATCAAATATTTTAACCGGGGCTACAATTAGCACCATATCCATTTACATTGTACTTCGAACTGTGATAGATTGAATATTGGGAACTACTAAAGCATTTCCGGGAGAGTCGATTGCACGACCAGATCTTCATTGTGATGTCACCGAACAACGATGTTTTTTTATTGGTTTCTTTCTCCAAATTTCCTTTTCGCCTTTCCACAACCTCTTCGCATATAACAAATTCCTCGTGATTTCACTAAAGTCGTAATTGGAGGAGAATTTATTATATCTCACTTAAGATAAATTTTAGGTGAGAGAAATAGTAGCGAAACCAAACTCTTATATGGGAATACATTTATGGCTGAGGCATGCGAAAGCAACAAATAGACAGAATGTTGAAAAGTGCACAGAACTCCAATCAATGCTTCAATCTCCACTCAATAAAATTTAACTGCAAATAATCCACAGATTTAGGCACGTCCAAGTGTTTCAATGGAGCTGGCATCGACAGATGCACAAAGATGAAATATTTAGAGGAAAGAAATGCCCTAATATTTTTTCCGGGATTATGCAGATTATAGGACACTTTATCAAGACATGCAGGGTCAATATACTTTCTCATCTAGGAGCTAGAACTATTTCACCACTCGGTGTTTTTGCCATAGGACACTGTGCTGAGCACTAATATACCAAATCTAATTGCGCCAGTATGTTCGGTTTCAGAAACATGAATAAAAGGAACCATTTTTTCAATTTTGTAACCCGAGTTCTAGTTGAAAGTTTCAATATTAGTACAAAGTATATTTCTTTGGAGTAAATAATCATCTTTACATATACTATAATGTCAAATAATTTTCGATACCAAAAACCCTCCAAGAACAAACACAATGAGCAAAGTGAATGATCCAAATGTTTGTGAGGCAATCATGTTTTGACCTAATGAGGTTAAATTTAAAAAGTGCTGCCAACATCTCATATCACAAAGAGGAGTGGAAGTAGGTTTTGCAAAGAACTTGCAACAATCAAGCAAGTACCTCCGTATTGTTTCATTGAATATTTTAGTGTTTTGACAACTAAAACATTTAACAATCTGATGTCTTCGATTAATTTTTTTTCATAGAGCTAATTTTAAGTGCATGAAGATGTTACATTTTGTTTCCATTTCTATCTATTCATACATTAACAAAACAAGACCAAGTATATGTTACCTATAGCACCATTCCATAAAAGGGATTTGGGTGTCGCTTTTAATGCCAAGATCTTTTGAAAAATGCGCTCTATAATTAAATCAGTATTTATCTAGTTCGTCCTATCTCTCTCAGCGCTCCGTAACTTTCTTGAATTTGAGATCAATGAAGAGATAATAGACTGTAAACTATATTTTCAAATTTCGATTCAATAGCAGGTTGCTGTAACGTTGGACATCAACTTTAACACAATGAAAATGATAGCATGGTACAAAATGAGCCCACATTTATTGCGTATAGAGGCATGCAGATGCAAATTTTCAAAAGAAATACAGGTGCCCAAGACACAGGATCTAATCCACAATGCTGATGTTATGTGTCTATCACTCACGTTCCCTAATACAGAGTTAATAAAACAACATGCTATATTATCCCATGGAGACAATATTTCACAGAGGGCAGAATATAACAATATTTATACCCCAAGTGGTAGCAAAGGATAATTTTCTACAATGATAACAATTATTAAGGCCCCATGCAAACTTGATGGACAGATCCTTTGAAGCTTCAATCTTGAAGAATCGTTTGGAGAAAAAATGCACAGCACTTGAATGGGGCTTCAACTCCGTCAGTAGAAAGTTTCAATAAATGTGCACTTCTGCGTATCCCCTTAGCATCCTTGGTTGCTCGAGTGTTATCTGTACTAATGGTCTCAATATAAAAAATGACCCCTCCTTCATGAATTCGGTAATTTGATATATTGGTAGATATCTCTTTCTCTCGACAAGAAGGTCTTCCTGCATTCTTCTTTTTGACCCAAAGTTTTATAGGTTGAGGAAAGAAACTACCCATGTGCAGCCCCATCTCTAATCTCGTGGTAGTCATGATGATTACCAATGCAAGGCTTCGCAGGGATCTATGATGATTGGGCCCACCATCACAATATTTGTCCAAGAAGAGGGATTTAGCCACAGTGGAAGACTTGATTTGTTCCAAGCACAAAATGTATAGCCGTTGAACCTAGTCATAGTCAACTCTCATATGTCTTGATACAAAGTGCTTTAAGACACCAGAAGGATAAGCCTCAAGGAAGAAAGGGTATTGGATAGCTGATGTATGTGTTTTGATGGCAAAGGTTTCTATGATGGAATTTGAAGGATAAGCTTCATGCAAGGAGCAGGTTGGATAGCCGTATGTATGCCTGATACAAAGGCTTTAAGACAATTTTAAGGATAAGCCTCATACATATATATTGAAGCAGTCATTATTAAAAATGATCAAGCATGATCCAAGTTCACTATTGGTCTAATAAAAGGAAAGTATTGAGACCTGTGACCATCTTTCACTTCTTTTGTATCAATAAAACCAAATACCAGTGTCCCACTGGAAGCACCATCACACCGAATGTATAAAGAAAAGGAATTTCATGACAAATGCCAACAACTAAAGAGTTCATCTCGCATACCAATTTTAATGTCAAAAGAATATAATCACTATACAGAGATCTTAGGGCATTGTCCAACCACTATAATATATCGATAAGAGATTCACCAGCATAATTAACAAAGAAACTACCGCTGGAAAAATATGCCAATGTATCTACTCTTCAACTAAAGACACATCGTATTGAAGCTATTCATTTCTTGCTATTTTGTGATCTATTTTTTTATTTCATATTAATGGCATTCCTATACTACAATATGCATGTATTATGGTACCCATTTTCAATATCATAAACCACATAAATTGGACCAAATTTTCAATAGAATTTAACTGCAATGGCAAACAAAGATGTAAACAATAATAATTTAGCTCCTGAAGCAACAAAGAAAAAATTATAATATTCAACATAGTAGAACAAGGTAGACTAGTATAAAAAACTTTAGAATGATTTATCTAGATCCTTTAATATATACTATATCTATATTACTCTTGGCTTTGTGAAATAAATATAGTTCAAGTTTGTAAATTAATGTATTCTAGTTCACCTTCCTTTGCAAGCACTGTGACTTCCACATATGAAGTTGTGAGACCCCAATTTGACAATAAAAATATCTTGAAGGAAGAGGTCCTTTATATAAAATATTGGAATGGTTGTTTGTTCCCCGTATCTATAAAGGATAAAAATGGTGACACTTATAGACCTAGAGGTTGGGTTTAATATAAAATCCATTGTTGGTTACACTAGTATATGTTTCTAGCATTTCTCTCCGAATCTAAGGGAGCAACATTTGATTCTTTGAAAGTTCACTACTCATTGGGTCTTTTCTCAACCTTTATCCTAAGAATATGTATATGGAAAAGATCATGAGATTCGATTCTATCTTTGAATGACTGCTTTGGAGATCATAGGCAAAAGTAACAATTCGTTGTATTCAGAATTTCAAATACATAATCTAAAATAATAATGTCAATATCCTAGTGGAAACAAATGGTTTGGAAGTTGAATATCCACCATTGACATATTGGATGCCATTTTCATGATTCTGCTAGCAGCTATCTTGCTATAATAGACTTAGATTTGACAGTTGCCTTCAACGTGAAGGAAATTGGTTCTAAATTGTAAGTATTAAGCATTTAATTATCTATTGTAGCTAAATATTCTTGGTGTGTAGGTGTTAATTGGAAAAATTACTATTCATGAAAAATTATTTCAAAATCGCTTTCCACTTCCGTAAAAACAATATATAGTCCTTACAAATAATCCATTGGGTTGGTACCTTTTCACCATATATAATTAATGCAATAGATAATGGAAAATCGTTAGATTGATAGAGGCGTTGATGCAAATTTTCAAAAAGAAATTATGAAGCCCAAGGCTGCAGGATCTAATCCCACAATGGTTGAGGTGTGGTTCATCACCACGTTCCCGATACGTAGTTACCAAACAACATGCTATATTATCCCATGGAGACAATATTTTTACATGAGGGATGTAACACAACAACATTATGTACCTCAAGTAAACAAAGATAATTTTCAAAGTTAATGAGAACAATTATTACAAATGGCGGAATTGGATGGACAGATCCTTTTTGGAAGTTTGACTCAAGAACTGTTGGAGAAAGTGCATAGCACTGGAAATGCCTAACCCCGCTGCCACAGGAGGTGCTCATTTAAAGTCAGGCACCATGCGTATCCTCACATCCTTGGTCGTCTTCAAGGATCTTATAATGAATGTCTCAACATAAAATGACCCCTCCTCTTCATGAATTCAAAGAATTTGATAGACATTAGTAGACATCTTCTCTCTCGATTGAAGGTCTTCTTCCAGATTTCTTTGACTCCAAAGCTTCTTAGTCGATGTTGCAATCACCTCATGTAAGTCCAACTTCCTTAATCAGCTCATGATGATTACCAATGCAAGGCTCTGTGAGATCCATGATGATTGGTCAAATGTATCGATAACATTTGTCCAAATAAGAGGGATTTAATGGAAGCCTTAGATTTGTCTCATACGCAAACAGAGTAGCTGCTGAACCTAGTCATAGTCAACTCTGATTTATGTCTTTGATACAAAGGCTGGTTGTACCCAAGGATAAGCTTCATGGCATATATTGATAGTCGATGTATGCCTTGGATGCTAAAGGTTTTAAGACAATTTCTCTAAGGATAAGCCTCATACATATATATTGGATAGTCGAGGTATGCCTGATGTGCTTTAAGACACCAAGGATAAGCCTCACATATATGGTCATTAGTCGTCTATTAAACATCAGCATGAATCAAGTTCATTGGTCTACTAAAGGAAAAGTACTTATCTCCTGGTGACTATCTATTTCCTTTGTATCACAAATAAAAGGCTGATGTCTGTTATCTCAAAGCACCATTGCAGCTGAATGTATAAAACAACAAGCATGAGTTTCTATGACAATGCCAACAACTGAAGATTTCATCTCAGACACCAATTTTACTGGTTTCTAAGGAGTATAATCTCCAGTAGCAGGAGATATTTTAGGCATTGTCCAACCACTATATTATATTGAAAAGAGATTCCCTTTTACAATACAATTACATCGACGAAATCAATGTCAAAAAATATGCCAATGACTACTCTTCACAACTAAAGGACACATTGTATTGAAGTCATTCATTTCTTGGTATTTTGTGATCTATTTTTGCTATTTCACATTAATTGAATTCCTATACTACAATATGCATGCATTATGGTACCCATTTTCAATGATTATGCAACCACAAAAAATGGAGTTCAAATTCTCAATAGAATTTAATTGGTAAAGGGCAAATATATGTAAACAATAATAATTAGCCTCGATACTTAAATAAAGAAAAATTTATAATATTCAACATAGTAGAACAAGGTAGACTAGTATAAAAACCTTTTAGAATGATTTATATACATCCTTTAATATATAATCTATCTATATTACTCTTGTCCTCTAGGAAGCAATATAGGGTTCATGCCAAGCTTGTAACTAATGCATTCTAGTTCACCTCCTTTTGTAGGCACTGTGACTTCCACATATGCATAGGAGACCTTGCCAATTTGACAATAAAATATCTTGAAGGCATGACATCCTTTGAAGAAAACATTGGAATGGTTGTTTGTCTCTGCATCTATAAAGGATAAAAATGGTGACACTATAGACCTAGAGGTTGGGTTTAATATAAAACCACTACAAGTGATACTGGCATATGTTTCTGAGCATTTCTCTGAATCTAAGGGAGCAACATTTGATTCTTGAAAGTTCACTACTCATTAAGTCTTTTCTCAACCTTTATCCTAAGAATCTGTGTATGGAAAAGATCATGAGATTTGATTCCATCTTGAATTTCTATCTTGATGATTGCAAGAGGCAGGTGCTACCAATTCTGTTGCATTCAAGGAATTTCAGTTTCATACAATCTAAAACAATGTTAGTATCCTAGTGAAACAATGGCTTGGAAGTTTTGAATATCCACCATTGACATATTGGATGCCATTTTCATGATCTTGGCTAGTGAAATATCTGTGCTTATAATAGACTTAGATTTGATAATGTCTTCAACGTGAAGGAAATTGGTTCTAAATTCTTGAAGACAAGGACATAATTATCTACTAGAAGCAATAGTCTTGGTGTGTAGGTGTTAACTGGGAAAATTACTATTCATGAAAAATTATTTCAAAACGCTTCCAGCTCTGTAAAAACAGTGAATACAGAGTCTCAACAACCATTGGGTTGGCAATTTTCTACTGGATGTTATATAATTAATGCAATAGATAATGGAAAATCATGGATTGATAGAGGTGTGGATGAAAATTTTCAAAAGAAATTATGTGCCCAAGATAGCAGTATCTAATCCCACAATGGTTGATATGTGTCTATCACTCACGTTCCCTGATACAGAGTTACCAAAACAACATGCTATATTATCCCATGGAGACAATATTTCATGAGGGACAGAACATAACAACATTATGTACTCCCAAGTGGTAGCAAAGGATAATTTTCAAAGTTAATGAGCAATAATTATTACAATCCTATGCAATCTTGGATGGACAGATCCTTCGAAGCTTTCAATCTTGAAGAACTGCTTGGAGAAAAAGTGCATAGCACTTTGGAACAGTTCTAACCCTGTCAGCAGAGGTGCCTCAATAAATGTGCACTACAGATCCCTGACATCCTTGGTTGCTCTAAGCAAGGATCTTATAATGAATGGTCTCAATAAAAAATGAACCCTCCTCTTCATGAATTCGGTAATTTGATATATTGGTAGATATCTCTTCTCTCTGATTGAAGAAGGTCTTCCGCATTCTCTTCTTTGACCTAAAGCTTCTTAGAAGTTTGATGTTGCAATTACCTCATGTAAGTCTCATCTCTAATCTGGGTAGCTCATGATGATTACCAATGAAAGGCTTCAGAGGGATCTATGATGATTGGGCTCAGCAATCGATAACATTTGTCCAAATAAGAGGGATTTAATGGAAGACCTAGATTTGTCCTTAAGCACAAAACAGAGTAGCTGTTGAACCTAGTCATAGTCAACTTTGATGTATGCCTTGATACAAAGGCTTTAAGACAATTTAAGGATAAGCCTCATACATATATATTGGATAGCTGATGTATGCCTTGATACAAAGGCTTTAAGACAATTTAAGCGATAAGCCTCATACATATATATTGTCTAGCTGCTCATTAAAGATCAAGTATGATCTGAAGTTCACTATTGGTCTAATAAAAGGAAAAGTACTATATCTCCTGGTGACCATCTTCATTTCTTTGTATCACAAATCATTTGCCTTAAAAGAGATTGGTGGTTTGAAAGTTTTCAAATTCTAGTCTTGGTTTCAAGAGAATCTGGTCAATCGCTGGAATGAAGTGGACTTATGTTGAACTATAACTCTCCAGTTTAAAGATTTTCTACACAATGTATCTTTGGTGACCTCGTGATAATTCTTGGATCTGCGAAGATTTGATCTGTGGCCATATGGAATTGGATCTGCAGCTCTTTGTTGTTTGATCTACATCCTAGGTTAATCTGTATTAATTCAGTGGCAATCATACAAGTTTTAACAATCCAAACTCATCTTGGCCTGTGACAGTGACATGGTTGGGTGACTAATGTGATCAAACTCATAAGGAGGCCGGTTATAACACATGTCTTTTTAAAGGCACAAATTTTGCAAATAAATCACTGAGGCTAGTATTTGTCAGGTCTCAGTCCTTAAAGCTCACTTCTGGAGTTTCCAGAGTCGTTTGAATTTGTGGAAGGTTCTATATATACACTCTGTCACAGTCTCATTGAAGTGGACCATTCAAGCTTCATTCCAATTTCTGACCGTTTCAAGGACTGACAAAATTCTTGTGTTGAAGTAATTTGATTACAGTGCATTGTAATCTCTCACCAATAAATTAGTACCTTCAATGCTAATAAATTTGAATATCATGTGCATTGACAGAATTTCCTTGACAACAAAGTATGAAAATATCACTATGTATCATGACAATTTATCTCCTTGACACTGATGACTACAGTGTAAATATGATCCTGACTTAGAGGAACACAGTATGACCCTTGGTTAGTACGTGTATGGTGATCTCTGTGTATTGACAATATCTCTAAGCATTGTCTTGGGACTGTAGGAGTACCAAGCTCAAAATGATAATAAATCTAGGTTGTGGTCCACATGGCACAAGCTTGTGAGTAACAATGATATGCTTGCAAAGATATTATTTGGGTACACTGCTCATTTTATCTAGAATTACAGTGAGATAGTTGTCCGATAGTTGGTCATATTACAGTAGGAACGTCATCAATATAGGAAATCTAGTTTTTGACTGAAAATGAGAGCAGGGCATAAGGAAAATCATTGCCACAAGGTAAAACTATGATTGACAACTTTTTATTGGAATGTATATTATTTGGAGTTAAATACAAACTATGATTATTTGTGGTAATGCTATGGATGTTGGAGAATAGACATTCAAGAAAGTTTGTCACTATAACACGTCTACAATGTAGTTGTAGATCCTTTTTCACCTTGGTTTCTATTTTCTGCAATGGCTTGTAGTGGTAGCATGATGCGTGCATTAGATATTTGCTTCCAATGTTCTAGTGAACCTGGTATTTTCAAGAGGCTCATAACCTATTAGGAAAGAACTCATTTTTTCATAAGAGGCATTCCTAGAAAAAATTGGTCAAGAGGCCAATCTGCAAGACAAAATTATAATATATTGTGACTTCTCCAAAGCTTGAAACTTGTTCACTGGTTGATACTTCACTAGTCATTCAATAATGCAGCAGTCTTCAGAAACCAAAACACAGTGGTGACTTGCAGGTCATGTTTGCATTATGCTAGTACAAGCTTAGTCTATTTAGAGGCCTACCATATGCAACAAAAGAGATTTGCAGAGAAGCTTGCCATGTGGACTATTGGAATTGTAGGACAAATGAAATAGTTAGTTTATATATCTTCAGCGATTTTGAATTAGGAAAGAAGCCCTTAAAATGTTGACCTTTTGGGAAACTATGCAATGATGAGTGCTTTCTATGTCCAAGATTATAATGATGCATTTTAGATGAATTTCTTAGCTTTCACTGTCTTCAGATTTTTGAATATTGATCATATTAGATATTGTAAGTTAAAGGTAATTTTTATTGCAAAATCTAGCACCCCTATGGAATCATAGGTATGGGCACCTCAACTTGACCTATCTCTCTCAGTTGCCATGAGAGAAACTAGTAGATGGACTTCCGAACATTCTGTAGAAGATCCACAGAGTTTGCGGAGCTTGTCAGGCAGGGAAGCTACATTGAATACCATTTTATGAAGGACAAGCTTGGAGAGCGTAGAGGGTCCTTCAGTTGGTACTTTCAGACATATGTGGACCAATGAACATGACATCAACCAGTGGTGCTAGGTACTTCCTTCCGTTTTTTTATTATTTCAGTAGAAAAATGTGGGTATATTTTCTATAATTAAAATATGATGTGTTTAATGAATTTCAAAAGTTCAAAGCATTAATAGAGAAACAGTTAGGTTGTCATATTGCCTCTCTTAGATATGATACTAGTGGGGAATTCTACTTAAAATATTTCAATAAATTTTGTGCTAAACATGGGATCCAAAGACAATATACTACACCTTACACTCCAAAACAAAATGTATTGGTTGAGAGGAAAAACTTTACTATCACAAAGATGGCTAGGTGTAAGTTGCAGAGGAAGTCTATTCCAAATAGGTTTTGAGCTGAGGTAATGTTCACAATAGTATACTGGCTGGCGAAATGAAATATGACACTTTGGTCTCAAGTTGGAGGACCAATTCCTGTAGTTCCAATGCTAGCATATGCACCTGTGAGGCAAAAATATCCATTTTTTTTATTGTTCCCCAGACATTGTTCAGTGTAGGGCAAGGGCAAGACATTTCTTCATTCCATGCAGATATATATAGGCCACCTACTGGATTTTTGTCATCTACAACTGCAACATTTTCATATCCAATGCAGTCACCCTGTTTTCTGTACACTGGGCACCTCTCTGGATGCAACTCTGCCTATTTTCCTGCTGTGTTTGCACCTTTCTCGGACTCTTCAAGTTCACTCCAAGTACTTCTCAGATTTTGACCTCTGGTGCAATTCTTCCGCCCCATATCTGACATCCTTAATGGGATTGACAAAATTTCCAACTCCCAATAATGATAGAATCTGGTCCAGGCTAAACTTAGATTTGAATTCTGGCACAGAGACTTTTGAGGCAGAGGGTAAAGAAGAAAGAGCAGGATCAAAACATGCAGTAGTTTTGGAAGGTCCTTTGATAACAGATGGGAAAACTAGAGTCATCCAACAATCATCAGCATCAACTGACTCTTTTAAATAAGGTGGGATTTAAATAGATTTGAAAACAAAAAAGAGATATAAAGATAGCCAGGTTCTGTAGGTGTTGGTAGCTTTTTTTTCATGGGGTCTGTCTCACCCAAAGGGTGTTGCTTATTGGGCACATTAAGTTGTACTTGAATCCCAATGTGATGTTGATAGAGTTGTTTAATCCCAAATGGCTTAAGCTATAGATAAAGGTGTACTGGATTGAATCTGAGATCGATACAAGGCCAGAATTTCTCATGCAGATTGAAATTCCCATATCACTAATTTGCCTCTTTTCGGGTGATCCTGCTGCACTTTTTACATGTATGCTTATTGTAGAAGTATGAACGGCACAAGCCAGGTGTTTGACAAAATTCCCAAGAAAAATGTTACCGCATGGAATGTTATTATTAGAGGTTGTGTTAGGGATGGACACTGCCAGGAAGCCCTCAAGCTATATTACCAAACACAACAGGGGGGACTTAGTGGAGACGCACCTTTCCAATTGTCCTCAAGGCATGCGCTGAGATTGTGGCCCTAGAGCAGGGCAGGGAAATCCACAGTTACATGGAACACCATGACTACAGGGTATTTCGAAATTAGAAATTGTGAAGAGGAAGGAAAGGTACTTGACGAAATGTAGCTGGGAAGGTCAAAACCCAATGTGATAAATTTGAGCGTGATGATATCCAAGTATGAGTTGAATGGTCACAACAATGGTGTAGTGAGATCTTTTCTAAATGCAGCTGGCTGGAGCGAAATCCAATTCAGTCACTATTTGCTAGTGCTCTCGCTTCTTGTGCAAAATTAGCAATGCTGCAACAAAAAAAATGGATGATGCATATGAAGTGTTTTTCAATATGCCAAAGAGGGATCTGATTTCATGGAATGCAGTAATTTCTTGTTATGCATTGAATGGATATTGTGATGAGGTGTTGGTGCTCTTTTATCATCTTCAAAATGACAGGAATGAAACCAGATGTAATTAAATGGAGTGCAGATATTGTGAGGTATACTCAATTTGGTCATAGTGTTGAATCCATGAAAATATGCAGTTGAATGCATGTTGCAGAGGTGAAGCCTAACTCTATTACCATAGCAATTATTTTTCCTTCATGTGCTGATTAGTAGCTCTGTAGTGTGGGTATCAAATGCATGGGCATGAGGAAGATGCCCTGACACTCTTTTATGAAATACAAGAAGCAGGCATTAAAGTAGGCCATATCACCTTCATTGCTATTTTATCTGCCGGCGGCCATGCAGGACCAGTAGATGAAGGCTAGCATCATTTCAATCGAATTAGTAGAAATTTTGAAGTGAAGCCTAGAGTGGAGCATCATGCATGCATGGTTGAACTCCTTGGCCACTCGAGACGCTTTAATGGAGCATATGTGACATTTTCAAATATCTATGCTACTTCTATGGGATGATGTAGTCAACGTGAGAAAGCTAATGTTAGATAAGGGAATTGAAAAAAAAGGAACTAACATCTCATTTTCACGGACAATTGCAGCTGCTGCTAACTTAGGATGTTTTGAAATATATCATAGAAACTCTTCAACAGTGTTCTCAAGTTTCAATGATAATACACCCTCTTCATTTGAATTTTGCCTCTCCAAAACCATGGAGAGGAGAGACATGGAGGAGTTACAACCATGCATACTTCCTTAACAACCCTTAAGGTGGTTGGAAATAGATAATCATGACAAGCTCCAAGCATTGGACAAGTCTTGGTTGAAGCCTTATGTTGTAAAAGACGAATCCATCAGGCAAGTCTTGGGCCAACTTTGGGACTCCATTGAGGAGTTTTGATGCATTTCGAAATTGACTCAAGTTTTTCTACAATTCTTGGTTATAGAAAATCAGTGGAGCCAAAAAAAAAAAAAACATTTTCAAGGAAATAGGCCTGCCTATCAGAGGCCAAAATTTGGGTCACTGGTTTGAAAACAGGAATTTCTTTGTCAAGCAAATTGGATGGAGTAGCCAGCAAGGGAACATGACAAGTTGCTGCCTCAGACTTGCATATTTTTGTGGGCTTGTTTGTCTGTATTCAAGGCGGTTTTGTGGTCAGAGAAACCTAGAGGAGTGCGTGATTTGGTCCTGCAACACATTTTGGGAGGAACTATAATTTTTTTAGGTGGGATTCTTTCTTATTCAGTTGAGGACTATGCCATGACAAGACTCATCTGAGAAGGCAATGAATTCCATGGATGTTATAGGGATTCGAATAGAGGTTGGGAAGGTCTAGTAGACTATGGAAGTGCAAATACACTTTTTATTGATACTTCAATAAAAATGGAGACCTCGTGCACCTCTAGAAAGTAGTTCTACGCTGCCTCACATCTATTGTAGCTATTGCAAAACTCTCATATATGCTTGAACATGGGAGGAACACGATCACAAATTACAATATTATTTTCTTTCCATTTATTCTCTTCCTCTACGAATTTCATGGCAATTGAAATCATCACTTTCTTCTGTTATTTGAGCATTATATGGAAGATTTCATGTAGTTGTTTCACAAGGTGCCATAATTTATTTTCAAGAGACGGCTATTCAACAAACCCTGATTTATGAGTCCTACTGGATCCTGTTACAACTAATACTTGAATATAATTCCAGAAATTCTCCTCCTTCGAGATTGTAAATCATCATATCTTTTCCCAGGACAAGAGCAGGTGACTGATTTCATAAGAAAGGTATTTGAGATGCTAGTTGGAGCAATTAGAAAGCTTCAGGCATTAGAAAGGTTCTTCCACAATTGAAACAAGGTGTACAGGGATGCTTGATATACTAGAAGACTTCTTGAACTTCTTATATTTTGTATATTGTCGAATGGATGGGAGCACTTCAACATTAGAAAAGCAACATTGAATAAAGAACTTCAGTATCCCAGATAATGAAATTTTACTTTTCTTATTTCAACTGAGGCAGTGGGGTGGCAGGGATTGGAATCAATTTTCCAAGTGCAGATACAGTTTATTATATATGATCTATATTTCAGTCATTTTTTTCTTTTATGATCTTAATCATGATCTCACAGTATAGGCCAAGACAAACCAGTGATTGCATATCAGTTGATAATAAAGTGTATTGTTGAGGAAAGAATATTGCATCGGTGTACAAAGATGGATTTGGAGAATCTGGTGATGAATCTTTGTAAAAATGAAAGTTTAAAGAGTTATCTAGATCACAAAGAACCTATATATCGTGCTTTTCAAAATGAAGTTAATGCTATTTGTTTGGTTTTCTGTAAATTTGTTACTGTTATGTTTATTATCTAGCATGCATATGCCCAGACAATGACCTCTTGCCATAACTGCAAAAAGAAAATCTCTAGTACCTATATCCAATTATTGTAGTTGCTGGAAAAAAGCAATTCAGAATAATTTAATACGAAAAGAACCCATTTTACACATACTGCTCCTTTGTGAGTTTCACAGCACCTCAAGTGCCCAAGTAGGAACTTTAAATTTCACTCTAACAACCCCACAATGCATCATTTTATGGAAACTTACACTGCATAGCAGGATTGGATACAAACATGTCAGGATTCCTCATTTCTAATATGGTGCCAACAAAATTTTGGCCATCTCAATGGTTCAACATTTTTTGTAATACAAGACCCAACCAAGTTTCATTAGTTTACTCTGTTAACCAAACCAGGTTTCATGAGTCTAAAAAGTACATATGACATTCTAATAGCTCACTGCGTGTGTTTGTACTACCTATTTCTTCTACTCAAGGAAATAGGTATAGAAAATATAAATCTGATAATAGATCAAAAAATAGGTGGCAGGCCCTCTTAAAAGTGAGGAGTATTTGGGAATAAACACTCATTTACAATTGACAAGCTCCAAGAGTGCATTTCGAAAAATGGGAAATAATGCTCTGACAGGTGCATTGGCAAGAATGTTTGAAGTATTTCTACATCATTTATTTATACTCCTAGTGAGTGTGTTAAATAACATATGCAAATTGATTTATGGTATTGAAACAATTGGTATGTCTATTGGAAGTGGAGTATCCATTGCCAAAAATGGATCTCCAACAGCAAGAAAGTAACATCAAGACAACATATACCACTTGAGTAGATTAGAATGGACCAGAAATGAATAAAATTCAATGCCATGTTCCAGAAATTGTTAAGTGGTGAGCAATAGAATAGGAAGGAATGCTTTCATTTACTTGGCATCATCATGTTGTGCTAGATGAAGACTTCTATTACATGATCAATTGGGCAAGAGTTGACATAGGTATCAATTTTTATCAGACTACAAGTATCATTTTGTTAATTTTGGGCAACTAGATCCAAAATCCATGTTACATTGCTCATATGATGATGATGATATTTTTGTTGGATTCCTCTTTCGGAGAGGTGCAAGATTGATCTAAAGATCATCTTGTTTGGATGAGAAGAACTTATATTTTGATTTTATTTTCCACACATGTGAAAATTGTCAAGGTCGACCAAAATTGTAATGAAGGCTTGCAAGCCCAATAGATGTGTCACACACCCTCATTGATGGATATAAATTGGAGAGAAATGATGTCCATTTCATCATCAACTCATCACGCATTTCCTCTTGTGATCTGATTGGTTCATTCAGCCTTTGGAGGCCTCTCTCTCTGACATGTGCGGATCTGAAGCGGAAGGAGTGCGAACTCTCTTTAGGGCTCTTTGCTGGTGCGTTGACACGTGTTGACCGTGGGTCAAAGCTTGGAGTTTGACCTCCATTCTTGTGCAGAAAATCCAATCTCTTGAGGCAGCATTAGAGAGCAAAAAGATCGAGGAGAAGGGTGAACTTTGACCACAACCCTAGACCGCAACGTTGAATTTCTGCATTGACTTTTTCTGTTGATGAGTGTTGACCTTTTTGGAGCTGTCTTTGAGGGGTGTGTGTGTGACACTTGGAGGATTGGCTGATCCAACTATGTATACTCTTGAGCAAAATGGTTTTGTTGAAAGGAAGAATAGAACCATTGTGGAAGTTGCCCGTGCCATTGTGTATGTTCAAAATAGATGCCCGCATTCCACATTGGACTCCAAGACTCCAGAAGAAGTCTTCTCTAGTAAGAAGCCCGATGCCTCCCACTTTAGGCTTCAAATGACATCATCAACATGAGATCCAAGTTCGACGAAGTCAATCTTGAGCTCAAGGCTCAAATTCTGGCCAATCCTGCTTTTGATTACACCAAGGACACACATCAATGGGTCAAGAAGTCGTTGTCATCAAGCCTACAATAAAAAACCCTAGATAAATGAACATGACAGCAAAAGGGGTCACATCAATGGGTCAAGAAGTCATTGTCATCATGCCTACAATAACAAACTCTAGATAAATGAACATGACAACAAAGGGGGTCAATGACCTAGCCAGGGCCACATTAGGGCTAGTAGTTACAATTGTAACCACAGAGAATATTGTTAGTGGATATATCTAGCATCTCATGCCAAATGAGGTGCCACCATATATTTTGAAGATTCTTCACTTGCCAAACACTAGGGCAAGCAATCTAGTATGGCCTTTGTCTAACTACTATAATTGCGATACTATCTAACATGAAAATTCAAACAAGGGGAGCCATAGCAGATCTTCACGTCTTTATGAGGTCCCCTTCAGAGGAACCCCTCCATATTATCCACATTTTTTGTTTATATATTAAATTCATAGAAATAATGAAGGGAGGGGATCCCTCCAAGCAATAAAACACTGTTCTGCACATGGTTTATGATAACGTTTTTGCCAACTAATTAACTAGTTTAGATTTGCATGTTGTCTCTTTTTTGGGATTAATATAAGAAACTAGGGAGTTACGCAAATATTTAAAAGTCAAGACAGTTCATGAAATCAAGGGCTTGTAAATCCATTGCTTCAAATGCCAGTGTCAACATTAGATTCAAATTTGACAAAGTCTATCTTGAGCTCAAAGCTCAAATTATAGTTGATCCTACATTTAATACATTAAAAAAACTCATCAATGGATCAATAAGACATTGAATGAGTGCTCTGTCATCATGCTTGCTGTAGTTAATCCTAATTAAATGAACACAAAAATAAAAGGAGTCAATGGATGCGCTAGGACTACATTAGGATTGGTAGTTAAAAATATAACTAGAGAGAGCATGTGGTCACCGGCTATATCCATGGAATTTCAAGCCAAACGAGGTGTCACCATCTCATTTTAAGAGTCGCAACTTACAAACACTAGATAGGACTTTCAGCTCTAATATGGTCTTCATTCAACTAACACCATTGCACTCCTATCTAACACAAATCTTAAAAAATGAGGCAGAGTCACTGCAGATCTTCAGGTCTTTATGAGGTCCCATTCAGGGGAATCCTTCTATTTTCATATGAAATCCATGGGTTCTATCTCTATATTGAATTCATGGATACAACAACGACAAGGTTCCCTCCAAGCCATTAGAAACGACTCTATGCATGAAGGCAACTCCTTGATAGTTTCTTTCCCGTGGATTTTGGCATAAGCAAGGATGCTATCGTGCTTTTAGTTTCAAGCCTTCTTGGAGGATCCCTATGCAAAAATATGCCCTCCTCCCAATCCCATCAATTCATCTCAAAGAAAAAGTTGCCCCTCAATTCTGCCTTTATAGTGGAGAAATCAAAGGACATTCCAGTGTTGGAACTTGCATGTATATGCCCACAACTTTTTGTATTGAAGGGATGGCACTCTTTGTCCTTTGAATGGGCTTTGGCCATCTACAACAATGCTTCATGGGTGGAAATATCAAACCTAGATTACCAACGATGAGCTCTTCCTCCATTCCAAGTGTTACTTCATTGTAATTTTTAAGGCCATGGTGGATAGGAAAAAGAAATTCAACCTAGGACCCTATTTCTAGGGGAAAATTCACCTCTCCTTTCATCCCTAGTTCTGAAAGTTTGATCCAAACACGATGATTATTACAGCAACTCTGGTCTACTTAAGAGTTCCAAACCTCCTCTTCACTTATGGTATCCTAATTTTCTTGCAACTATTAAAAACTCCCAGAATCATTTTATTAAAGTTAATGGAGCTCATATTGTCATGGGCTCAACATCTTTACCCATATCTGTGTAGTGCTCAACCTAAGTTGTGAGTTTCCCAACTAGTTGCTCATATAATGGGTTGATCTCACTTTTACCGAAATGTTAGACATTGAAAGCAAAAAATTTAGATGTAGATCATGCCAACAAATTGTACACCTCCAAGAAACCTATTCATCTTGATTCTTCACCAACATCTTCTACATCCAATGGACATAGGAAAAATCCCAAAGGATGGTAAGTAATACAGGGAAACATATGTGCTCCAAGAAAGAAAATGGCTCAACCGAAAGAAAATAAACCTATGCAAGTTCCCCTTGGTAGTGGTGGGGAGACACACTCAACTTTGGTGCCATCAAATCTCTTTTGAGGTTTAAAGCATCTTCGTGAATCGAAAAAGGAAAAGCTTAGTCCTAACAACCTTGCGTTCATGATTCCCTTTCACAAATCAGTGTATCACAATGCCACTAACCCATGTCAACAGAACTGGGTGGATCTATATTAGAAAGAAAAAGTGATCCTCATGAGACAAACCACAACACCTAGTGACCATGTAACTTCTTCAACTCTCTACAAACGAGTCAAGTTGTGTAAAGTGTTTCTCTATGTTCTCTACATTTATATCTATTTCATAGTTATGTTCATAGTTATGGGATTGAAGCATGACAGAGGAAGAAGGAAATCATGTAGCATCCACATTTTGGCAGTGTGAGTACCCATTTCTTTGTATTCACTTTTCATCCACATAAGAAAAGAGCAAAGCATAGGCCTCTCCTAGTTGGGTTCATCCTGTATTGGGTTTTCCTAGGGTATATCTTGTATTCAATGTATGGATGGTGTGTAATTGTTTGTTTCCTTCATTTCACTTTTCGCTGCTTCTCAGTAATTTCTGTGTTAAATCTAATGATATAAAGTCTGCAATCTTGAGTAGAATAGTGCTAGTAAAAGACTGTATAATATTATAAAATTTGTTATGAAGATCCGGTGGAACATCCACAACAGTGTACAAATCAGAAATGGACTAAGAACCCAATGGCATGCATTAACTCCATTCCTTCTCTATGCTTCCAAGTTCCCAGAGATAAATAACATCAAAGTGTAACAAAGATACAAAGCAAGACAAAATTGCATATCAAAATGCACACTTTCATTTCTGAACCAAATGACAAAAACCTACAAAGCCTCCAAACTAAACAAAGTCAACTCCACAACAAATGAGATTACTCGCACTAATATCAAATGTAAATCAATATACACTAGCACAGACACATCTAAAATTGTGTCCGATATGCACATCAATGTTCCAAAGCTCAGGGTTGAATATCTCAAATTTCAATACTCAATACATCAATCATTTCTCTAAACTCAAGATATGCAATATTGACCCTGTCGAAACCAAAATTAGATGGATCTGGGATATTATATTCGATGCACCTAACACATAGTATAGATTAAAT
This sequence comes from Pinus albicaulis, assembly GCA_034641835.2. Classification (NCBI taxonomy): domain Eukaryota; kingdom Viridiplantae; phylum Streptophyta; class Pinopsida; order Pinales; family Pinaceae; genus Pinus; species Pinus albicaulis. Next base: position 1,352,022,159 of record CM076577.1, on the reverse strand, counting down.
GCAATTACATGCAAATAAATTATTGACAGACTCACCCACCCCAAGCAGGATGTAGAGCATCTCACATCTTTCAGTACAAACACAAACAACTATTCATTAAAATACCACTTAGTTTATTCATGTGGTAAGGATATGAATCAATCTACAACAAGAATTAGAAGGAGAAAAAACATACCTTCGGTCCCTCTCCGCAAGCGCATTTTCTAAAAGTACAGTATATCCAATGTCAGCAGTTGATGCATTTGCCAAATAATCCTGGCCCAGACAAAAATGGACAAACAAATCAGTATCACATGGCAGGCATAAGAAATCTGAAAGTAAGCATCTGGAAAAGTTGCATTCATAGTGCCAAAAATAATAACAGTAAGTTGAAGCAGTCATTGGTGACAGAAGCGTAGATCCATGTTCCTAGATACAATGGATTATCGCATTAAGTCCCTTGGATTACAAGTTAGAAAGCAGCACCGAATACAACATGCATCAACAGATTTTTATCTACAGCTCTTCCGTGTTTGGACAGACAATAAGAAATTAAATACAATTCATGTGAAGGAAAAATAAAAAAAAAATCAAAGAACACTTCAAATTCAAGAATGCAAACTCAAAATCAAAAGAGCACATCAGAATCTCTAAATAAGGTTTCATGATGATCACCAGAAGTTGAATCTTTGCAAAATGTTTGGCTCTAAAAAAAAAGCATGAGAATCTAGGCTATGATAGATCATAGGAAGCTAAGACATTAAATCTATGGGATGTTGGATATCATTGAATTAAATTGCAAGTAGAGATGATAACAAGTCGAATAAATGACACCTACCTGCCCCTTTTGTAAAAAATAGGGAAAAAATTTACAGCTAGATGTGCTTGGAAAAAGGAGGGCATGGTTGCCTCTACAGTGACAACTAGAAAATGAAACATGGAAACCCTATGCACAGCAGGTTGCATGAGTAAATGCTAATAATATATGTTGGAAAATGAAATTGATATGCTTGAGACGAAAATAAGTGAGGCCTATTCATAAAGCAGTTCGAAACTGAATCCGCTGGTTAGAAATTGTCCCCCACCGACAACGCTTCAGGCACCATTCAATTCTACATCTAGTATCCAAATTATCAAAATTCAGTTGTGCATAGTTTTGTTTTCTGTGATCAAAACATAGTAATACCCACACAAATGTTCAAAATGCAGAGCATATATACATACGTTTTTTGTTTCTGCTTGAGGGCATGCATTGCACATACTGTGGCTAGGGTTCGAAGCCCATACTATAAATGGGGTTATCGGGATAATCAGACACTACAAACGCACATACTGTTCTAGGGTTCGAAGCCCATTATAGTTTTGAAGATCTTAGAGATGGCAACATCAGCTTCACAAATGGCTACTAGCATCAATAGAATATTGAATCTTTTCACTACTTTCTCTGATGGATTGACAGATAAAATCATGGAGGAAAATCTTAAAGATGTTGATCTCAATGTTAGAGCTCGGGCACTCAATTCCCTGCTTCTAAATCATCAACTCCAGGTTTTCAAGCAGGGTGATTTCATAGTTTACAAGCAACAGGCAAAAGAAAAATTTGTAAGGTTTAAGAGCCTCTCATCTGAAGATATGCTCATATATCAAGTCATAAAAATTGTTGGAAATATGGGTATATGGAAAAAAAAATATGAAAAGGGAAAAAAAAATTACAGCAACCACAGGTTAACAAAGCATTGAAAAATCTAGAAGCTCGTGACTTAATAAAAGGGGTGAAGTGTGTTTCTAACCAGGAAATGAAGGTGTATATGCTAGCAGAATTGACACCTTCAAAGGAGATAACTGGAGGTGCATGGTGCACAGATAAACTTTGATATGGAGTTCACTAACATTGTTAAGAAACAGTGTTTGCAGTTAGTCTTGCAGCAGGGTGTAGCCACTATTGAGAGTGTTGCTGATTTTGTGAGAAAATCAGGGATATCAAAGGTGGAATTGAAGGTTTAAGAGCTGAAGAAAATGGTGATGTGGAAGAAGTGATAAGAACCGGAACCAGAGACTTTGCTGCTATAGGGGTTCCCAAGCTCAAATTCAGGAGTAGTCGGCATTTACGAACATTTCTTGTGGAGTTTTCCCTGTCTTGCAAGAGTGCACAGATGATGGCCTGATTTCTGATTTTCATGGCACAGAAGCTACATTATACATGCAATAATTGTTTAAACTCTTACCTTCTCATAGACCTCTCAACAGATGGAGGAGGAGGGTGGCCTTCTTCTTCTTGAAACTGAATAATCATGCTCGAGTCGAACTCTTCAATGCATTCAATATCGATGAGAGGGTTTTCAGGTTCCCCTCCTGTAGCTCTAGCTGTGCTCTACTGTTTTGGTTGGTAACAGAACGTTATGTCTTTTGTTTGCCCGCCAATACTCCACGACAACCCCTCTTCAAATTTATTGAAATTTAAATGGAGTGGGAAAATTATTTTCGGATGAGTCAAAGCATTTTAATCGAAAGGGTAAAACCTTTAAAAAAAACCAACAACAACACAAAATTTATTCCAATATAATAAATATTTAAATTTCTTAACTTTATTCAAATATGGTAAATATTTTAATATTTTTCAAAACAAAGGTGGATGCTATGTTGGGTTTGCAAATCACTCTATATCTATTTATGTTATTTTTTTTTTTTCATGGTATATGATTAATCTAGATTTATCTTAACTTCCAATCTATCAAATGTCTATAGAAATCAAATCTAAGGAATTTTGCATTTCAAGAGATTTAATTCCTCTCTCTCGGCCTTGGTAGATCTAGAGTTAAAATATATCTAGATTGGGTTAGTTATTAATTTTATGTTTTTAATTTTTATTTTATTTTGACAAACTCTAACTGTTAAAGATAACATTACAACGTTTTGACCATGGGAGAAGAATTCAACACTGGAGAAACCCTAGAGGCCCAAGGAAAAATTGCAGGTGGAGAAAGGGTCGTAGTTTTGACAAAGAGTGAACAAGATCTAGACAATGTGATCTCTGATATCCTTGTCAAAATGCAAAATAAGATTAAATGGTAACAATGAGTTTTTTATCCACATGATATATATTTTGTACAAATATGGTGGCCATGATAAACCCTTTGAAGACACACAATTATTCATCAACTATGTTTTTTAGATGACATTTTGACTGCTTACTATTGGACCGACATGGAGGAGGAGGAGGAGTTGGTGGATTATGAACTAGAGGAGGGGGGTTTTCAACAAATTTGGTCTAGTTCCAAGGATTTTATCCATTCGCATTTCAAAGTCAACTTAGAAGGTCACCATACTGTAGTTTCTGGGCCTACCAGATCTTTAGAAAGCAAAGTTAAGAATTCAATAGGCAACTGTCTAGCGGTTCGAAGGCCGTAACCCCTACTCCAGCCATGCACTATTTGGGTCCTTTAGTTTCAGCTAGCCCAGGGCCTGAGGACGTTTGTTAGGGGCTAGAGAACTCTTCTTGGGGTGTTTGGCTCTAAGTTTAGTTTCCCTATTGTCCTAAATATTGGAGGAAGACATATAATGTGTTACTACTTCCTTAGGGTTTTCATAATTTTTTGAACACAGTGGGGGTTCTTCACTCTCATAAGCCTCTCTGGATAGTTTTCTTGTATGTCCTTCATCTCAAGTGCCATCAGCCTCGCCCTCCTTCGGCGAGCTAGTGAAGGAGAGCCTTGCCTCGACAATGGAAGAAGGTCAAACTAACATCATAAATGGGCTTGTGGTTTTCAGGGAGAAACACCCTTGTGAATAAGAATGAGTTATGATTCAAAATGAATCTGAGAAAGCAAGGAAGTGGAAAATCCATTGTAGTGTAAAGAAGAAGAACAAATTCCTTCGTTCTCTATTTTTGGGAGTCAACGTCACCATTCAAAAGACTGAGGAAATGTCCCAAAAATACTTAGCGGGGTAAGTAAGGGGTTGAAAATGAAGGTCCTTAACCCTAAATTTGTGGGCAGACAAGGAAATATTACCTATTGTAAAATTTCCTCCAGAGGTGTCGCTATTAGCCCAAGGTTGAATTCATTTGTGCTTCAAAGATGTAGCGGACATCCGAGAGGTACAACAAATGGTTTAGAAAATTGATTCATCTCCTATCCTTTTCAATTTCTAGATGTTCCTCTTCGATGCAAAGTAGGAGAGACTAGATATGGCCCCAATCTAGGTTCATCTTCCAAGTATCCCTCTTAACTATCGAGACACCCTAATGTTCAAAGATATAGGTAACTCATTGGGATCTTATCTAGCCCATGAATCTACATATTTAGAGATGGGGATTAAGACATACACCCATATTTTGGTTAATATTTTGGTTGGTTGACGCAAAATGACACTTGGTGATCCTTACAAAACTAGGGTGTCGGTTTCATCATCAACAAGAGGCACAATTGACAAGTGGCAACATCTCACATTTAAGGGACTTAGCAACAAATATTTATGCATGTTTTTCCACTGAGGGTACCTTAAGAGGGAGATAGTTTTGCATGCAGGTAATAGTGAACCTCGGAATGTGGAGCAGCCAAAAGATGAGGATCATGGAGTGGAAGAAACCACTCATGCAGAGAAATTTCGTGCCAGATGGGCAGAGGGAGTGCATGAAGCTATACCACCAGGTGAGAGGTGGGGTGACATGCATGAATAATCCCAAGAGGAGATTTCTGGGCAGGATTCATGAGATGGTGTGGATCTCATGAATTGAACCTGGCTACAAGGTGCCCACGGCGCAGCAGTAGCATGATCATTTGGATTGATGCAAGCAGATCAAAGTGACAGTGTCAGATACTGGAGCGTGAATCAGAGTTGACAGCAAGTGCAGAGTGCATGGGTGCAAGAGTTCAACAGTGCAGTGGTTCCTAATGACATGTGCAATTGGGCCCAGCAGAAGTCAAAGACTTTGATGATAGATGCATCAGATTGATTGAGTTGTTTGGAGCCTATTCAGTTTCAGAGGAGTTGCAGAGTAGATGCATGGAGTTGTATGGCGCTTGTGAAGGTTGCAAGGAAAATGCATGGAGTTGCATGTCGCATGCAAAGACAATCCTTTCTTGTTGAGAGGCAGCGTTGAAGATGGCAACAAGAAACAGTGAAGGAGGCATCCTGAAACATATTTCCTGATCCTAGTTGGAAAGTGATCACCTAAACTAGGTGGGGTCCACACAAGTGATTTTTGTCGCAAAGTCTATTTTTAGACATATGGATCATGGTCTATGAGCTGCAGGATGCTATTTTTGGATGGTTGGTCAAGTTGGTAAAAATAGATGGACCTCTATTTTTAGACATTGGGCGGAATCTATTTTTAGACTGCCAGTCTAAAAATAGATCAGTCAAATATTATTAGCCCTTAATAATATTTGGACTGTAAACATTATCTTATCCTCTTGGAGCACTTCAGTTTGATGCTTGGATGTGGCACATGCAGCTGACAGAAGGAAATACACTTTTCCTAAGGGTTAGTTGAGCTATTGCATGGTTGACTTCAGTTAGAACTCATGTGGCATAGTTTGGTGGAGTTGATGAGACAGTTGGTGGAGTTGTGTTCGGTTTAACTTAGTTGAACTAGTTGTATTTAGTCTAACTGATAAATACACTAGTGATGAGTGGTGTGATTTAATTATTAATTAATTCACTAATTATTAACTCATAAATCAACTAAAGAATACATCAGCTAACTGCAATGCATGGACAGTTCAGTGGAGACCAGTGTTAGAGGTGGGTGAAAGGGTGAGTCTACTATCAGTTGTGACTATAGCTGTGCATGAGATTTGCACACACATTGATTGAGATTGCCAATGAGGATTGCGCAGTACAAGCCAGTGGGATTCGAACTTGGATCTCATCATTATTCATCTTGGATTGCGCAATAGAGGCAGGCAGACAGGTGGAGGAGATTTGAACTTGTGACTTGTTCATATCTGAGCTAGTTTGTGTGTAGCATGTGAGATAGTGCTGAGAGCTGTGAGGAGCTTTGTGCTATGTATTGTTACATGTTCTCTATCATTATAATATGCAGATAGTTGGGGGTTTTCAGCTGTAAGCTTTCCCCATTACATACTGTGTTATATGTGTGCTTGATTATGTTTTAATGTGCGCATGCGACTGCTTCTATTTCCGCAAATTGATGATCAATTGCAGAAGAGGTTATGTATTATGCATGAAGCTTAAATAGTGTGTAATCAGGATAATCTCGGTGAATAATTCAGCTATTATTCAAATTTCTACATCTGCAACCGGAGATTTCAGGATAAAAAGAGCAGGCTCCAACAACAATTGCATAGAAGCCTTTATTACTCAAATAGAAGAATGTCACAACAAGTTGTCATCTCTCAAAAGCTCCTACTACAACCTACAAGCTAATAGTACTCACTCTTATTATCTATTTCTACAAATGTCTAACTAGTGTGCCCATCCTTTTCATTTATAAGTTAAGAGAAGGTGCTGTTAGAAAACAGGCTAATGATAGCGTTAGTGGTGCATCTCCCTTGAGCATGAGAAACTCCCTCATAAATTTTCCTTGTATGCAAGGCTTTTCTTTTAGAGTAGTGCATTATCATAGTGAAAACCCTCCAAATCTAGCTGCACCGGTTTTCCCACATTGGTTTTTTTCTGGTGATAGTTGTCCAAAAAAATCGTGTCACTTTGTCTATGAGCATGTTATTCAATATTTGATCTGTATGTGTAGGTTGCTAGTTGTATTTACTATTTACTTCGCTAATTTATTGAATATTTCATAAATTAACTTGTAACTTAATTCAAGTAGGAGAAGTAAATCAAGATAGTGCAATAGGGTTTCTTAGATTAAGAAATTTTCACATTCCCTAGGTCTAGCCCCATTAAGTCACCTAGGGCAACAATTTACCAGGAGTCTAGCTAGAGGAAAACTTTTATCTCCTAGAGGCAGCTGTGTTGCTGGGTGCCCTCACTCTCCTCAGAACTTGGGCCAATTCCGACGATGGAAACTCTGGATACCTCAAGCCCTAGCTCTAGGATCAAGTTTTTCCTAGGTGTTCCCAAGGATAGAACCTAGTAGGATCAATTTGATCTATCGAAGTAAAAACACTTGTCTGATCCTTTCCCATCACCTTGTACAGGATAGGAACATCATTGGTTGCTAAATTCCATCCTTGAACCTGGGTTGGGTCCACTTGGCCCCGTGTGGTCCCATTTGGTGTCAAAGGCCTTTCATCAAGGACCATTTGGGAATCCAAGTTCCCAAAGGATTTTAGGGATTGAGAACTTCCTTCATAAGTCTTATTCTTCTCCCTCAACCCTTCAATCCCCCTCCTCTCTCCCTAGAAGATAATTCCCTTTCTTAAAAGGAAAGCAAGTCCCACTCTTTATTTTATCTTAGGGAAAGGGTTTCGAGGGTCACTTCCCACCTATTCATTGACCTATACTCTACAAGTGACTTCCTAAACTACCGGGACTCCACCCATCGGTGAAATTCCATGAAGATCAAGGAGCCTTAGATGTGGTGACAATGGGCTAAGCCTCCATCGTTTCCCTTGTCCTAGCAGTTGCCCTCTTAGGAACCCCTTTTAGATCCACTACTCGTTTGAGTGGTACAAGTTGTTCACAATTCCATTTGTGAAAAACTCTTTGGTATGCCCACTTTTGCCATACTACAGCTCCAGGATGAGAAGTCCAAAGCTATGGAGGCTGCCCTTCTTCTCACTGAATCAACTCTCTACAATATAGTGAACTAGGGCTAGCTGGTTGGCACACTTGACTGTTACTTTAGTCCTTCAAAGTCTGCACATCCTTAGGCCCTATACACCTTCCCTTCTACCAATTTTGTTGTCCTTCACCAGAACAAGAATCAGGGCTCTTCTTTGATAGTAACCTAACAACCCTCCAACTGTACTTGGCTTACCATCAATCTGCCCAACCACAGTCAATTCCTTTTACTGATCTAGGGCCCACAATATTTTCTTCATCTAGGGCTCTTCAAATCTTCCACCTAACAATGGTTTGAGTCCTCTCAAGATCATTGTTCTTGTATATCGACAATTATATCTTTGTTGTCCAATCTATGAACAAATATGAACTACTCCTCTTATCATACTTCTAAAAATTTGTAGATGACTAAACTAGGGTCACAAATCAGCCACTAATAGTCCATTTACTAATTTTTTATAGGTTTCTTCAAATCTTTATCTAAAACTTTATGGAAATTCCACCAAAATCAACTCCTCTGCATGTCAATCCATTCTTCATAGGGCACATTTCTTCTGCATGCTCAATCTTCTGCTCAAGTTCCACCCTCCTTTGGCTATGTTGTCTCCACACATACTGAATCTGCAAACCATCTTCCAGATCTGCGGTCTTTATTTCAAAAATAAACCTCGCTCTAAGGGTCACAACCCATCTTCTTCTACGCAAATTTGTCACAATCTTAAGGTCATACCTTATTAACTAAACATGCTAGGAAATTTTCCTAACTAGGGCATTATATTTATGTACTTCTAATTGTTGTAGAACAAACCCTATCCACACATAGAAGAAACATGACTCTTGCCTCCATAAGAGACTCGAACTAGCTCATATGGATCCATAGATTCTGGGCATTTCTTTGACTGAATCTTGACATGAACTTCAGATCTCAATGTCAACCCTCAAACTACTGTTAACTTAGTCAATATTACGTCTGCATCGACTTCTGTTATGGCTCTAAAATATAGTGCAAGCCCTCCTCCATTTATGTTGGTCTTTATCACAGACCTTGCGGCCTACTAACCACCACAAGGAAAGATGGTACCAACCCTCTCTTCTATTTCATGTAGAAAATCTAACCAATGGGATTCAATCTGATCTTGTAATCATGTACTAAAACAATATACTGAATCCTTCCTACAATTTGTGTAAACAAAACACAATCGCACAATCACATATAAGTAAGAGAAAAAAGTTATCAATCACACAACACAAGATGTATCTAGGGAAGCAACTGCTCAAAACCCTCTATCTCTATTTTGTATTAAGTCAAGGAATCATGAAACAACACAATGCTTAATCTCTCTTGAGATTCTCTAGCACTTTGCCAATTGTCTCTTGCTAATCTAGGAAAAATCGGTCTAGTACTTAGCCAATTCTTAGCCTTCCTTCAGCCTACCTTGCTCACACAATTCCTATGGAATTATCTCCATATTAACTAGGAAAATCAACCTTCCTTAATTGCGCAATCCATCATGGCATCCCATTGACTTTATAATTGCACATGGGAAATTTTCTAACTGATATTTATGTTCCTCTAAACTGTGTTACAATAAGGATCAAGGGTCTTTTTATTATTTAAAATAAGATAAAACCCTAAACAACCAAAACCCTATCCTAAGGAGATGTAACACCAAGAGTTTATGGGCCCCGTTGGGGTTAGTTGGGTAGCCAACTTCTTGGGGTTGTAACTTGGTCATATGATCTTCATTTGACGCACATGATACCTCGTTAGAAATATCTCTCCGAGGACTACAACTACTAATATGATTCTATGAAATAACCAAACCTTTCATGCCCAAAAATCATCGTTTGGGGCCTCAAAACGGCTTCGAAAGTTCAAGACCCGAAAAACAGACAAAAATAGTAAATTGTGCTATAATTAAGGAAACTGAAAAACTGAAAGAGACAATGGCAAGGGCCCAAGTGGAATAGGCAGGTGGCCACCAATATCCACCTCGATCACCTTAAATCAAATTTCTTGAGCTAACTCAATCATCATGACTTAGTTAATTGACACAAGTTGTTATGAGACGAAATTACAATTTATTGTCCAATTTATTTAAGGGAAAAATAAATTAGACACCTCACATTCCTCACTCCTGGTACATCAAAATTCCTCACCAGTGTGTGTGATTTTTTTTTTGTCCTTTCTAGTCGCCAATTTCACTGTTTCTTGTTGCAAATTTCAACACTTCCTCTCAAAAAGAAAGGAATTCAATCTATCCCCATCTGGTACATTTGGAATGTTTTGCATGCTACACTTCTATAGTGTTGTTTGCACCTGAAAATCCTGAAACTGAATAGCCTCTGAACAACTGAATCAGTATATTGCATCTGTCATCAGAGTCTTTTGACTGCTGCTAGCTACTACACCTGTCTAGTACTGGATTCTCTGCACTGCTGCTGACATCTGCATCTGTGCCCTTTGAATTGTTGCTAACTCTATTTGTGCTCCAGTATTTGACATCTGTCACTCTGATTTTTGTCTTGCTGACATGTGACTACATCAATCTAACTGATCCTTCTTACTACTGATGTATTGTGGGCTCCTCGTAGCCAGGTTCGATCCATGAGACACGCCATCTCAATGGACCTTGCCCAAATTTCTTATCTTTGGATTATGTCTACACATAACCCCACCGTACACCTCGAGGTATGGCTGCTCCCTCTTCCCATCTAGCTCGAAATTTCCCCCTCATGGAGGTCTTTGCTTGAATGGACGCTTCCACTCGGTCTCCTCTCTGCTTCTCCAATTGTGGTAGCTACTCCACAACCTTATGAGATTGCTTCTCATGAGGATGCATGTTGAGAGGTAATTTATGCTCCCTCTAAACCACCAAGTCTCTAACTTCTGCCTTTGTCCTCAAAGCTTTGCATGCATCTAGTAACTCAAGTGCATATAGGTTTTTGACTCGCACACAATGTTATTGTCCCGAAGTTACAAAAAGTTTCTAAAAAAGAGTTGATTTTAAATCGATGATATCTCCCTCATCCAAGCTCCGATTTGACCGATTTTTTTTTTCCATTTGGGTTTATTTTTGCAAGGAATCCAAATATTCTATTTGTTTTCGAAAATTTCACACCAAAATCTTCAGATATTCTCTACAAACTCGCTGCCCAAAAAATTCTTGCTCTGATACCATGTAGAAAATATAACCAACAAGATTCAATCTGATCATGTAATCTTCTAAAACAAGATACTAAATCCTTCCTACAATTCTGAATCCTTCCTACAATTTACGGAAACAAAAATCGATCACACAATCACATATAAGTAAGAGAAATAAATTATCAATCGCACAACAACATGATATATTTGGGAAAAGCAACTAATCAAAACCCCTCTATCTCTATTGTGTATTAAGTCAAGGAATCATGAAACAATACAATGCTTAATCTCTCATGAGATTCTCCAGCACTCTATCAATTGTCTCCCATTGATCTAGACAAACTCGGTGTAGTACTTAGCCAATTCTCATCCTTACTTCAGCCTGCCTTGCTCATGCAATTCCTAGGGAATTAACTCCTTATTAATTAGGAAAATCGGTCTTCCTTGATTGCGCAATTCATCATGGCATCCCAATGACTTTATAATTGCACATGGGAAATTTTATCTGAATACAACTGATAGTTATGTTCCCTTTAACCTCTGTCTCAACTGGGTATTCCTCGAAACTGACATGCATGCAACTATTAATAGCGAATTATCAGTTATCTGATTGATCACTCATTGTGAATTAAATCTAATTTAATTCACTGGACCTCTCACTAGCTCATCACTCAGTTAGAACTAGTTAAATTGATTTTAACTCATTTAATTGAGTTAATTACACTTGCACCCCACTAATGCATTAACTTCAACTGGACCCCAAAAATATTAGAATCCCTCTAGATGCCTCATATTATACCCTCAACTCGAATTTCTTGAGCTAACTTGGTCATCATGACTTAATTAACTGACACAAGTTGTTATGAGATGAAATTACAATTTATTGTCCAATTTATTTAAGGTAAAAATAAATTAGACACCCCACATTCCTCACTCCTGGTGCATCAAAATTCCTCACCATTGTGGGTGCATTCTTTCTTCTCCTTTCTGGTTTCCAATCTCACCGTTTCTTGTTGCAAATTTCAACATTTCAAAATTTGATGCGGCCTTCACACAAAGAAACCATCGAAATCACATGCCCAGATTCTCATGAGAAACCTCTCTTAAGCTTGATCTGCCATAAGAGAACCAACAATATGCCATCCTACTTCCTAGCGCAAACCGATCATTAAGGTATGCAACATTCTTCTAAACCCTCACATGATGATCTTGCTCTTGGAGGATGATCATGACCTCCCTTTAGCAACCCTTACTCGGCCCTCGTACTCGACCTACTTTAGGACTACATCTCTCTTCACCCCCTTAATGTGCCAGATAGTGGGAATACATGTCAAACATGCTAAGATGTGCCAAGTGATAAGGCATGCCAAGATGTGCAAGGGTGTGTAAATGCATGTCAGGGACTGTCAAGACAACAAAAGGGAGAAAAAAGCTAAACTACAAGTAAATGAACATATAAGAGGGTTAATAAGTCATCAATTTACCTTTTCCAAGAGGGGCATGCTAGGCACACTAACACTAGGCGGCAATAGGTGCCAAGTGCAAAGTCTTAGTGCATTCTAAGTGCCAAGTATTCCTTTGTTGCTTCTCATCTACTTTCCAACAATTGATCATCACAAATAAGTTTAATATTAAACCATGCTAAATCATACGAAGGCATCTCAACATATTCCATACATGCTAAGACTTTCCAAGTGCCAACACGTGCCAAGCACCAATATGTGTCAGGGACTAGTGTTATGCATGTTATGAAGTGGAAGGGAATGTTGAAGAGTGCTAAGGTGTGCTAGAGAGTGATAATGCATGTTGATGAGTGTTAATGAGTACTAGGAAAAAACATTAAGGGAGCAGTACTAGGTAAAAATTCATGGAAGTTAATGAATACGAGGAATGTGTACTGCTAGAGACTAGTGTTAATGGTCAGTGTTAGTTGTCATACCAAGGAGGGAGTGACAAGGTATGCTAAGCATTGGTAAGGCATGCTAGGGAATATAGGCATGTTAAGAATTCCCAAAGTGTGCTTGGGAGTTCCAGGGTGTGCTAATTATATCATGTGCCAATTAATAGTGCCAAGATATGCCAATACATGCTAGGTGCTAAGGATGTGGCGCAGGGTGCCAGGGTATGTCAATATGTGCCAAGGCAACAAAAGGAAGAACCAATAAGAGGGTTAATACGTCAGGACTTTATCTTTTTGAAAAGGGGCATGGTAGGCACACTAATAATAGGTCCCAATACATGCCAAGTGCTAATATATTTCAATGCATTCAAGGTGTTCCAGGGCATGCTAGGGATTATATGCAGCATGCCAACACATGCTAGGAGAGTTCCATGTTGTGCTAGCGCATGCCACCATGTGCTTGGGCGTCAGTGTCATCACAAGATGTTATAGGTACAAAGATGTTCCAAGACATGTGGGGTGCTAAGAAGTGTTAGTGTGTGCCAAAGCATTAATTCAAGGTGTGCCCAGATTGTTGAGGATTGTTAGGTCTTTCTCATTAATAGAATTGTCAGAGCTCGATTATGTATTAAATAATATATTTCCTACACACAATAGCGGAAATTTATCTAAATGGAATTTTATAGATAATAAACTTAATAGATATGAATCATGTGTTGACTCATAGGAAATCTCTATTTGACTAGTCATTACTTGAGGGAAATGATACATGCTTATTACTTCTTAAAAAATTGACTAACCCTAACCACTATGGCCTTGGACATATTATAAAAAATTCTCCACAATAATGGTATTAAATTGTTATCTTTTGACAAAAAACATATTAACAAGCACATAACATCATCAAAAACTCATTGGAATGATCAATGATGACGGACATTTTTTGATTGTCACCAAAAGTAACAAAAAGAGCATTGGTGAGGGTCATTAAAAGTTCGTCACTAGAAGTGTCACCAAAGAGAGAATTAGTGATGGGCCTTTAACGACCCTCACCAAAAGTGAAATTTCTTTGGTGACGGGCCATAAAGGACCATCACTATATACACTTATAGTGATGGTTTTTAGTGATCAATGATGACGAACATTTTTTGACCGTCACCAAAAGTAACAAAAAGAGCATTGGTGAGGGTCATTAAAAGTTCGTCACTAGAAGTGTCACCAAAGAGAGAATTCGTGATGGGCCTTTAACGACCCTCACCAAAAGTGTCATTGAAAATGTCTTTGGTGACGGACCATAAAGGACCATCACTATATACACTTACAGTGACGGTTTTTAGTGATCAATGATGACGGACATTTTTTGACCGTCACCAAAAGTAACAAAAAGAGCATTTGTGAGGGTCATTAAAAGTTCGTCACTAGAAGTGTCACCAAAGAGAGAATTAGTGATGGGCCTTTAACAAACCTCACCAAAAGTTTCATTGAAAATGTCTTTGGTGACGGACCATAAAGGACCATCACTATATACACTTACAGTGACGGTTTTTTAATGACCGTCACCATATGTGACATTGGTGACGGACCTTAAAGGTCCGTCACAAGCATGAACCTCACCAATGTGCTTTTTTCTTGTAGTGGGGAAACTTGAAGGCAACTGTTGGAGTAGAAACCAGCAGGCCGGGCTCATCACAAATCCTCTCCTAGCTCTGCTTTACTTGGTTACTTTTAAGACAAACACAAAGATAACATAGAATGGCCTAAGATCTAGTAAGTACTTTTAAACTAGCCAACTTTTAACACATTCCAAGGGAAACATCCAGATAGTTGTGGGGATAAAACTGGGACCAGGGCTCACCATATCTTCCTCATTTCATCTTCACTAAACATATACTAAAAATAACATCTGATAATAACATTCAGCTAAGACAATAAGATGAGGGAACGCCAACATTCTTATGCTTGAACCGAATTAAATCATTCCTAAATAACACAGTTTAGAAGAAAACATTTAGATAAATATTTTCAGTCAGAGAAGGTTACTGATGTACAACATGTCCTAACTCTATGCATGTTGTTCTTTATAAGAGAAAATGGAACACAGTGAAAATAGAAACAAAAATACAAGTTACAATGAGAAAAAAATCACTGTCAACATAGACCAGGATCCCATAAATCAGCTTGTATTGATGCTCCAAACTAGTTACAGCTTTAAGTCCAGTGCTTTAGTTTAGAAACTATCTACACATCTTAGCCTAACCTATCTATCACCAACAGAGCTCCAAGAGCCAGTGAACACTATTTACAATCATAAATTTAAGCTCAAGTGTATATCAAAGTTCTACAACCAACCCCTCACTCATCTTCTGCAGAAGTATATATAGAAGAATGAAGAGGTGAGATCTGATAAAAGATCTCCAATTACAATTAATACAGATTTAATGGCTTCTTGGCCTTTGAGGGGCTCAATGAAGAAACTTACATGGGTGCACTCTGTATTAAATGTTTTACATAAAGTTTAAGCTCAGTGGGAGCTTTGTTGACCTTTGAGGCTCTCTCTAGCGTCGAAGTAACTCTACAGATGTTTGTCATTAATTTCCTTGGCAGAGTTTCCTCTTTGGCTACGTTTTGAGACAAATATCTAATCCTGATCAATAAATTGGGCCTCTGATTGAATACTTTGAGGTACTGGTGGCATTTTAGTAGCTGGGAGGAATCAACTTGCCTCAGATGTGGTGGTGGAAGCACTCATGTTGATAAAACACTTAATATCTTCTTTAGCATGTGTTTTAAATCGGGGATTAGGCTTTTGATAAAAATTCTTAGCCGTGATCCCCGCAAATATGTCTTCCATCCTCTGTCCTGGTTCATTTTGATCTTCGTCATTGATACTCTTCTTACTGTGCCCGATTCATGGTTTTTGTTGACATACAGGGCTGCGCAGGGTTATGTGGCATCAATGCTTCGCGAATCATTGATAGAACGTGGATTTTAAACCCTGTGATGATTTTCTTTGGTGAATCAAAGGCAGGAGGATCGTCACCCTCTTCTTTCGAATTTTCTTCAAAAATGGAGAGAAAACCATTTAAACCCTGAAAAATACAAACAAATATTAAAAAATCCTGCATATATAGGTTTACTGCTACAGAGGACGTGTGGGGGAAGCGTGGCCGTTGCATGGCATCATTCAACAGTCAGAATTGATTAGGAGAAGTCATAGAGAAGGTGGAAGATTTTTTTAAATCAGAGCCGTCGATCGCGCAGAGATCGATGGTCGGGAGCGGAAAAGGAGAGTCAAAGCGGAAAATGTTTGACCGAGCGATGAATCAGGGCGATGGAATATGGGCCGTCGATCTGCATATCAAATCGACAACGGAGATCTATTGAATGCAACGCCATAACCCAGTTAACTGTCGGGCATCTTCGGTGAGCGATAGCCATTGGATAGCCCTCCCCAGATCGGACGGTATATAATGATATCATGTCGGGTTTGTTGCCGAACTTTAATGCGTGATGGCGGGGTGGTTTTCAAATAGTACATGGGACACGCGTCAACCAGCGTATGGAATCGATGCCGATCAGGAAAAAACCACCCTTGCCCCAAAGGCAGTGCGATGAATACCGTACGGTTTTGCAATCGGTTAATGGACAGCGGGGACCACCGGGCTGATGGACTCCGCACCATTGATCTGCAGATCAGATCGACGATGGATATTGATTTGAATTTCGGACCAGCGGAAAAATTATGACATAATAAAAAATCGAAAAATTAACATAACCAAAGGTTTATATTAATTTATGATGTGTCTTGGCGCCTGACTGTGGGGCCGGGGGTTATATGAAGGGTGAAATGACCGGGGGTTTATGCAGGAAGGGACTAAAGGCGATTGAGCGATGTGATAAGCGCTTTGGAGGGCTGGCGCCAGGGTGTATGGAAGGGAGGGGTTAAAGACTTATCCCAAGGGGGCTTAAGTCTATAATGTATGAAAAATGTGATTTTTATGGATTTCCGATGGTTTTCAAGGGAAATTGAGGGTTCCGATATAGTTTAAAAATGAGTTTTAAAATATGTAAAGAGGATTTTCATGAAAGGGAGAAAAGGAATCATGAAAATAGAGGAGTTTTATGAAGAAAAAGGGGAACAAATGAAAGTTAGTTTTGGGAGAAGGGGAAAAGGGAAATGGTTCTTGCAGCAGTATTCTGGCTTGGAAATCAGTAGGATTTCTGAGTTCTGAAGGGAAACAGCAGTGAAGTTTTGGACAAAGGAAAGGCATGAGGCCTTCAATAGTCTTCAAGAGCCAACACTTTTTAGTAATAAAATTTGTTCCTTGAAGGCTCAAAAAGTCTTAGCCACCTTTTGATATAACAAATTATATAGGTGGCTAACAGTGGCTCCACTTGGGGATGGTGACTTCTTGAAGGCATCAAGAACTTCAAACCTGCATTCTCTGGGAGGTTGACCTATGCCACATCCATTATGTTCTCTGGGGGGCTGATTAGTTGCCTCATCCATTGGGTTGCCTTTATTTCTGTGGATGATGTGCTCTGAAAACATATTAGCAGCCATAAAAACAATGGATCTTCATCAATACAAACTTTCTACCTACCCAATCCTACTGATCTAACATTTTTTATTCATTAGAGTGCGCTTGGATTGGCAAACTCTTTTACAACAATTTATTCTTTTGAAAGCGGGAAATCTAATCTATTTCTACTCCTTATTTCTCCATGGACCCAGATTAAACAAATGAGCCCATATGATTCTCTACCAAATCTACTGTCTATTGGGATTAAACTGTCCAACAGACTTTATTCTCTAAATTATACAACAGAAATTGAAAAGCACTCAAGTCAGGATTGAATAGTCTAACTTGATGCTAGTCTATGGCATAAGAACAAACTGCACATAGACATTATTTTGCACACAATTTAAAACAAAAAATGGAAGGCTTGAGATTGGAAATTTGAAAGCACTTCCTTCATCTTTTTAACATCTCTGTTTTGTCTTTTGTTTGAGTTGTTCCTCATTTGTTCTCTGGTTCAAATTTTGAGCTAATTAGAACCAGATTTACATCTTTTTTGACTCAGAAAATAAAATAGATTTGAGTCATCTCTCTTTGGAAAGTTAGGTTCAGATTTTAATCTTGTTTGAACCTTTAATTTCTATCCTAAACTATCTACTGATAAGCCAAGATTAAACAGTTTGGAAAATCGAATTCACTATCCTATCAGCAAAAAATTTAAAACTAATTAGTCAAGATTAAGCTGTTTGACTAACTAGAAGTGTGTTTTGTAGGAGTGGCATTTAAGCTTGCACACTTTCAGAATTTGTTTCTCTTTTTTGGTATGGGGCTATAACTTTCTTATTTTGACAATCTGCCCTCTTTTCTTTCTTTTCTTTGTTTTTGTATTTTTGAATCTTTGATTTTTCTTCAAAGAAAAAAAAAAACTAATCTACATGCTCA
The DNA here is from genome assembly GCA_034641835.2 of Pinus albicaulis. Taxonomy (NCBI): domain Eukaryota; kingdom Viridiplantae; phylum Streptophyta; class Pinopsida; order Pinales; family Pinaceae; genus Pinus; species Pinus albicaulis. Next base: position 1,352,003,960 of record CM076577.1, on the reverse strand, counting down.
GAACTGAGCTTTATTGACATTCCTATCTAACCTATTCTAAACATGGAGTATTTACATTTATCATATGATACAAAAATGCCAATGCAGCCAGCTGAGTAATGTCAAGAAGAAGTAGAAACTCTGGCTGCTTGTCAAAGGTATCCATAAAACATATTGAAGATTAACCTTCAATATCAAGGCTATCACAGAAGGTGAAAACTTTTCATGTCTCTGGCTCTTACAAAGGATCACTGCTTGATAATTTGAGCCAGTCAGGACTTCCACACACTCTTCCAATGGATCAAAAGAGAAAAGATGGAGTTTCTCTTCCTTTTGGTCCTCCACAATTGGTAGATTATCTACTTCCAAGACATCAGCTTTGAGGACTATTTCTTCAATATGTAGCTTGGAAGTATCGTCATCTTTAACCTGCACAATAGCAAACAGTGAAAATTTTTCTTTCTCTAAACATATGCATGCTTCTAATATACATTCAGGTTCTTTGGATGACAGTTTTATATTAATGAAGGGAGAAGTCTCTTCTTGGGAAGATGGTATTTCCACAGCAAGATAGTCTTGTATTTGTCTCTCTCCCTCTTCTTCATCATCATCTGAACTGGAGGACTCATCATATTTGGTAGTGTTTTCCTCTTGTAGCCCTGGTATGCTTGGATTTAGTGGGTTGAACTCTGTGAAGAGGTTATTATATTCTTGAGTGGGGGTGTATTCAATGGTTTCCTCTTGCTCAAAAATTTCTTCATTAGTCTTCTCTTCACCTTCTGAGTTGAAATACTACTGATTCCCAATAAAGTGAAAGATTTTCATGATAGATCGAAAAGGATGATTGCGGCTTTCAAGCTGATGATGGTGAAACTCATAACACCAATCAAATGCTGGTTGCCCTGCATGATTAGTTTCTTCTTGGAAATCATCATCATCATAAGACTGATTGAAGTTTGAAAATTTATTAGGATAAACATTTTCATCAGTCAAACATATTGGGATGTCAGTAGGTCCTTCTTCATTCCGATCCACAAAATAAATTTCTAAATCCGTACAACAAATTTCTCTATGTGAATGAGTAAGAGTGTTTGTTTTGCAAAAAGTTTCAGAGACTGATTGTTTATAAATATTTTGATCTATCTCTTTTTCTGTCAAAGGGAAGGATGTTTCTACGTTCCTTTGAACAGGAGTACAATAGTTTTCTGTCTCTTGCGAAGACTGATTTTGAGGCTGAATATCTTCGTGAGCCTCATCTATAAGGGATGATGAATCAATATTTGAGTTTTTAGGGATATCTTGAGGGATGTTATTTATTTCTTGGATCATCTCTTCCTCAATTGATTCATCTATCTTCTTAAATTTTTTCAATAGAAGATTAAACTCATGAATGGCCGTTAAAAGATCTTCAGGATGCATCTCTTCCAAAGCTTCCTCATTATCTATAATGTGTTGGGTGATGTTTTGTGATGGATAATAATATATCGCACCCAATGATAATGATGTAGTGTTTTCTTTATAGTTCTCATAGAACACATATTCAAGGTCCCTTAAAGAAAACAAACTACTAGATCTCAACTATTCATACCAATCCCTAGCTTTTCCTTATAATGTTAACATGAACATTTTCATTAGGCAGTCTTCATGCCATTCAACTTTCAACCTCCATACATGTATATGAAATTTTATGAGATGTAATAGAGGGTCATCAAAATTTTCACCTTGAAAAACAGGGAGGTTGTCATCCCAATTCACCTGGGGCATCTTATGTGGAAACCCAAGGATATGATCTCTACTCGTTGGGGCATATCTTCATTGTATTCTTGGAATCATATTTGTAAATCAAGAAAGAGGTCACTGTGTCTGGTCAATCAGTTCAAGGTCTTCTACCAGTGGAGTCATTTGGTCTTATAGGAGTTTCAGAGTGTGGAGTCGCCAGGTGGAAGTTTTTAGCACTTTTGGAGGTAAAAGGTTTTATGGTCCACCACCATGTTTATTTAATTCCAATCTAAAATATTTTTGGGTTTTTCTGAGTTTTTGTGGTTGTATGGAAAGCTAAAGAGTCTATAAAAGTTGTCCAAGCAACTATGAACTCAAAAACTCCCCAGTGGAGTCGCCAGAAGTGTTAGCTCCCTGTAATCAGCAAGATTGGCAAAGTCCGATCTCAGGGAGAAACTTTGTTTCAACCACTTTGGGATTCTAGGATCTAGCCCTTCTGAATCCGGAGAGGGATCTCTCCAATAAGTGCAAATATGGATTTGTCTTTGAAGTTTTGGGGTAATAATATTAGGCTAGTTATGAAGGCCAAGGGTTTGTTTTGTTTTTGGATGGTTGAGCATGATTACTGTTTGAGGTGGAAAGTCCTAACTGCAAAGAGTTTCAAAGGTGAGAAGTTGCAAGAAATCAGAGTAAGCTTCGGCCAAAAAGATAGACAATTGCAGGTTTTAGTCCATTGGGCTATGGAGTGATAATAGGGTTTAATTCGAATAGCAAGAGGCAAGAGTGGTCCATGGGGCAAGTTATCTATGTCTAAGGATCTCTTTGAAGTTTGATTTATGGAATGAAATGATACAATAAGAAGGAGAAATAAACAGATGCAGAATAAAGAGCAGCCTAGGATCTGGTAAGTACTTTTAAACTAGCCAGCCTTTGACATAAACTCAAGAAAAACATGAAATTAAAACAGGATCTGCTAAGTACTTTGAAACTAGCCAGCCTTTGATACACTTTCAATAGAAAACATTTAAAAAAAAAGGGAAACTTGAAGGCAACTGTTGGAGTAGAAACCAGTGGGCCGGGCTCACCACAAATCCTCTCCTAGCTCTTCTTTACTTGGTTACTTTCAAGACAAACACAAAGATAACACGGAATGGCCTAAGATCTGGTAAGTACTTTTAAACTAGCTAGCTTTTAACACATTCCAAGGGAAACATCCAGATAGTTGTGGGGATAAAACTGGGACCTGGGCTCACCATATCTTCCTTAGTTCATCTTCACTAAACATATATTGAAAATAACATCTAAGAATAACATTTAGCTAAGACAATAAGACGAGGGAATGCCAACATTCTTATGCTTGAACTGAATTAAATCATTCCTAAATAACACAGTTTAGAAGAAAACATTTAGATAAAGATTTTCAGTCAGAGAAGGTTACTGATGTACAGCAAGTCCTAACTCTATGCATGCTATTCTTTATAAGAGAAAATGTAACACAGTGAAAACAGAAACAAAAAGACAAGTTACAATGAGAAAAACATCATCGTCAACATAGACCAGGATCCCATAAATCAGCTTGTATTGATGCTCCAAACCAGTTACAGCTTTAAGTCCAGTGCTTTAGTTTAGCAACTATCTACACATCTCAGCCTAACCTATCTATCACCAACAGAGCTCCAAGAGCCAGTGAACACTATTTACAATCATAAATTTAAGCTCAAGCGTATATCAAAGTTCTACAACCAACCCCTCACTCATCTTCTGCAGAAGTATATATAGAAGAATGAGGAGGTGAGATCTGTTAAAAGATATCAAATTACAATTAATATAGATTTAATGGCTTCTTGGCCTTTGAGGGGCTCAATGAAGAAACTTACATGGGTGCACTATGTTTTAAATGTTTTACATAAAGTTTAACCTCGGTGGGAGCTTTGTTGACCTTTGAGGCTCTGTGTGGTGTCGAAGTAACTCTGCAGATGTCTGTCATTAATTTCCTTGGCAGATTTTCCTCTTTGGCTGCGTTTTGAGACAAATATTTGATCCTGATCAATAAATTGGGCCTCTGATTGAATACTTTGAGGTACAGGTGGCATTTTAGTAGCTGGAAAGAATCAATTTTCCTCATATGTGGCGATGGAAGTGCTCCCGTTGATAAAACACTTAAGATCTTCTATACCATGTGTTTTAAATTGGGGATTAGGCTTTTGATAAGCATTCTTAGCCGTGATCCCCGCAAATATGTCTTCCATCCTCTGTCCTGGTTCATTTTGATCTTCATCACTGATACTCTTCTTACTGTGCCCGATTCATGGTTTTTGCTGACATATAGGGCTGTGCATGGTTATGTGGCATCAATGCTTCGCAAATCATTGATAAAATGTGGATTTTAAACCCTGTGATGATTTTCTTTGGTGAATCGAAGGAAGGAGGATCGTCACCCTCTTCTTTCGAATTTTCTTCAAAAATGGCGAGAAAACCATTTAAACCCTGAAAAATACAAACAAATATTAAAAAATCCTGCATATATAGGTTTACTGCTACGGAGGACGTGTGGGGGAAGTGTGGCCGTTGGATGGCATCATCCAACGGTCAGAATTGATCGGGAGACGTCATAGAGAAGGCGAAAGATTTGTTTAAATCAGAGCCGTCGATCGCGCAGAGATCGACGGTTGGGAGCGGAAAAGGAGAGTCAAAGAGGAAAATGTTTGACCAGGCGATGAATCAGGGCGATGGAATATGGGCTGTCGATCTACAGATCAGATCGACAACGAAGATCTATTGAATGTCGCGCCATATCCCAGTTAAGTGTCGAGCATCTTCGTTGAGCGATAGCCGTTGGATAGCCCGCCCCAGATCGGATGGTATACAACGATATCGCGCCGGCTTTTTTGCCTAACTTTAATGTGCGATGGGGGGGTGTTTTTCAAATAGTACACAGGACACACGTCGGCCAGTGTATGGAATCGCTGCCGATCAGGAAAAAACCACCCTTGCCCCAAAGGCAGTGCGATGAATACCATGCAGCTTTTCAATCAGTTAATGGACGACGGGGACCACCGGGCTGATGGACTCCGTACCGTCGATCTACAGATCAGATCGATGGTGGAGATTGATTTTAATTTCAGACCGGTGAAAAAATTATGACATAATAAAAAATCAAAAAATTAACATAACCAAAAGTTTATATTAATTTACGATGTGGCTTGGCGCCCGACTGTGGGGCCGAGGGTTATATGAAGGGTGAAATGATCAGGGGTTTATGCAGGAAGGGACTAAAGGTGCTCGGGCAACGTGATAAGCACTTTGGAGGGCTAGCGCCAGGGTGTATGGAAGGGAGGGGTTAAAGACTTAGCCCAAGGCGGCTTCAGTCTATAATGTATGAAAAATGTGAGTTTTATGGATTTCCAATGGTTTTAAAGGGAAATTGAGGGTTCTGATAGTTTAAAAATGAGTTTTAAACTATGTAAAGAGGATTTTCACGAAAGGGAGAAAAGGAATCATGAAAATAGAGGAGTTTTATGGAGAAAAAGGGGAGCAAATGAAAGTTAGTTTTGGGAGAAGGGGAAAAGGGAAATGGTGCTTGCAACAGTATTCTGGCTTGGAAATCGACAGGATTTATAAGTTCTGAAGGGAAACAACAGTGAATTTTTGGACAAAGGAAAGGCATGAGGCCTTCAAGAGTCTTCAAGAGCCAACACTTTTTAGTAATAAAATTTGTTCCTTGAAGGCTCAAAAAGTCTTAGCCACCTTTTGATATAACAAATTTTATAGGTGGCTAACAACTCATAACACAGAAGGACAATCACAGAGCCAAAGATAGCAGAAGAAAAATCCCTAAGAAGGTTTAATAGCATGTCTCATTAAAGATAAAGGCTATTTACCTAGCATAAACCCTCTGGTGCCTCCATAACCTGTATATTCACAAACACAGGTGCGCAGAAGTTTAAAGTGTATCAGAGAAAAATTAAAGGGTTAAATGCATAATATTGAAGATTAAGGAGCCTAATCCACAATCAGCAAGGATAAATACCATGAAGATTATTAAAGAGGCTAAATGAAGCCTAAACACAATCAGATTCAAATCAGCAGAAAGAGTTCGAGCAGATCAACAAAGAAGGAGCACAATCAGGTTTAAATAGTTTCAAGTACAGAGGGACAAAGAAGTTATTGGCACAGAACATTTACTGACACATACAGCCTACCCCCATGCACAGAAACATCCCAGTAGTTACCACATCAAAGAAAAAACACCAAAAACTGTTAGAGTAGTTATTTGGAAGTATGGGGGGCCTCAAAACCCATGCTTGCACTTAACTTACACCAGAAAAATGACAGTACTGCTGCATGTATTTTCTCCTAAAGGAAATCCTGTAGGGTGTTTCATGTCATGTCAAAGAAACCTCAGCAAGAAACAAAGTTACTAAGTCAATCCAGAAGTTAATGTAATATTTATGGCTCAGGATGGAGCATTTGAATGCACTCCTCCTATCTCTGATGATCATTTAAAACCTCCTTCACCTACTTTTCCATTTTTCTCTATAAATACTCTTTGAAGTCTCATTGTAAAAGGTTGGCATTTGGTGATTTCTAAAGTAATACATATTGCTGATTTGAAGAAGCATTGGTGTTCTGAAGGAGTGTGGAAGTCTCTCTTTTTTGGTTGATGAAGGAGGCTGGACCATTAGATCCCTGCGCCTAGTTTTGGTGAAGCACTTCTTATTGTTAATGTTATTTCCCGTTTTCCACTTTGTTCCATCATGCTTTGCTTACAGTAGGATAAAAATTTTAGGCATAGAAATTTATCTTAGAAGCACCTCTGACCTATTTATCCTTCACTATTTATATGTTTTCCACTACTGAACATGATAGAGTAGTTTAATAGCTCTCTTGAATATTCAGTTTGTTTTGTTTTAGGAATGGTTAATTCAATTGTGTTGAAGACTGTTAAGGCGTTCCATCTTTCTTTGCCACTGAATATTGTATCTGGAATCTCCCTTTGATTATTAATGCTTGCAGTTTGATAGAGGAACTCATTTCAATCATACCCTCTGATCATTATTTTAATTATTGTGTTAAAGGTCCCTATAATTACAGTCCTATATGTCTAAGGCATTCCCTCTTCTTTGAATGCAATTGTATTTCTTTTTTGGTTAAACCTTTCAGAAGTAAAATTATAGAGGAAATAGGGCATTCCCCAAATCCTATAGTTCATTAAGAAGGGTTTAGTCTGCATTTCTCTTTTCTTTGAGTATTTATGCTGATTAAGTCCAAAACAATGATCTTACTGGAGAAAATAGGGCGTTCCTCGAATCCTTTAAGTCATTGTGAGAGGGTTTAGTCTGCATTTCTCCTCTTCTTTGAGTGTTTAAGTTAATTAAGTCCAAAGCAGTGAGCTTACTGGATTAAATAGGGTGTTCCCTGAGTCCTTTAAGCCATTGTGAAAGGTTTAGTTTGCTTTTCACTCTTAGTCCTTAATGTTCATCCCATTTCACCTATATTATTCAACAGATCCTTGACCAAGTTAGATTTACCCTCTGGTTTCCCTTCCTTCTCATTCAGAACTATTTGGACCTTCACATGACTCCATTTCCCAATGGCTTGTATATTCCCATGCTCTATCTATACCACCTGAAACACATTTGTCCAACCAAACAAACAAAACAAACCCTTGTGCTCTATAACTAGCCTAAGAACTTAAATTGAGCTTTAAGATACATTATTCTTTACCTTTATAGAGAGATCCCTCTCTGGATCCAGGAGGGCTAGATCTTGAGATCCCAAAGAGGTTTTGATGTTGTCTTGTCTTTTGGTTAGCCAATCTACCAAAACAAAAGAATCCCAACATAATGGCGATCACGGTGGGACCTATTGAGTGTATAGTTGCTTGAAATACCTCTTAAAACTCTTTAGGCCCTTAACTTGACAAAGAATATCATGTGGACTTATCCCACTACTCACACCAACATAATGGTGATCACGGTGGGACCTTGAGTAATTAAAAACTTAGGTGTCCCTAATCACTCTTATCAATAAATAAAAAAAAAAAACCCAAGAAACCCAAAAACATTTTAGATTGGCTTCATAATAAACATTGGTGATGGACCATAGAACATTTTATCTCCAAGGGAGCTAAAAAACTCGCACCTGGTGACTCCACTAGCCTCTAGTAGGCCTATTACTTTTCCAATCCTTGTAAACCTCACTGGGAATGCATTGAGCAATCCCAATCATGCTGATGGTGGACAGAAAAGCTCAAAATCTTCCACCAAGCGACTCCACAATCCCAAAAGACCTAGTGACTCCACTAGAAGAACACTATGAACTGGTTGAATAGACACAGTGTCGTTTTATCTGATTTACGATAATGATTCTAAGGATACAATGAAGATATGCCCCAATGAGTAGGGATCATATCCCTGGATTCCCACACAAAATGCCTAAAATAAATTGGTTGAAAGACCTACCTATCTTTCAGGATGAAAATTTTGATGACCCCTTGTTACATCTCATCAAGTTTCATATACATATGTGGAGGTTAAAAGTTGAATGGCATGAGGATTGTCTTATGAAAATGTTTGTGGCAACATTAGAAGGCAAGGCAAGGAATTGGTATGAATGGTTAGAACCTAAGAGCTTGTTTTCTTTAAAAGACATGCACCAGGTATTTTATGAGAATTATAAAGGAAACTCTCCATCCTTATCATGGTAATGTTGTGATCAATCTCAGAACATCATACAATACCTGCTAGACATTGATGAGGATCTGGTTAACATGCATCCTAAAGATTTCTTAACAACCATTCAATAATTTCATAGGCATCCTAAATATCATAAGAACCTAGATGAATCAGTTGAGGAAAAAATTAACCAAGAAATCAAAGACATTCCTCAAGATATTCCTGAAAACCCAAATAATGATTCATCATCCCTTATAGCTGAGGCCCAAAAAGACGTCCAGCCTCAAACTTAGTCCTCACAGGAAATAGAGAGCTACTGCAGGTCTGCTCAAAGAAACACAAAAAAACCTTTCCCTTTGACAGAAGAAGAAATAGATCAGATCATCAATAGATAGCCAACCTCTGAAATTTGTTGCAGAACAAACACTCTTTCCCATTCATCTACTGAGATTTTTTGTTCATATTTAGAAAGCTCGTAAATTAGAATGAAGAAAGATCTACTGATAATCCAGTATGTCTGATTGGTAGCATTACTTAATTTAGCAATTTTCTTAATTTTGATCCATCTGATGATGATGTTCTCCAAACAGAAGTTGATCTTGTAGGGCCATCATTAGTAGATTTGTGGGAGGAAGATCAGTACCATCAACTTCAAGAAAGTAATGAGCCCATGCAGGCTATTTATGATACTGATGAGGAAATTTATGAAGGTCTAGTAGCAGATGAATATTCCTTGAATATTCACTCTACTTTGTCTCAGATCATCAGTAATAGTTTCCATGCGTTTGGAAATTAGCAGCCTTTCATCTCAAAGGGTGAAGAGGAAAACGAGGAAGAAAATTTTGAGCAGGTTGAAACCAAGGAGCCCTCTCTTGAAAAAGAGGAAGAAATGGAACAGACCCCTACTCAAGAATACATTGATCTTTTGACAGAACTCAACCCACCAAATCAGAATATCTCAGAGCTACAAGAGGACAAAAATGCAGTATATGATGATTCCTCCAGTTCAGATGATAATGAAGAAGAGGAAGTTTTTCTTTCTCAAGAAAATCTTTATCTTGATCTAGTAGAGGAGAAAGAAGAGGTAATCTCAGTTGAAACATATCTTCCAACCACTCACAACCAGGTATTATTCCAAGATTCTTATGCTCATTTCTTGAAGATATTTGAAGAAGGGATAAAGGTTGTTAGCAGCAGTATGTGACAAAAAGCACAAAGATTTTTTAGCACTACTACTAAAAAACAAAAGGAATGGGAGTGGCCCTATTTGTTCAGCATGCCCAAGGAGATAAGCAAAGACCAATCATGGAATCATTTACTAGATTGGTTGTACTGGTAAAGAGAGTTCATCAGCTAAATATGTAAATATTTCAAGTTAGAGTAGGGTAGGTAGGATATCTCAATAAAGCTTAGCCTATGAGCATTTAGTTAGTAGTTTATTTTTGCTTTGAAGAAAAATTCAAAAAATACAAAAAAAAAATAAGAAGAAAGGTTTAGACAAGCTCAAATCTTGAACCTATGAAGTTCCAAAAGAATGGCTCAAATCAGATCAAAACCTAAGCCATGGAAAGTGAAAGGCTAGTTCTAACATGCTCAAAACCTGAACCAGAAAAGAAAAAGGCTACAGCTCTAACAAGATCAAAACCAGAGCTGAAATGAAGAAAGAAAGGTGACTCTAAAAAGCTCAAAATCTGAGTCACAAGAAGAAGGAAGGATGCTGGTGATTTTCAGATCTGAAGCATTCAAATTTTATTTTAAATTTCTGCAAAGTTTAGTCCATGTGCAACTTGTCTTTATGCCATGATCGATAGAAAATCAGACAGTCTGATCCTGGTTTGGCTATGTTTTCAATTTCTGTTTTAGAATATAGAGAATGAAATCTGTCAGGCAGTCTAATCCTGACAGATATTAGTTTAGGTAGAGAAACTTATGAGTTCGACTGCTTAATCTGAACTCATGGAGAAATAAGGGTAGCATTAGATAGGTTTATTTTTCTGTTTGTAGAATAAAATGTTGGAAAAGAGTTTTCCAGTCCAAGTGCACTCAAAGGAAGAGAAAATGCTAGGACAATAGGAATGGGTAGGTAGAGATGTTGTTTTGAAGAATGACAGTTTTTTCAGGTTGCTGCAAAGGTTATCAGATCAAAAGAAGACCAATCAAGGAAAGGAAAACTACTGCCTAATGGATAAGGCATTGGTCTTCTTAATCCAAAGATTTCTGAGGTTCTGGACACCTAAAGAGCAAGTTGTCCTCCCCAAGTGGAGCCACTGTTAGCCACCTATAAATTCTAATATGCTAAATGGTGGCTAAATTTGTGTTCAAGTCTTCAAGAGATTTATTTATTTGAAAACCCATCATCTTTGAAGTCTTATGATGATTCTTTATCCCTTTGAATTAATCTGCACTGTTGTTTCCATCTTAAAGCCTTGCTGATTCACCAAAGAAATTTGTTTCAAAGGCCACTGAAACTGCCTTTTTCACTTATTTCCCTCCATTTTCATAAAGCCTTCTTTTCATATTTTAACTCTCCATTTAGCCTCTTAAATCCTTAAATCCCCTTTAAACCCTAAAAGATTAATTTACAGGTTTAAATACCCTTTATTTTCCTCTCTACCGAAAGCCAAAAAACCCTCAAAACCCTTCAAAAATCCTAAAAAACCCATTTTTTAACATTGAGGCCTTAAGCCCCTTTCGGCCTTAGCCCTAGCCCCTTTTCCGCATGTGACCCGGAGCAATAACCAGGTGCTATCCCTTATAACTAATCACAATCGAAGTTTCCTTTCCCTGAATTTTCCTTTATTCTTCCAATCTTCTGATGTGATGAGCCCCTTCTCCTCCGGTCGCCGATTTGATCTAGACTGTTGAATCCACAAGAACCAATGGCCAGGATCTCATTGCGCTCTGCCCATAGCCCTCCATCATCACACCCACTGATTTAATCCTGACTGTTGATCTCTCGTCCGATCGAACGACCCACGCTGCATCGCATATCGCAAACACAGTCTTCCTTTTTTCTTTTCCTTTGATGGCCCGATTCCCCGATTTGATCATGACCGTCAAATACAAAAGAAACGAAGACCAAGATTTCATCACACTTGGCATTTTCCTTTCTCCTTTCCATTGTTCCGCTGATCGCCAATTAGATCTCCACCGTCCATTCGTACAAATCCGATGGCTCCTATCTTTCTGCTCGTTCACTTACCCTGCTTTCCTCTTATCCAAAAAATCTGCTTCCTTTTTATCTCCCACCATCCGATCTGAAGATCCGATGGCTCACACTAAACCCATCGTTCACCTTGCGACAAATAAAATTATGTCACCACTGGGCCCCATCAGAATTTTTTCCCCTTACATCTTACCTCCATCGTGCTCTTCTCACAACCGTCCAATCCGACACCCCAGATTTGACGGCCAGCGCGCGGTATTGCGTAATTTTGCACCCCAGAGTTAACGTTTTAAAATTACGCTATGTGGGCGGTTTTAAATTTATACGCATCACTCACTGAGTGGAATCGTGTTCCAAAAGGCAATACCACCTCCCTCCCATTTGGCCACGCAAAAACCATTCCTGTTTTTCTCCTTACCACCCTCCACAACGCAACATTGGCTTTTAATCCCAGCCGTCGATCTCTAAGATCGAACGGCTCTTATTATATCACAACCGCGTTCACTTAATTTTCATCTACTCTCCCAAATGATTCCATCGGGTGATCCCCGTCATTGATTGTTCTAATATAACGACCCACATTTAATCTCGCCCCCATTCATCCACCATCCATCTAACCTCCCTAACGACCTCATCGACGGATCTCAACCGTAGATCACCATGATCAGACGTCCCATGTTCATCCTCGCATCCAAACTCCCACCAGACCCGTTTTCGCCTCCCGCCATGGTTTTTCATCACATTTTCCGCTGCATCCACCATTTTCCATTGATGCTCCTCCATCCTCACGAGCCTTTGAAGCAGTCACCCCACTCCCCCTGCTTTTTATAACACGTTTCTTGTTTTTTGCAGGTTTCAGTGGTGATGAATCCATACAGTCTTCGCAATCATAGATAGGTGATTCATAACACAGAAGGACCATCACAGGGCCAAAGATAGCAGACGAAAAATCCCTGAGAAGGTTTAATAGCATGTCTCATTGAAGATCAAGGCTATTGACCCAGCATAAACCCTCCAGCACCTCTTTATCCTGTATATTCACAAAAACAGGTGTGCAGAAGTTTAAAGTGTATCAGAGCAAAATTAAAGGGTTAAAGGCATAATATTGAAGACTAATAAGCCTAATCCATAGTCAGAAAGGATAAATACCATGAAGATAATTAAAGAGGCTAAATGAAGCCTAAACACAATCAGAGTCAAATCAACAGAAACAGTTCGAGTAGATCAAAAAAGAAGGAGCACAATCGGGCTTAAATATTTTCAAGTACAGAGGGACAGAGAAGTTATTGGCACAGAATGTTGATTGACACATACAACCTACCCCCATGCACAGAAACATCCCAACAGTTACCACATCAAAAAAGAACACCACAAACTGTTAGAGCAGTTATTTGGAAGTATGGGGGGCCTCAAAACCCATGCTTGCACATAAATTACACCAGAAAAATGACAGTACTGCTGCAGGCAGTTTTTTCTCCTAAAGGACATCCTAGAGGGTGTTTCATGTCATGTCAAAGGAACCTCAGCAAGCAACAAAGTTACTAAGTCTGTCCAGAATTTAATTTAATATTTATGGCTCAGGATGGAGCATTTGAATTCACTCCCCTTGTCTCTGATGATCATTTAAAACCCCCTTCACCTAATTTTCCCATTTTCTCTATAAATACTCTTTGAAGTCTCATTGTAAAAGGTTGGCATTTGGTGATTTCTAAAGTAATACATATTGCTGCTTTGAAGAAACATTGGTGTTCTGAAGGAGTGTGGAAGTCTCTCTTTTTCTGTTGATGAAGGAGGCTGGACCATTGGATCCCTGAGCCTAGTTTTGGTGAAGTACTTTTTATTGTTAATGTTATTTCCTGTTTTCCACTTTGTTCCATCATGCTTTGCTTACAGTAGGATAAAAAGTTTAGGCTAGAAATGTATCTTAGAAGCACCTCTGACCTGTTTATCCTTCACTGTTTATATGTTTTCCACTACTGAACATGACAGGGTATTTTTATAGCTCTCTTGAATATGTAGTTGTGTTAAAGACTGTCTAGGAATTCCCTCTTTCTTTGCCATTGAATATTGTATTTGGAATCTCCCTTTGATTATTAATGCTTGCATTTTGACAGAGGAACTTGTTTCAATCATACCCTCTGATCATTATTTTAATTATTGTGTTAAAGGTCCCTATAATTGCAGTCCTTGATGTCTACGGCGTTCCCTCTTCTTTGAATGCAATTGTATGTCTTTGTTGATTAAACCTTTCAAAAGTAAACTTATAGGAGGAAATATGGTATTCCCCGAATCCTATAGTTTATTAAGAAGGTTTTAGTCTGCATTTCTCTTTTCTTTGAGTATTTATGTTGATTAAATCCAAAACAGCGATCTTACTGGAGGAAATAGGGTGTTCCCCGAATCCTTTAAGTCATTGTGAGAGGGTTTAGTCTGCATTTCTCCTCTTCTTTGAGTGTTTAAGTTAATTAAGTCCAAAGCAGTGAGCTTACTGGAGAAAATAGGGCATTCCCCGAATCCTTTAAGCCATTGTGAAAGGGTTTAGTTTGCTTTTCACTCTTAGTCCTTCATGTTCATCCCATTTTACCTATATTATTCAATAGATCCTTGACCAAGTTAGATTTTCCCTATGGTTTCCCTTCCTTCTCATTCAGAATTATTTGGACATTCACATGACTCCATTTCCCAATGGCTTGTAGATTCCCATGCTCTACCTATACCACCTGAAACACATTTTTCCAGCCAAACAAACAAAACAAACCCTTGTGCTCTATAACTAGCGTACGACCTTAAATTGAGCTTTAAAGACACATTATTCTTTACCTTTATAGAGATATCCCTCGCTGGATCCAAGAGGGCTAGATCTTGAGATCCCAAAGTGGTTTTGATGTTATCTTGTCTTTTGGTTAGCCAATCTACCAAAAAACAGGAACCCCAACATAAGGGCCTCTGGGAAAATTAACAAGGCCATAATTTGGCCTATTTTCGAGAGCTAGGTTCCCTACCAGTTGATGGTGAATTTTTTGTACACTTAAACCTAGCCCACTACCCAAATTTGACAAAAAAATTGACTCGCTCTAACTTCTCCATACGGGCTTGGATTGGATATCCATTCACACCATTGGAATTAGGGCGACGAGAAATTTAGTTTGAACCTAGTTCGAGGGTAATCTGATCACTTTGAATTTTGACCTATCATTAGCCCTCTTGGTCTCCTGAGGGTATCTGGAGCCACCTGGATCAATCCTCCCCACTGAGGAGATTTTGGTCCATAAAAATCATGAACATAGTCTACAACTACTTTGCACCTTGTTTACGCCACAAGTGTGCTAAGAGGTCACCCTTCATTCTCCTTCACCTTTGTCCTTCGGAGATATAAGCGATGAGCCGACGCCTGCATCCTCTGCAAACATGTAGAAAAATATTTTTCAAATTACATGCTTAACTATGTGACCAATATATGACCCAATAATCCCATACTTTCCATGAGTTTATAACAGATACTCGGTGGTTAAGTTTACATTAAAATGGAATGAATACCCCAACGACCAATACAAGGCCAAAAATATCATTGTTGATTAACAAGTGATGGACAACACATCATCACTTTTACATTTTAACATGCAGCATATGATTTACAAATTAAGGTCATGACACTCTAACACACCTAGAAAATCCATCTCTCACGTATCAAAGTGAATGGTTCATCCCTCTTTGGTGCATTTTCTTGTCAAAAAATTGTTTCAATTGGTTCCCGTAATGACACTTTGTCCCTAAGGTGCTGCTATGGATGGAGCCTCCAACACAATTGTCACTTCTGTTGCAATGAATGCAATGAGTCTTCTTCCTCCAAACTTGCTTTACCTTCTTCTTTTCTTGCAGAGGAGAAGGCCTTTCATGCCTCATCCTCTGTTTTGCTGCCATTATTTTCCAACACTCAGCAAATACATGGTTATGTAATCCAAAAGTTTTTCGATGCCATGTTGTATGTTCATTATTAGTGACATTCTTGTAATAAAAATTAACATTGGAATATCAAGACTTGTTATACCTTTCTTGTTGGTCTCTTGTGCAATCACAGTGACAATAGCTTGCCTCATCTCTTATTTTTTCCATGCGTGTTGTCATAGGATGATGGTGAAGTGTTCCAATCAATCTCTTTCCTCAATGGTTTTAACCATGATCTGGGAGCTTTTGACACCTTCGAGCATTGTCCTTCAGGGTATCCCAAACCTAAAAATATAGGTCTCTCCACGACCTCCAATGGTTGAATCATGCCTTGGCCATTAACGCCAAGTCCTCCTCCTTTGTATCCCATCTTGGTGATGAGTCTCATTCTAGTTACTGTAAGGGGTATCTCCACATTTCCCATAGAAATGATCGCATGTGAATATGAAACTGAAGAAAAATCAACATTGTTTACATAATATGTCGATTCAAAAACATGTGATCATGGCTTCTTCAAGCCTTTGTTGCACTTCAACTCCTCCAAGGCCTCTTCCATGGCTCGTAGCTAAAGCTGTAGTCTATGCTTCTCTACTTTCTCTTCTTGTAGAAGCCTTTTTAATTAAGCATCATTTTCTTGAAGGCTCTCATCGTTGTGCTTCAGTTCCCCCAAGGCTACCTCTGCGGCTTGCAATTGAAGCTGCACTCCCTTCTTATCCTCTTTCTCCTCTCGTAGAAGTAATTTCAATTCAGTGTTATCTGCTTGAATGCTATAGTTGACCTCCTCATTTGAATGAAAATAATATGGCGAGGGTGATGAATATTCACTGGAAGATGAAGCATTACTTTCTACTTCTTCTTTCTCTTATCTTTCATAAGCTTCATACATCATTTCCACCATTTTAGACATCTTGAGCATTTCCTCGTACATGTCTTTTCCATCCTCCATTATTACACGTTCAATCATTGTTCACGCTCACAATTTTCATAAGCAAGAAGACCGCTCTAATACCAATTGATCCTAATCCATCAACTACCATATTTACCCACAATCTTTTAATTTTGTGATGTTGTTAGAATTTCATTTTAAAATCACATAAAAGAACACATGTGCATGTTGTAAAGAAGGGAAACAAGACAACCATCAACAACATAAAAACACGAGACATTAATAATGGAGTTCACCCAGTGTGGGCTACGTCTCCGGGCCCGATGTCAAAATGGGGTAGACCGCTTCATATAGTGTTGGAAGATGTGAAGATGTACATGGATGATGCTCATACAGGGATGTGCCCTTTACATGAGTGGATTTTCTCTCCATGAGGTGTTCCGCTATAGGAACTCTCACTCACAATGGACCTCCTATAAACATGACATAATCTCACATGAAGCAAAAACAAGATCTTGCACATGCATCAAGAAAGGATCTAGAAGTCATAATACATCTCATATCAAAAAAAGGCACATGATCAAACTACATATACCTCAAAATCTGAAGCTGGCTGAAGAATTTGATGCTCAACTACTGAATCTAGCCATACTGTTGAACTCGTGGCGTTGAGATGCATATAATCTACTCACCACACTTGAGAATCAGACACCATCACTCCAATATGGAAAATGGCCGAGAAATGGGGAGATATGTTGCTGAAACAGACATTGACATTCGGATCCTGTCACTCAGAGGTGTAAAATCGACACAAAGTTTGTCAAAAGTGGACTCTGGACAGTTTTAAGCCTCATGTAATCTTTTTGATTCCCTCAAGATTCCCTAAGATTTTGTTCTACAAGTAATATCCAAATATGCTACTCAGATGGCCATTCTAGCATATGTGAAGGAAGAAACTATAAGAAAATATGATGAGCTAAATATCAAGAATGAATGTTTAGTTTATCATAAGTATGAAAGGCCGACAAACAATGTTTACAACTTAACAAGATATATTTAACATTATGAAGGTTACTGATAATTAATTGATGTAGAGGGATTTATAGAGACAGATAGTCTAATAAATCAATCTCAAAAATGGATTATAAATTTAGAGGATTTAAGATAGACAAAGATAAAAAAATTTCTTACCTACTTATCTTCATAAAACTTAAATATATGCAGAAAACAAAATGAAATGAATAATGGAAAAAATTACAAGGAGAAAAAATGATTGAGACAAATCCATAATCCTTTTATTAATCATCAATGATCAAAAGCTCATACAATTCCACTTTACAAGTTCTCATCCAAGGGTGCAACCCTTAATAGCTCGAATGGAGATTTATTTATAATAATTTCTATCTATTAGCAGCATCTAAAAAGATTAAAAAAATAATATCAAGATATAGGAATACAAAAACTGTTGAGTTGATCATTCAATGTTTTTAAGGAATTGGTTGATGATGTGTTCCCAAAATGGGTTGCTTTTTTGGCATGCTATTGGAGATGAAATTTACTCGATGGTTTCACATAAGTGATCCCATATTTCTTAAATTTGTATATCCATATTAATTAATCTTATGGAAACTTCATCTACTTCAGTATATCTCTCAAAAGTAGGCTTACTGATAAAGAGATGTTTGATTTGATGTTTGATTTGACCTTTAATCCCTAAAAAATTTTCTTTGTCAATTGCAATTGTATAAAGCTTCTCGTGGTACTCCTCCAAGTTGATTAACCTGCCATTTTGATAGCCTAACAAATATGAAATTAAGGAAATGATATGCATGGTTGCTTCAGGGAACATGGTGGATGGGTCAGGAGGGTTATTCTTGAGAATCTCAGCATCATCTAGAATAAAAGTTTCAAAGATATGTGCTTTCTGAGGAAAGGTCAATTTGTGATATAAATTCACGAGGGTAACTTGGAAAAATGGCTAAGGGAATCACTCTGTGGGATAAGCAACATTTGGTTTATTGTCTCAGGAGTAATAAAAATTAGAATGTCTCCATTCTGAGCTACCATATTCATTTTAAGGGTATCATACCTAGCTTGACACCAAGTGACTAGGTTAGAGAACTCGTGGGTTTGAGGAAATGTGAACAGAGGCGATAGAGTCTCATAGAGCTTGATTTCAACCTGTTTGTCTAAATATTTCTGTTTTAACCACATCTGCAATTCATAGAGCTTGAATTTGCATTTAGTGTCTGTAATCTTGAATAATTGATAGAATAATGGGACATGGTCAACATCAATAGGTGCATACACGTTTGGAGTTTATTTGGTGACAGGTTTTCGACCCTTTCCTTTGGGAACCATTTCTTCCTGCAAAGGAAAATAGAAGGGGATTTTGTTATACTAATAGATATGAAAAAGAGGGTCTCTACAAGTAACAACACTATTGACAAGGGAAACAAATGGTGGAGTTGTAAACTGAAACTGTGCTTTTTAAACATACAATTTCAATAGAATAACAAATGAATCAAAGGGTGATGCAAGGAATGGGATAGTTTTATTTATAGCATGTCTGGATTACCGTTATGGTGATGAATATTAGAGAACTGGTTTGCGGAGGTTTAATTGATAATGGTAATGGAGTGAGTGATAATGAAAACAATGAATAACAATAAAGGAGCAGGCATAATGGGCTGGTTGATAGCGACAGAAAGGGAGTGGGTGTAACAGGATAGTTTACATGTGGCAGGAGGTGATTATATGCCAAGAAATAGTCGTTAGCAAGAAGTAAAGTACATTTTTGTGGGAGTCAAACAAGCATTGGGAGGAAGGTGTATTTCAGAGAGGGTAGGCAATGATAAGTGGTATTGAGTGGGGGGGTGCGAACTGTCGAGAGAGCGACACATATGCAAGGGGCCCATCGAAAAGAAACCACATTTTAGACCCCCTCCCCCCTCATCGTAAACGAGAAATGGGGAAAGGGGGTGTGAAATTAATTCCCCGTCATTTTTCTGCGTAGGGAAGAGATCCACCATTGATATTTTCTCTGCCATTAACACAAAACAAAAAAAAGGCACTTTGTCTGGTTGCAACTTTGGAATAAAATCAATATTCACTTTATTACAATATATAATTAACCGCTTAATGTTGTGATTAATACTAATAAAACTCAAAAGAGATGGAGATTAGCTGCACGGATGAAGCACCTAGAGAAATGGTTACACTCCCACAAAACCATCTCATTCATGCATGTGCGAAGATCAACCAATGTTGTTGCTGACTTCTTAGCCAAAAAAGGGGTGGACCATGACTCCCCACATCTCTCCTGCAGATTTTAGGCCATCGATGATTAATATCTTCACACATCATGCACTTTTATAGTGCTCAAAGATCTTCAATCCTCGGATGCCAGTGATTAGACCTGCTACGCTGGAAGGCCGCATGGCTTCTCTGCAGTTGCATAGTTGGCCTCACCTCGAGGTTGCACCTACCTCCAGCGTGAGAGCCATAAATTCACCTTGCTGGGCTCTGGCCTCATTCATTCCATGGCACATGATGCATTCACTCCTGCACATTCATTCTTTCCTCGACTGCAACGCAACATTCTCCAGGATTTTATGGGAAATGGAGCTGAATCCTTCCCGCATTTGTCCCACATCTCCCTCCGCTTTTCTCTCAGGCTTTCTCTACAAGATTCTGCATTCTTATCTGCTTTCCCCCATTGTGCTTCCACCCTTCACGCTGCTGTTCATCTGCCCAATTCTCATATTCTTCATGTTGATGTTCATCTGCCTCCCTCTGCTCATTCATTCCCTCCTCTGCATCCCCATCATTCCACTAAATTTATTCCCCGCCACCACCGATTGCACTGCCGTAGGGGAGGAGGTAGAGGTTCTCCCTCTCACCCTCCAATTCCAGTCATGGCGAAGCGCACAGTGGCCTTATCGGTGTCCATGGACATGCCAGAGGTCTTTTACCCCCAGATGCTCTAAGCCCATCTCTCAATTCGAATTCTAAAGACTCAGTAAAGTAATTTTGCCTATGGTTCTAGGAAGAGGCCACGAAATTCCACTCTCTCTCATTCATCCTCCCTGCTAACTAGGAAAATGGTGGATATTCTTGTCAAAAACATGGAGGAAAACTCTAATATTGGGGATAGCAGCTCTGTTGAAGGTGCCAGGTAACCTGACAATTCAAAAGACATAGGAGCTTGCTCCACCTCCACTCCAGAGTTGACTCCTAAAGTCTCCAAGAAGGAGGATGCCCTATCTGATTACGGGTGCTACATTGTGGAATAACCTCCTTGTATGCAGCACCATGACACAAAGGACCAACATTTGTAGAGGCATGGCTCTCCTTTCTCCAATATTTTCATGCCTTTTTATATTTTCTATGTTCACTTTTCTTCTGCACAACAAACTTAGTTTTTTGGGCACTCTGTTAATAGTTGGTTTCCCCATTAGGGTCAGCTCTTTCTATGACTTGTGGTATACTCTATGGGCTAGTTTACCCCCAAGGGGAAGCCCCATTTTTGAATTTTTGAATTATCTCCTTCCGACCAGCGTTGGCTAATTCAGAAAACCCGGTCACGAAGCTTGAATGTACTATTTTTTGTACCATATAATAGAAATTAGCCTTATGGAGAAAAAATACTAATAAAACTCAATTTAATCCTAATTTTATTTTTGGCTCATTTGAACAAGCTACCATTAATTTTCCTATGTCTAATGTTCAATCAAGTTTAAACAGTTTGGTGAACTTTTATTTCCTAATCTAAAATGCATAAATTTAAATATTTTTTATCATGTTTAAGCAGTATGATAAAAAACAAATTATTTTGGGTTGTGGCATCCTAACAATTTGCACACAAATTATTTCTTTCTTATTTGAAACTAAGCAATCTTATTTCTTTTATTGCTTCTATCTATGCCTAGCATTTTAAAATATTTTTTCCTTCATTTTTTAAAGCATCTAATCCTATCATTTTTTGATACGATTTTTTTATTTTGACATGATTCCTAATATTTTTTTTATTTTTTATCTATTCATATCCAAACCTAACATTTTTTTTCATTTTCTTCTACAAAGTTACAACATCGTCTCCAACTAGGGACTGATTCCTCCTCTAGGATGCAAAGAACTAGCATATCCAAGTGCCTTCTCCTCAAGCCGATGGAGTATTTTGTTGAGAAAACAAACATACTCGAAAATAAAACAAGTCGGCAGATATACAATGATGAATGTGTGAATCATTATTCTGCATATCCAATACTGAATGTAGTGCTTCAGATATCTTCCATTGACTGGTAGTGAAGAAAATTGTCCTTCAAAGTTTTACAAGATGAAATTATTATTACCCTTGACTTATGCAATACTGAAAGGTCCAAACCATAGGTTGTCATATTTTCCATGTTTTCCTCTTTCTTCCCTCCCAACAACCCATCTCAACACAAAATATCCTTCCCTGAAATCTCTTTCTCTATCAAAGAGACTTTTCATTTTGTTCTGGTATTTCCTAAGCTTGTATTGGATTTCATCCCTATTTTCACTGAGTTCAATAATCTGATTGATTCTTCATTAACTTCTTGCAAAAATTTCAAAACGGGGAAAGCTATATTTGTACGAAAAAATTCTTCTTTACCATGAACCAAATTAAATGGAGATTTTATTGTAGATATTTTTTGATATCTTGTTAGCCCAAACTGAATAAATGAGATGATTGTCCCAATTATTTTTATGATCTTCTAATGTCTTCTTGATAGCTTTGACCAAAATGTTGTTTGAGGACTCTGCTAGACCATTTCCCCGTGGATAGTAAGGAGTAGAAAGATGCAATATAATTTGATATTTTTGACAAAATTAAATCATCTTCACACTAATAAATGTTGCATTATCAGTTACTATGTTCTGAGGACATCCAAAACTAGAAAAAATGTTTTCTTCAATAAACTTGATGAGTGCAGTGTCTATGGCATTTCTAACTAGTATGGAGTCTACCCATTTGGTGAAGTAATATGTTACAGTTAGTATCCATCTATGTTGGTTTCTTGATTTTGGATGAATTTCCCCTATAAAATCCAATCCCAACTATAATAAAGGTGATGAAACTAATAGTGGAACCAAAGGAAGTGTTGTTAGTTTTTTCTTTCCAGCAAACATTTGACATTGAGTACAACTCCTACTTGTCCAAACATAGTAGGTGAAAAAAATCCTTCTCTCAATATTTTATATGTTGTAGTTCTCTAGGCATAGTGTCGACCACATTTATCTACTTGAAACTATTCAATAATCCCTTCTGTTTCACTTTCTATCAAGCAAACCAAAAGTATATTGAGTGGATCCTTCCAATATAAATTTGCATTGATGATACAATACTTTATGGCTTTTAACTTCATCGTTGTACACTTATTATTTGAAAATTGAGAAGGACACTCAAATTTAATAAGAAAATGTACAAGATCATAATACCATTCCAACGGCAAGAATTTCTCATCAATATTAACAGGAACTAATTGAATTGAAGTTGAAGGTTCTTGTGTATTTTTCCATTCTCAATCTTGGGATGTTTCTTGTGGATTCCCCCCTTCCGAATTTAGAGAAGGTTATTTTGGATTCTCCCCTTATACATTTAGAGAAGGTTCTTGTGGATTCTCCCCTTGTGATTTTGGAGAAGGTTCTTGTGGATTATTCTATACTGAAATTTCAAAAACTTAATTTATTCCCAAAACTTTACAATTGGATTAAGCTAAAAAGTTTGCAAAACCCTGACCTTTTACCAACTTTGTAGTTTTGATACTAAGATCAAATTAAAGTATTTGGGTAATCTGTCTTCCTCTTCTCCCATAAATGTATGGTTGAGTTAGGAAAATTTTCACAACACCATTGGGAACATAAGCAATAATGGTTGAGTGAAGGACATAAATTCTGAAGGACTTTAAATCTTGGACTAAGGAATAAGCATGTTTTTCAATGATGCCATACTTAAGTTCTATCTTTCTCATGAATTTACTGAAGAAGGCTATAGTTCGATCATCTCCATCTTCATTATTTTTCAAAATGACAAGAGCTAAAATGGTTTCAGAGGCAAAGGAAAATATGCTAAAGGGTTCAAAATAATTAGGGCTAGCTAAAGTTGGGGATTTAGAAATGGCCTTTTTAATATGGTGAAAAGCATATCTAACTGGTATTTTCCACTTAACTTCACGATTCTTCTTTAACATATCCGTGATATCCTTAATTGTTTCAACATAGTTAGGAGTGAATCTCCTTAGGAAGCTAATCTTTCGAAGAAAATATTGGATCTCCTTTTGGTTCCTTGGAAATGAAAGTATTTGGATAGCTAGAACCCTTTGAGGATGAATTACCACTTCTTCCTTAGAAATTATGTGGTCGAGAAATTTCCCTTCTCTAATAGAAAACAAGGAATTCTTTGGATTTATTGATATCTCGAATTTTCTACACCTGTCAAAAACTTTCATCAAGTGTTCAAATGTTTTTGATCTGAGTTAGAAAACATAGTAAGGTCATAAAGATATATAAAAACAAATTTGTTTGTCTTACCCACAAAATTTAAATCCATAGCTCTCTGAAATGTTGCTCCAAAATTTGTTAATAAGACCAAGAAAAAACATCCTTGTAAGCTTTAAGAAGATTCAAATATTCATTTTTTACTTCTCGAGGTAGAGATGCAGATATTTTAATGTTCTTGATTTCTACAGATGTTTCAATATTAGATTCTTCAATATCCTCTTCAGGTGAATTTGATAGTGGATTATTGGGAACATCATTTTGGTCAAATAACTTTTCTAGAGAGAATGGAACTTTAGGAATAAATTTGTTTTAAAACTGAATGATGTTATGGTCGGCCATTTTTTGATTTAAATTAGAAGTTTTATTTTCTTTATTAAGTTCATTTATATCTAACTGGTCTTCTTCAATTTGCAAAACAAATAATTCATCGATAACTTGTAGAAAATATTTTAACTGTTCATCATCCTCAAATATTTTCCAGTAGTTAATATTTTCAGGAATATATGGCCTATATTTGACATGAATTTGATAATGAAATTGCATTTGATCTCAAATTTTGAATGAACTAGCTGAAACAGCTAGGGAGACTGCATGAATATTCTCATTTCTAGGGATAACTGTAATATTAAATGCATGAAAGAAGTTTTCCACTGAATCCCATACCTCATTTGTATAATATCTAAGTGTAGGATGATTTGTTTGTAAAATATTCCTAACTTGTTTGACTATGAGTTTAAAGTCACTGAAACCACTTAAATTCTGCACTTTAAGACTTCTAGTTAACTCTAATCCTAGAATAAAGGCTTCAAACTCTGCTACATTATTAGTAACATAAAAATCAAGTTTGTAGGATTGAGTTATGTTTTATTTTTCTGGTGAAATTAAAACAACACCTGCTCGAGCTCTATCTTTTGAACAAGACCCATCAAAACACAGTTTCCAAATATCAACTTTGACAGTTTATGGGTTTTCTACAACATCTTCAATTTTAAGATGAGAATTCTACAAATTATTTGAAGATAATTATAAACAACCAAAATCTTGGTCAACTACATATATAGGATGGTTTCTAGCTTAATATTATTTGCAAATAGTATGAATGAATCTGACCTCCCTATATAATCTAAGGTTTTCACCCTCATACACAGGAATTGTAGCAAAAGACATGTCCATTTGAAGGCTTCCTCCTATCTTGGCACAAAAATGACATGATAAAAGCATTCAAAACTTAGGAGGGATATCAAGGGCCACAATGCCCAAAAATGCACTTTTTACAGGTATTTGGACCAAAGTTACCACTAAGTCTTTTATGAGTCCTAGACATGGTACCCTTTTTGAATCAAAGGTATATAGTTCATGGTAAGATCGAGTAATTTCAAAATTTAATTGATCCATAATAACCTTCGGCATAATATTACGTGAGGCTCCAAAATCTAACGTGAAATTATATAGTAAGGAATTATGTGCTTTCAAAGCAACATAGAAACTGTTCCTTCTATCATGTTTGAGCTTGGACCAAATACTACTGAGGTTTTTTCATCTTGTAGACTAATTACATCCCCTTTCTACAACTATTTGACTATTTGAGATATATGCATCTCTTATGATTTTATAAAAATTAATTCATTTTAAAATCAGGGATTTTTCTATCCAAATTGCTGCAACTATTTGACTATTTGAGATATATGAGTCCCTTATGAGTTTATAAAAATTAATTCATTTTAAAATCGGGGATTTCAAAAAAAGGAGTGATTTTATTAAGAGGGAAGAAGAAATTAAAATTTCTTTAAGATTTAATTTGGAGTAATAAGTAAATTTTTTTTTAGGGGTGAATATTTATCATAGTATAAATCAAATATCAACAAGTCTTGTAATTTGGTGCAATAAGGTGTGAGAGGATTGTTTGTAAAGATTTTTTTTGGAGTGATAAGGAGATTGGAGTAATAAGTTATTTTTTTAATTTTTGGAGTAACAAGGTGCATATTTTGTAAAAGGAAATATTTTTAAAAGAGAAAGTCATTTTTATAGTCCAAATTAATGTTTTACTTTGAGAGAGATTTAGTCGATGAACATCTAGAGTTTCAAGATGAGTTGCTTCAAAGGGTTACTAGCTTGGAATTTTCATTTCTTGAAGGTGAATATTGCTTACATACTCAATACGTATTAAAAAAAATATATTTTTGGTGGTGATTGTGTGTTAGATCTTCCTGAAATTGAATTAGGGGGTCTTAGGTACACTATGAGTATGTTTGTGATGGTGCATGATTCTTGATGTTGCTTATGTTTTTTTTTTTAGTTTTTGACACTCTCTCTGTAAAATGGCAAACAAGGAGTACAAAAAAAAAATTAAATTTTGTCTACACATAATAAATTATCTTCAAGCTCATGTAATCAAGTATATATAATCAAAGTACAAGAAATAAAATAGTCGTGACACATAATAAGGTTTTCAACATCAACAAACAATTCAACATCATTCACTCAAGATAGTCAAGTTAAAAACAAACTCAAGTATTCCAAAAAAATCCTACATCAACATTCATATGAAAAAAACACCAATTGGTTTTTGTAAGTTAGCTTGTAATCAAATTCAAATTGAATTGAATTGTAAGGGTGCATTCTTAGTTGAAACCGACACCCAGGCTTTGAATTGATAAGGAATCAATTATGTCAAGTGAGTCCATTGTTTTTTAACTGAGTCATCAAATTCATTTGAACCTGTCATTCAAATCATTGTAAAGTGTTTCTATTGGGATAATTTTCGATGGTATTTGACACCCTTCTTTTGATCAATCAAGTGAGTGAGTTCAAGAAAGTGTAAAGTTCACAACGTCAAGTGAACCTAAAACTGATTGAAGCCAACATCAAGCGAGTGAAGTCAACTCTAAAGAAATAAAAAAACAAACAAACATCAAGAGAGAGAGAGTTCACAAAATCAATAAAGTTCAAATATCAATCAAGCAAGCCAATAAAAGAAAGCGTGTAAACAACCAACATGAGCAAAGGAGGAAAACACCTTCAAAGTGTAGAGCTAGGAATTAAAGAGCTGAAAGAGTGCAATAATGAGTTACATAACACAATTGAAATACCGGAATGGAAGTTGAAGCAGAATCGAAACTTAATCGATCAAATTACCAACACATTAGAAGTAACTAAATACTTTCAAATTGAGCTTGAAATGAAAGAAAAAATCATTAACACACTCCAAATAAAATTAAGTGAAAATCAAGATCTACTTGATGCACATTGTACATAGAAGGCATATGCAAGTTGCAACACCGAAGACTTCATCCAGATAAAAAATTAAATTTGTGATACAAGTGACCTTATTCATCATATTGATGAAGGTTGTGACACAAAATATCTAATCAATCAGATTGATGTAAGTTGAGACACAATCGATCTCATCTAGCGGGTTGTACTACTACATAATTTAGCTAGTAGTACTGAAGATCTAAGTGAGCATATTGATGCAGCATTTGAAACAGATGAATATTTAATAGTAATGGTTGATGCTTAGTGTGATACAGATGATTTAATCAGTCCATCTGAGCATATAGTCAGCAGCGGGAAGTGTAAATAACAACAAAAAGATGATCTTTCCAAGAAAGTGACCAGACTTTGGGAAGAAATCTCCTTCAACGAAGATCGACGTGGCATAAGTTAAAACAAAGACAACAGTTTGTATGTTCCATATATTTCAAAACAAGTAAAGTTTGTAACTGTAGAATTTATAGACAATGCTCATAATAATTGTAATCATTGTAAGCAAAATGGACATATGGAGAGTAAATTCCTTGACCTCCATCCTTGTCACCATTATGGTAAGAAAAATAATTCATCAGAAATATGTTGCAAGCGAAATAAACCACCCTGAGTGAAGATAAATTGTGCATGGATTGATCCATGGAAGTGGTCATCTACAGTAAAAAAAAATTCTATGTGTTACAAAAAGTTTCAATCTCAGACGAAGACAAAAGTTGCAACCAATAGTGACATGATGGTACTCTCATGCACTAAAATGAGGAAGTATAATGGTGAAACTATCCTACACCTGAAGGGGGGAGTTTAGAAATGAAATGAAGATGATTGTCTCTCCTTTTAGCTGACAATGGGGGGAAATGATAATGGAATTGAAGGTGGTTGTCAGACTGAAAGTTTTGACAATATAAACAAAAGAAACCAGTAAAAAAAAGTAACCAGTAAGTATTTTCGACAGTCATCAACAAATCAACCAGTGGGCATCGTTAAAATTTCCAGTGGGAAAGAAATTTGTATTCTGAACTTCAACAATTTTCCAGTTTGCATCAAAATTTTTTTGTCAATAGACAAGCAATTGGAAATCTGAATTTAAATCTACTAGTGAGCATCGCCATCAACATTTTCTAAGTGTACAAGAGATTGGGATGATGATAGATAACATGTGTGGAAATTATTTTGTTCACTTTGGTGGTCATTGCACCAAGAAAATCACATATGAATCCTTTTGCAGTGAAGCTTAGCATTTGATGGAGTTGTCGAGCGATTTTCTGGGATGTATCATACTTGCAGCTGATTCATGGTTTGTGGTTTTTTTTTCTTCATGTTGGATTTTTCAGCATCCATATTTGGCGGTTTTTCAGGTAGTGTTTTTCATTGAGGATCAACAATGTTATCACACTAAAAATTTTCAATAACTTGAGCATGTCAAGGTTGTAAGTAGATTGGTTAGGAGTATAGTATCATGAAATGATAAATTTTATGATATGGTATAATTTTTTAGGTTGCTTTAATTTGTTAGAGGATGTATTTAAGTCATATCAAAAGGATAAATATGAATTGGATACTTTAATTAATCAAATGTGTCAAATCTAGCCACTTGTCAGAATTTTCCTGAGTCTGTAGCATTTTTAGTACAAAATTAATAGATTTTGCTGCGGAAACACCTAATAATTCCGTAGCGAATCTGATACCTGTTAAACTAAATTCACTAAGAAATCCTGTTTTCTTGCAATGGTTTCTGCAAACTGATGAGTTGTCAAAATTTGAGTGTTTCGAGCTCATTCTATCAGGAAAGGGTCATCATTGAAATATTTGAGCACATTTGGTCATCAAATACCATTTTCTTATGAGTTTCATCTCATTCTTTTCCCTAATTTACCTTTCATTCCTTATGCTTTTTCTTTAATTCTTGTAAGTTGCTACTCAAACAACTAGCTGCCACTGTTTCTTCATCTAGAATTCCACTGTCATACCATCCTCATATTTCCATAGTAGCTTGTTCTCATTGAGTCTTCACTGTATAGGTGTGAGTTTCTAAAGAAAGCCAACGCTGCAAAAAAAAAATTTGGCTACACCAAAGAAGACAAATAAAGGATGCCTACCATTTAGATATGAGCCTATAAGCCTGAAATTAATCATGGAGGATCCCAGTCCATGGAGGCTTTCACAAGAGCAGGGTGCATGCAGTTTTGTCAAATATTATAGGTTCATCATATACAAGTTTCACAATATTTCATACTAAATTTCAAGGGAACTTCTACGAAGGTTGGTATTCTCCATTTTCTAATTTCACCTGATATCATTTCTCAAGCAATAGGAATCCCCAGGACAGTAGAAGAGTGGTTTAAAGCCACGAAGTTCAATTTACAAATTTGTGATGATTTTCTGAAACCTGAGCATGTAGGGATAAATATGTCTATATGGATTCCTATAACTTGTCTCGAAGATAACTATTCTAAACTCTTGATTTTGATACATAATTACTTTACCTGTGAGGGTAGATTTGATCTAGGTGGATATCGGTGGCCACCCACCTATTCCATTTGGACCTGCACCATCAATTCTTGCAGCTTTTCACATTTAGCACAACTTACTATTTTTAGTAGGTTTTTGGGTCCTGCATTTCTGGAGCCGTTTTGGGGCCTTAATGATCCAGGTGGACATTGGTGGCCACCCACCTATTCCATTTTAACCCCCACCATCAGATATTTCAGTTTTTAAGTTGCAGAACAACTTACTATTTTTAGCATTTTTTCAGGTCCTAAAATTCTGGAGCCGTTTTGAGGCCCTAAACGTCATTTTTTGGGCATCGTTTTTCTGGCGAATATGATTCCGTTTCAGAATAATTTTCATGGAAAAATTTGTAGTCCTCAGATATATATTTATAATAATGTATCATAAACGTCAAACATAGATCATATACCGAAGTTACGTCCTCAGGAAGTTGAAACACCAATTTACCTAAACAGGGTCCACGGTTTTGGCGCTTCATCTCCTAGGGTTAGGGTTTTGGATTTTTAGAGTTCTCAATTTTTTCTCCATAATAAATAGGCCCTAGAGCCTCATTGTAACACATTTCAAAGGTCTGTAGCTGCCACATCTCTTCTCGAAAATTCGCTACCAGCACCCTAGCTATTTTATTTCCATTATGTTTGTAAGAATATTTCTGTAATTTGATATTAATGAAATGAAGCCTTATTTCCACTGCATATCTATATTTATGGTTATTTCTTTAATTCTTTACTTTCTTGCATAAATCCATATCAAGATTTCATACAATCTACATGTATCATTTCAAGTTGATGCTTCATTTTATAGGAAAACAACTAAGGGATATCCCTTTCTATCTTTTTAGAAGTCTTGCAAAAATGTCAAATAAGGTGCAAGGTAGGCCTGAAAGGAGTGAAACCACCATCTTTCACCATGGATTGATCAAATTTCTAGTGCTAGAAGAACTGATTAAACTAAATAGAGACTGGGCAACCTTTTTGTTTATGAGTGGTTATGAAATAAATGCTCTAACTCCAAGGAAAAATTCTAAATGCAAGACTCTTACACCTAGACAAGAAATGGATACCATTACATAGAGAAAAGGTGATAATCAAGAAGTTTTGCAGCCTTCAGTTGAAATCATGGAGATAGAAACTAAATTCATTCAAGAAGCATCACCTCATCCAACACCTAGCAAGAATGTTATAGAGCCTGCTACAATTAGCAAGTATAAACCTGCTACAAGAAAGTCTAGAAGAAGCACAAAGGAATACACTGGAGGTAAAGGTAGGCTTGAAGGTATTTTATAGGCAATAGACATTGCAGAGACCACTATAGTGAAACCGATAGAGGTAAAAGGATCCAAGACTAAAGGGAAGGGTCTCACTGCCAAGAAATTATATTTTTCAACTGAATATTTAGGTTTTTTGTTTAAACTTGGAAAAAATTTCACCAGAGCATAGATTACTGAGGTTATTAAAAATGAAAACAAGCAGCAGAGGAAAGATAAAGGAAAAGGGGCAATAGTGGAAGAAATCATAGTTGTATCTCCTACTGAGACAGACATTACTAAAGGAAAGGAAGGTAAATCCAAAAAGAAGGTTCAGAAGGAGTCTGAGGTATATTTTTTGAAAGAACAGGTCAAAGACGAGGAAGAAATTTTCAAACAAATAAAGGGAAAAGAAAAAGTCATAGAGAAAAATGAAAATGATCTTCTTAAAGAAAAATTGAAAGAGACTAGAGAAGAGCTGGTTGAAACAAATATGGATTTGGAAATATACGAACAAGATAAACAGTTGATAGATGAGGTGGAAAAGAAAGCGACTAATCAGGTTACCTATTTTGAAAAATCCATTGGGAAGGCCAAAAATCTGCTGAAAGGATCACAACCTTTGCACATCATGATGAAACAGAAAAGGCAGAGGAATTTATGGTTACAGGTAGAAAGGAAGAGTCTTCAAAGACAAGTCAAAGAATTGAAAGAACATATGGATATCATGAAGGCAGAATCAGAGAAGAAAGGTTTAAAAACAAAGGTTGTAGAAGAACCTATTGAAGTTAGTCATGAAGAATCTGCTACTAAATGAGAAGGTAATAGTGAACAACAAATCATTTTTGTATTATTCCATCATATTTCACATTCACGTACACACATGGACCTTTAATAGGCTTAAATTATAAATTTTACTAATTCTATGGGCAATTAGGCAATTCCACAGTGTACCCCAGGCTTGAAGCCCAGTTTTTGCTGCGAAATTTTTGAAGATGTCTTTTTGGTTCAAAGCCACTTATTTTGACTTGGTTAAGGAACTCTAAGGCCTACATTTAAACGTTTTTTATCACCTAACATCATCCAATGGTTATAAGTAGAAGATGTACAACACAGGTGACCTAAATGTTTTCGCTACAGAATCTCATTGCAGAAGTAGCTAAAAACTCTGTTTTTGTACAAAGTTAGTTTTTGGAAATGTCCAAAGGGTAAGGAACTTTTCCAAAGTTTTTTCTCCATAGGAAATGTCAAAGAGTATTAGATCAATGTTAAAGAGTGTCATAACAGAGGATTTTTTAATGGAAACATTTTTCATGAAGATGGTTTGGAGATACTGGCTCATTATGCTACCGTATCATCAACGTAACAACTCCTTAACAGTAGGTAGAACAGTCTCATAAAGATAGTGAGGCTATTTATGTTTTGATTGTGGTTAGTATTGTTGAAGGAAATGATTCCTTTCAATGTAGTTGGATTATATTTTAGATAAAAATATAATAAATAGGTGTTTGAGTTATGTTAGGACGCTAACTCCTAATTTAGTAGGTGTGAGTTTCTAGTTACAAATATCTAGTTTGTGGTTAGACTAGGTGGCAGTAAAAGAACTTAATGATCTAGCCATTTGGTAGATTCGATGTAAATTCTGGATGCCTATAAGTAAACAATACTTTGATGAATGGGAGGTTGGGAGATGGTGACAGCACACTGCTACTATTGTAATATTTCATTATCAGTAATATACTTTTACAGTAGCTTATTTCAGACCCAAGATTCATTATATGTTCTTATATATGCTTGTTTATCTTATCCCTTTGATCTTTATGCAGAGGCTCACGTTTAATCACTTGGAATTCAGTAATATGCTCCAATTTCCTATACACATGTAGTTTATTATTTTGTCCTTTGTGTGTGATTTGATAAGAATATAAGTGCTTTGGCTTCCATGATTTTTTTTTTTTTGTAATTGACATTTTCCTTCCAAAATTGAGATGCGATTGAGGTGTTTAGCATTTTGTTTACTTTATATCTTTCCTCTTTAATAACTTGCAGTATATTTCATCCCTAATTACTCAAAATTCATAATATTATGCTCTAACTTCCTTTAGTGGTGAAATGACTATGTTTTCCTATGTTATGTGTATGAACCATATTTTTGAAACCTTTGTTTTCCTCAAGTCACATAAGAAGAATTATTCTCATCGATTTTATTGATGATTAACCCCATGCCCAATGGTAGTAAACCCTCTACATCTTTCACCTATACAAAAAAATCACATTCAATCCAATTCATAGTTAGTCATCTGCTTTAAAATTCATTGAAAACCATTTATTCTTTTTTTGAGAGAACCCTCTCAGACTGGATAAGTTAATTTCTAGTTGCAAGTGGTTTGAAAGAGTTACTCCAAGTTTATCATTACAATAGCCCAACAGGACTCAGTTTGGTGATAAAAAACAATTTCAACATGAGAACTTGGAAGATGGTTCCCGGTTCTTATTTTGGACTTATGACTGAGTTGGGGGGGGGGCGGGGGGGGGGGGATGTTAGCCTCACTCTCATGTGATAAAAACGATTCTAAGTCCAAAATAATTAAATTAATTATTATCATGAAAGTTAGGATTTAATCCTACCTTTATAGATTTGGTTTGTTCCTCCTAGATATTAGTTAGTTTAAGTCTAGTTGGTTGAGATATTTTCTCCAACAAGTTAAGCTCCTAGCTTAGTGTGTGGTTGAGATATTTGCTCAATCAAATTTTCCAAGATAGATGCACTATCCTGAGACAAATTTCATTATGTATTTATATTTTTATATGTTTTCACTATATAATATCTGAAGGTTGAAGACAGAACCATAGAGTGAAACATCAAACCAGCTTTGGTGTCCAGGACCTAGCCTTCTTGGGCTCAGAGAGGTCTCTCTATGTTTTATGATTTAACTTGATAAATATAAGCATTGATATTAGGCTAGTTATAGAAATGAGGGCTTTTTTGAAGATTTGGTTGAGGAAACAGAAGAGGGCCATTGGGCTATGGAGTCAAACAGGTGTAAACAAACTCAAATAGATGAATAACTAAGGTCAGGTGCAACCAGGTAATCTAGCCATGTCAATGGATATTTACAGCTTGTGAAATAGAGAGGAGGAGGAGATTAAGGTTTAATAAGAATGCAAAGAAGAACGTCTCTAAATTATACATTCTAGTCTCCACATGGATGTAGATCAGACCGTCTCTGAATTCTGCCTCCAATTCTTAGAGGAAAACATAATGTACTGCTTCAGGACTGAGCAGGGTAGCCTATGGTAAATCCTACACAAAAATTTCTATCCGCAGTAAAGAAAGAAAATAGTATAAAGAAGAATCATAAATTACATGGGAGAAGCAATTCACCACAGATCATAACACAAGAATTTGGAAAAGAACCTACTCATTCATTCATCCAAAAGAGAGTGCTTACAACTAGCAAAATCTATTACAATGTTTTTTTACCCTTCTGGGCTTCTCTCATATTGCTAATGAGAGAAGCCCATGCAAGGCTTGAGAAAAGGATCTATCACAACATATCACCTGTAAAATTAATTTTGAACAACTCTTTATGGATCTAAAAGCTTTGATGGCTCTGACATCTGGCCCTACTTTTCAAAAGATTGGCATTGGGTAATTAAGTTTGGTGCAACGCTGACTACTTTCATTTATTAATGCTGGTGCTAATGTGTCTTGTTGTATTTTCCACTTCTGCTGGTATACCATGACATTTTTATATGAATGCCCTTTGCCGAACTCGACCCCCTTTGCTTGCTACCATGACGTTAAGCCCCACCCTACCTTTTTCCCCTTGTCGAGTCCTGCCCGAGTCTTTCTGCCATTATTTAGCCCTTTTTCTTTATCAAATAACATACAAACCGCATACACTTGGATTCAAAATCCTTTAGATTTTAGTGATATAACCACATCGCATCCATGCCAACATTGCACTTCACATGGTGCGAGAATA
Organism: Pinus albicaulis; assembly: GCA_034641835.2. NCBI lineage: Eukaryota > Viridiplantae > Streptophyta > Pinopsida > Pinales > Pinaceae > Pinus > Pinus albicaulis. Next base: position 1,351,969,051 of record CM076577.1, on the reverse strand, counting down.
AACTCTACATTTGACACATATCTTCTAAGATTTATGATTTGCGATTTGTGATCGAGACCCACTGCATTGCACATCGCACGTTGACACTCATAACATTTACCTTCCATGGTAAACCTTTGAAGCTTGCGATATGCGATTGTGATTGGGTCGCATCACAAAAAACTTAAAGTTGCGGGTGCTTAAAGGTAAGTTATAAAAGGTGTGAAGTGCACCATGCGACGCGCTAAATGCGGGAAAATCTGAAAAGATGGAAGGTAAGGAAAATATGAAATATAAAGGTTTGCATGCGGATTTAGGTAATATATGAAGTTTGTATGGGTCCCACCAAATCGCATCTACGGAGTTTTATGTTTTGGTAACGAATTTAAGAAGAAAAGGTTGAGCTTGCAGGGTCTGAAGTGCGGGCAATAGGTAAGGCTTTAAATAATACAGCTGTTAGTGGGTGGGTGGAGCTATAACAATAGAATTGTGGAATTTAATATAAATTGGTTTGTAGATTAATACTTCCCAAAGGTTATGTAGGTGGGTTTTGGGGGTTTGAATGGGATTCAGAGCATTGGAGTTCAAAATTTGGGAAGATGAAAGGTAAGAAGAGGGAAGATGGAATGAATGAGGGCAGTATGGATTTTTCTCACCATCACACTTAATTAGCAACACTTTCATGTTTCAAATAAAGGAAGATAGATTCATTTGATGCTCTTGATAGTCAGGATTTCCCTTTCTTTCTTTGAAAATAAATCATGGCCATAGAATATTATTTTTAGTATGAAAAATCAAAACAATAATCAGTCACCTTGTGATATTGTGAAATACAGGAGTCTAACAGTGGCTCCAGCTACGGATGGCAGCTCCTTCAGGAGGTGTCAGGAACATCGTATACTAGTGGCCTGATCCATTGGCCTGATCCCAAATCTGTAACTTAATCTACTACAAAAAATCTTTGGCTGACAATCTGAAATCAACACTCTTTGTAAGTTGAAGTCTAGAATATACTTGTATTGAAAGCAATCTCAAACTAAAACTGGAAATATGCTCAGAGTACTGAGCTTATTTTCACACTTACCTACCCTACTCTACTTAAATTTATGTTGTTCTAAATGATTCAATAATGCTAGTGCAACCAGTCAATTAGCAGCAGAAACAGATGGAAAAATTGACTACTTGTGAAGAAACTTAGCAGTATAACTTGACTAGGTGTCCTCATAACCAAAGTTAGAATATGTAATGGCAGCTTCTGATGTATTTGGTTCTTTTCATCATTTTCAGTAGGAAATCTAGTCAGCATGTTGTGGAGTCACCATGAATGCTCAAAAGTTGAGTTCTTTGAATCATGGAGTTGCTAGGTGAATAATGCAACCTTCTTGTGTCTGGTCACTGTCCACCACCAGTAATCATATCTAAACTTTGATGTACTTTCTGAGGAAGATAAACTTCGTCCCTATTATGGTTGCCATTATGTTGTCACTCTATAATTTCTAAAGTCTGAAGATAGAACCATGGAGTGAAACATCAAACAAGCTTTGCAGTCCAGGACCTAGCCTTCTTGGACTTAGAGAGGGCTCTCTCTAGTTTATGATTTAACTTGATAAATATAAGTGTTGATATTGAGCTAGTTATAGAAATGAGGGCTTTTTTGAAGATTTGGTTGAGGCAACAGAAGAGGGCCATTGTGCTATGGAGTCAAATAGGTGTAAACACACTCAAATAGATGAATAATTGAGGTCAAGTGCAACCTGGAAAGCTAGACATGTCAATGGATCCTTACAGCTTGTGAAATGGAAAAGAGGAAGAGATTAAGGTGTTGGAAATACTGAGAGGGGGGGTGAATCAGTATTCCTTTCTTTAAGAGCATTATTTAATCTTCAATTATTATCAGTGTTTGTACAATGATAGCAGCAAACAAGAGGAACACAAATGCACATAGTCTTTAAGGTGGAAACCCACTCCGGGACAAAAAACCACCTAATGTTTTTCTAATAATTCTTTAATATTCAACTCCAATTGAAAATAAAGCTCCAACTTCCTAGAATCTAGAAAAGAATTCTTCTCCATCTCCCACTGGATGGACGCTTCAACACCCAAGATTCTTCATTAGGAAATTGAACGGATGCCCCAACACCCAATGAGCTACAACTCACCCTAGCACCACCCTAGCACCCTATAGAATAATAAAAGAAGAATGGACTCCCGTACCAAGGAAAATGGTCCACTTTACAATGATATAGAATGATGTGGAAGAAGAAGATATACTAGACCATAACCCCAACTTGACACAACCACCTAATTATGATCCTAGACCTCCCAACACTGCCTCTTCAACCCTTGGCAGATAGACACTAGTACAATTTTTACAATAATGCATTTACAATGACTTAGTACAAAGATACCTTTACAAAGATTGTATGCAGTGCTGCCCACTTGAAGATTTCATAGGATGAACTTCTTGCTGCTGTTATGCACTTTCGTTGATGCTCTTTTCATGCTGCCCTCTGCCGCACCTTTCTTTTCTTTGCTACCCTAGAAATTCTGGTCCTTTGCAACCCTTGACAACACATGATATAGATTTTTCTTTGCCTTCTAGGAGCTCAATATTGAATCTGGTTTATCTCTGTTATTTCAAATCCTCAATATTTGATTTTTTCTCTTGTAGTAGTCCATTGAGTCAAATTTCCAATGCCACTAGTTTGACCTAATTTGGATTCTTCAGGAGAGAGTTATACCCAATCTCTCACAATGCCCTAATTATGAACTATTTCAGAAGAGTGCACTTGTACGAAGTGCCACGTGTCATTGTTTCTTCATTTGGCTCTGAAATCGATAGAGAGGAAATTAAAGACTGTGCAATATCTTCCACTTTTTATGGAATTCCAATCCGATAATCAGAGAAATATTTATGATGAATTTACCAAGGTCACTTATTTGAGATGAATTTCAGGAGCCTGCAAAAACCCTGACTTCCACAAATCATATCTCTAGAAATATTGCGCATATTGATCTAAAATTTTTACAATAGCTTCCTCAGGATTTCAGCTTTTCCTCATAAAAATTTCAGCTTCTGAACCTTGGTAGAAAAAAATTTAGAGCGCAAGTTCCACGATGACCTGTTTCAGATGGCCGAATCCCTTGCATAAGGAGGAAATGAGGATCACAATTTATATAAATTCTTAGGTTGAGAGGGGCTTCAACAAGTGAAAGTGGGAGGGATTTGAGGAGATTAAAAAATATTAATTATGAATTTTCAATGACCCATGCCCCAACCCCATGGGGTTTTAGCCCACGAACTGGGGGTACAAACTTCAAACATGAATATCTCTCAAACCGTGAAGAATTACATGGTGTGCCATATATCAACGGAAAAATCTCAACAAGTAGAAACCATCAAAAGAATTATTGATCCAGAATATATTAATTTGGTAGGTAAAAATTCCCATGCAATATTGGTTTAGCCCCTGGTTCTTCGTTGGTTGACATCAATGACAACCGCTGATCAACAATATCCCCCTTTGGCATTGATGGCAACACAAGTACTCCCCCTGCAATCATGACACCTCTTCCTACAACGTTCTCTCCCCCTTTGACATCAATGACAAAGGGTAACTCCCCCTGAAACACAACCATCCTACAGAACTGTACACCCCCCCTGACACACAACCGTCCTGTAGACCTATAGTCTACTTCCACTCCCCCTTTATATTCTGAAACAAGAAAATCTAATGAGAACTTGGGAGAATCCCAAGCTTCTGGCGAAGATATCCCAATGCTGGTGAATATTTAATATGTGATTCTTTTGGTCCTACTTGGAATATTTCTACTTGTCCAACAGCTTGCATAACATCTCGTTGGGAGGCTATTACATATAGAAGACTACTAATCATAGATTTGTACAACCTTTGATCCACATCCTTAGATGAGTCATCTATGCTCAATTTGCAACCTGTTACCATTGGAGTAAGGATGGGTTTGCAATCTTCCATTTTAAATTTCTTGAGCATTTCTTTGATGTACTTGGCTTGACATATAAATATTCCTTTCTCTTGCTGAGATATTTGAAGCCCTAAGAAGTATGTCAGCTCACCAAGTAAAGACATCTAGAAATCACTTTACACCTTTGTAGCAAACTTCTTACTTAGTCGATCATCATTGCTACCAATTATTGTATCATCCTCTTTAGCTATTAGACATGCTTTAGTTGCTTCATCCAAAACATATATGTCGTTTGGAGCTCGACTTGATGTAGCCACAATTTTACCAAACACGCCTTTCCTGATTTCACATTTTGTGGAGTTGAATAGTATTGTATGTCCTTGATCACACATTTGTCCAACACTGAGCAGATTGTGATTCATGTTTTCAACCAATAGAAAATTCTTGGCTAGAGCATCTTTGCTTCTGAGAGTGACAGTACCTGATCCTATAACATTTGAAGATCCATCATTTCTAAAGGACACGGTTCCAACTTCCATCCTTCTTCTCTTTCAGAGATACAAATTTATTTCTATCTCTAGTCATAAGCGTTGAGCAACCTCTATCAACATAACACACATATTTGTTCTTTTGAGCCTTGAAAGCGAGAGCACAATTATCATTCTTCTTCTTCTTCCATGTTCATTCATTCTGTGGTTTCGAAGATTCTTCTGGAGGATGTTCAAGTCTGCAGTCTTTGACTATGTGTCCAAAGTTTCGACATTTGTAAAATTCAATATTATTTCTTAAATGTTCAAATCTATTGATGTTTCGTTGAGCCTTGGGAGGTTCATATTTGACACATCTCCGGGAATTATATTTTTCCCTAGGGTACGTGCGACATTCTATAGCTTTATGACCAAATTTTCCACATGAATAACAGTAGCCATAAACAATATGTTGGTACTTGGATGGAAATTCTCTTCGAGGAATTGTCTTCCAAGGTTGTTCTTTTGAATCTTGTCCAATGAAGTCTACATGCATGTTAGATCTCATAGGTTCATTGTATTTTGTTGTAGAAGGTCCTGCTTCTTCTTCTTTGTAACTGATGCCATTTTTGTCATTGTAATATCGTTGATTGTTGATGAGTTATTCCAATGCCCTTGAGATTTTGGCATAGTTTTGGATAGTTTTTCCTTTCTTCACTTCCTCACGCAGCGAGACTACTTCGGCTTCTAATTGTTCCCTTTCTTGGTTGCTTTCTTCCAAATTCTTTTGAAGTGACTCTTCAATGCATTTGTGTTCTTCAACTTCAATTTTGAGACTTTGAACTTGTTCTTCAAGAGTATTGGAACGGATCTTCTTCTCCTTGAGATCTTTTATAGGATTGATTGCTTCCTCATAAATTTCTTCTATGGTCCATCCTTCTTCTTCATTGTTTGATACCTCTTGTTTATTGTGCTTGGCCATAAAAAATACTCTCTCATTCACTTCTTCTTCACTGTCATTGTCTTCATCAAATGATGAGGTATCTTCTTTAGAGAGAAAGTTCCTTTTGGATCCTTGCTTGTTGAATTTCTTAAAGCCTTTCTTTCCTTTTAAGTTGTCATTACTTTTGTTTGGAAATTTTGCTGCAAAATTCCCAACCTCATTACAGCTGAAACATATCAATGGAAGTTTACCTTTGAATTTTCCCTTACCAATTCTTAGTTTTCTCGTGAAGTAAGAATATTATTCATCTGAAATACCTTCTTCATCATCTCCCTTTCCTTCACACTTGCAGGTGCATGTATTTTCAATTGAAGGTTGTTTATCCTTATTGGTTTTTTTAGATGCAAAGAACGCGGTTTCTAGATGTGAAGTACCCTCTTCTTCATCAAGTCTCATTTCATATGCTATGAGAACTCCATGTAATTCCTCTTTGTTGAGTTTGTCCAGATTTGCACTATACTCTAAGACCGATACCTTTGGGTTGAATCTCCCTGGTAACATTCTAAGAATCTTTCGTATAATAGTCTTCTCGTCAGCTGGTTCTCCCAATCCTTCTAGATTATTGGTTATTTCATCAACGTATTTGAAGTATGCAGCAATGTTGCAATCTTATTTCTTTCTGAGTTGCTCAAATTTTGCTCTATAGATTTGAAGCTTTGCTTCTTTAACATTTGAGTCACCTGCATATATATTCTCAAGCTTGTCCCATACATTTTTGGCAGTTTTACAACCCAACACCTTATGGTAAGAAGATTCAATAAGTCCACTAATAATAATATTCTTTGATTTTGCATCATTTACCAAATTATTCTTACCTTGTTCATCCATAGTTGTTGTAAATCCATTTTGAATAGTGTCCCATACTTCGTAACCTTGTGCCAAGAGATAGACCTCCATTCTTCCTTTCTAGAGTGCATAATTATTTTCATTGAATAGGGGTACACCATTCTTGGTATGCTCCATGACCTCCTTCTAGTTGTTAAACTGCTATTGAAGGAACCAACCTCTGATACCAATTGTTGGAAATACTGAGAGGGGGGGGTGAATCAGTATTCCTTTCTTTTAGAGCATTAGTTAATATTAAATTATTATCATTGTTTGTACAGTGATAGCAGTAAAAAAGAGGAACACAAATGCACACATTTTTTAAGGTGGAAACCCACTTCGGGACAAAAAACCACCTAATGCTTTTCTAATAATTCTTTAATATTCAACTCCAATTGAAAATAAAGCTCCAACTTCCTAGAATCTAGAAAAGCATTCTTCTCCAACTCCCACTGGATGCACGCTCCAAATCCCAAGATTCTTCAGTAGTCAACTGAACGGATGCCCCAACACCCAATGAGCTACAACTCACCCTAGCACCACCCTAGCACCCTATAGAATAATAAAAGAAGAATGGACTCCCTTACCAGGGAAAATGGTCCACTTTACAATGATATAGAATGATGTAGAAGAAGAAGATATACTAGACCATAACCCCAACTTGACACAACCACCTAATGATGACCCTAGACCTCCCAACACTACCTCTTCAACCCTTGGCAGATAGACACTAGTACAATTTTTACAATAATGTATTTACAATGACTTAGTACAAAGATACCTTTACAATGATTGTATGCAGTGCTGCCCACTTGAAGACTTCATAGGATGAACTTCTTGCTACTGTTGTGCACCTTGGTTGATGCTCTTTTCATGCTACCCTCTGCTGCAGCTTACTTTTCTTTGCTACCCTAGAAAGTCAGGTGCTTTGCAACCCTTGACAACAAATGATCTAGCTTTTTCTTTGCCTTCTAGGAGCTCGATATTGAATGTGGTGTATCTATATTATTTCAGATCCTCAATATCTTATTTTCAGTCCTATGGTATTCATCTGAGTCGTCTTTCCAATGCCACATGTCTGACCCAATTTGGATTATTCAAGACAGAGTTATACCCAATCTCTCGCAATGCCCTAATTATGAACTATTTAAGCAGGGCACACTTGTACAGAGTGCCACATGTCATTGTTTCGTCATTTGGCTCTGAAATTGATAGAGTGAAAACTATAGACTGTGCACTATCCACCACATTTTATGGAATTCCAATCCGATATTCAGAGAGAGAGTTATGACGAATTTACCAAGGTCACTTCTTTGAGATGAATTTCAAGAGCCTGCAAAAACCCTGATTTCCACAGATCATATCTCGAGAAATATTGTGCACCTTGATCTGAAATTTTTATAGAAACTTCCTCAGGATTTCTTATTTTCCTCGTAAAAATTTCAGCTTCTGAACCTTGGTAGAAAAAAATTTAGAGCAGAAATGCACGATGAATTATTTCATATGGCCGAATCCCTTGCATAAGGAGGAAACAAGGATCACAATTTATATAAATGTTTAGGTTGAGAGGGGCTTCAACAAGTGAACATGGGAGGGATTTTAGGAGCTTAAAAAATATTAATCATGACTTTTCAATGACCCATGCCCCAACACCATGGGGTTTTAGCGCATGAACTCGGGGTACAAACTTCAAACATGAATATCTCTCAAACCGTGAAGAAATACATGGCATGCCATATATCAACGGAAACATCTCGACAAGTAGAAACCATCAAAAGAATTACTGAACTAGAATATATTAATTTGGTAGGTAAAAATTCCCATGCAATATTGGGTTAGACCTTGGTTCTGCTTGGGTTGACATCAATGACAACCACTGATCAACATAAGGCTTAACATGAATGTAGAGCAGACCATCTCTGAATTCTACATTCTGGTATCAACATGGATGCAGAGCAAATCGTCATTGAATTCTGCCCCCAAGTCTTAGAGGAAAACATAATGTATTGTTTCAAGACTAAGTAGGGTACCCTATGGTAAATCCTACATAAAAATTTCTATTCGCAATAAAGAAAGAAAACAATATCTAAAATAGAAGAATAAAAAATTACATGGGAGAAGCACTTCACCACAGATCATAACACAAGAATCTGGAAAACACCTACTCATTCATTCATCCAAAAGGGAGTGCTTACAACCAACAAAATTTATTACAATTTTTTTCCCCTTCCGGACCTCTCTCATACTGCTAATGCATATATTATTTATAAAAAAATTAAGTCGGTAGCCCTAATATACTTGGTTCAAACTTAATTTATTACAAAACAACTGAAATTAAAGAGGCATGGCCATGCAAGGCTTGAGTAAAATATCTCTGACAACATATCACTTGTAAAATAATTTTGAGTAGCTCTTTATGGATCTAAAATATTTGATGTCTCTGAAATGTGGCCATGATTTTAAAAAGATAGGTGTTGGGTAATTAAGTCTCGTGTAGCACTGGCTACTTTCATTTATTGATGTTGGTGCTAATGTGTCTTGCTTTCTTTTCTGCTTCTGCTAGTATACCATGACAATTTTATATGAACGCCCTTTGTCGGACTCGACCCCCTTTCCTTGCTACCATCATGTTCAGCCCCTCCCTATCTTTTTCCCCTTGTTGGGTCCTGCCCAAGTCTTTATGTTGTTATTTAGCACTTTTTCTTTATAAAACAACGTGAAAACCGCATACACCCGTATTCGAAATCCTTTATATTTCAGGGATATAACCACATCGCATCTATGCCAACATCACACTTCGCATGGCGCAAGACTTAACTCTACCTTTGACACTTATCTTCCAAGATTTGCGATTTGCGATTTGTGATCGGGCCCCACCGCATCGCACATCGCACATCGGCACTCATAACGTTTACCTCCCACAATAATCCTTTGAATATTGCGATGTGCGATTGCGATCGAATCGCATCGTGAAAAATTTAAAGTTGTGAGCTCTTAAAGGTAAGTTATTAAAGGTGTGAAGTACACCATGCGACGTGCTAAATGCGAGAAAATGTGAAAAGTCGGAAGGTAAGTAAAATATGAAATACAAAGGTTTGCATGCAGATTTCAGTAATATTTGAAGGTTGCATGGTGTGAAGTGTGAACAAGAGGTAAGGCTTTAAATGATGCAGCTACTAGTGGGTGGGTGGAGCTCTAACAATAGAATTGCGGACTTTAATATAAATGGGTTTGTAGAGTAATAAGTCCCAAAGGTTATGTATGTGGGTTTTGAGGGTTTGAATGGGATTCAGAGCATTAGAGTTTAGAATTTGGGAATATGAAAGGTAAGAAGAGGGACGATGGAATGAATGAGGACAATATGGATTTTTCTCACCATCACACTTAATCAGCAACACTTTCCTCTTTCAACTAAAAGCAAATAGATTCATTTGATGCTCTTGATAGTCAGGATTTCCCTTTATTTCTCTAAAAATAAATGATGGCCATAGAATATTACTTTCAGAATGAAAAAGCTAAACAAGAATCAGTCACCTTGTGATACTGTGAAATACAGGAGTCTAACAGTATCATTTTCATTATTTTGTGCAATATGAGAGGAATACATTAAGGTTGAGGCCTTTTTTTCCACTTCTCTGTCTCTAGTATTTTTTATGTTTTTTGTTTAATTATTCTTCATGTGGTATGAGAGAATTAGCATGTTGATAAAAAAATTCTTAATTCAAAAAATATGCACTCTTTTTATGCGGTTTCTTTGTATTTTTCTAAGTTAGTTTTGGATTTACGAATTTCTGATTTGTGGCTGAATAGAAGAAACCTCGGCATGCATGAGGGACTGAGAAGGATGATTAAACCATGAGAAGAAGGAGCAGATGGAGACATATATTATAGTTTTATTCTACTTCAATGGTTGACTACTGTAGTTTCATCGAATTTCTACATGCTTTTGATGGGAACTACATTGTTCAGCTCATTGTCGTTGCAACTCTGGTCGTCTGACTGAATCCTATTAGGAGAAACATCGAATAAAAAGTGGATTAAAGATCTAACAATGGAGAAAGGATTCCACGTTGCATTCAGTTAATTTTTATTTTTTTTGAAGCAGACCAATGATGATATTGAAGAAAAAGGTTGCTTCAACAGATGATGATAATTCTCTGGAGTTTAGAATGACAATAGTACATCAAATTCGTGAATATCTAACTTCATTAGGCCATTTTATGGTTGTGAAAATTTTTATGGTCTTGATTTATGTTGTGAATCCATCACCTTGATGTTGAAACCTTAGTTAAATTGAGAGGGGGGGGTGAATCAGTTTAACACACTCATGAACTTTTTAAACTTTCAATTAAACTTATTTACAATTTAACTTCATGTTCAACTTTATATGTGAACAATCTTAATATGTGAGCAGAAGTATTAAGATAATGTAACAATAGACTTATTATGAGAGAAACAAGTATTAAGCAGATTGAATAACCATATTAACACATAAACATCACACACCGAGACAAAAAATATAAGTGGAAACCCATAAAGGGAGAAAACCACATCTTATTATTGTTGTGATGCAAAGGCAAGCTCCAACTCCCTCTCACAACTAATTTTCTGTAAGCGCCAACCTACAGGAGGCTCCAACCTCAATTATGCAAGCTAAAATTTGCAAGGAAGCTCCAACTCCCTCACTTTTTCATAAGAGAAAAACTTGTTAATTTACCTTGGATATCAGCTCTGTTCTGTACCTTCTTTATTACTGTCGTCTGGTCTTCAAATCTGTCTTATTTATTTCCTCTGCTTCAATTCTGCATTCTCATTTATTTTACGAGTTTATTCATAAATATATATTCATTTCAATTTTACAGTGGGATTTTGTTTTTCTCCGGAGACTTGCCAATTCATCACAAACAATGTAAAATAATCTTAAAAATTTACATTTAGTTACAATATGGAGTTCAAAACAACCCATTCAGCAACTCAACTCACTATATTTTTTTTTTCCTTTTCTTCTATGCAACCCCCTCTGTCTTTTCCGTTTCTACATTTTCTCTAGTTCACTGTAGTTGTGTAACTGTTGTATATACAATTGTCTTTTAATATAACTCAACCAACTCTCAGCATTATATTAAAAACCTTTTTTAACATGAAAAAAACCCTTTCGGGCCCACATTCTATTCACCGTACTTTTAAATCTGAACAAAATCAACATCATGCAAAGGAATTTCAATCACAATGGTTATAAACCCATATTCCTTTAATACTTTATAAAATCCCAACACTTAATGTGGCCATCTCATTACAAAATTCTTCTGCCTATTATATCATGAACCCAATCACAAACTTCGGTTAGTGCCCTTTATGAAAGCGTGAATCAACATTCACTTTTAATAATCCTGACCAACACACACACACACACACACACATATATATAGCTTAACATCCTTATGAATAATCCCATCTCATGATATTCGAATTAGCATTCGAATATTTTAATATAACCCAAAGTTTCTCACCCAAAGAGCTCAACTCAATAATTGATCATTATAAAAGTCTAGTATTATTATATGCCCAGTGCACAATTTATTTCATACAAGGCTCAGTTTCCTATTCAAACATTATATATATATATATATATATATATATATATATATATATATATATATATATTTCCGTATATACCATGACTCACTATAATAATGGCCCAACTTACCTTTTACGCATATAGATATAATGTGCCAGCATACATTTGCGGCCTCATACAAAGTTTGATAACCAACATATATTAACGCTTGACTTTAATATTTGGCTCTTGTTTTTATAAGTTCTTACCTCTGATAAATCTTTGAATTTGATTTAAAAGCTTAACCCATTGCACTAATGTATACAGTAGCAATGAATTTTGGGCCCACAGCATCATCCAACACATATTAACTAATCCGACGATCCATTCTTTATCGCATTGTAATCCCAAATCCGATGACAGTCGCGCAATGTCGCACAAATCATATGCACATGTGTTAATCGTTCTAACTCACACAATGAACCAATCCCACTCGTTAATTTTTCCCTCGCATCCAATGGTCATGAGCTTATCGCTCCTCCAACCTCAATCTGATGATCCTTAACGAGTTTCACATTTTTTATTGGTACGAACGTTAACACATTAAAATTGTGTGAAAAAAATTGTTTTAGAAACCACCTTAGGACACGTGGTGAGTGGAGACACATATCACATTTTTATTTTGAATACCACTTACCACCCCTTTGATCGTGCGAACCCACTATTTTTGAACACCAGTTTTATTTTTTGTTCAGGGTTCCATCTAGCACATGGTTTTGCTTCCTTTTTTTATTAAATTTCTACCTTGACTTCCATAAAATTGCGTTATACAACATTTTTCATAACATAATTAAAATGCGCCATTCCTCATAGATGACTTCTAATTCGCTTGTTATATAGTGGCATTGAAAACATAAATTAAAGTCCTTTCAATTGCATCTTTGTTGATATAAACTCCTCTCTTCGACATTCTTTCATCGTACAGCTGTGTAAATGTAACTCAGGCTCTACGTTCCTTTTAGGGCATCAATCCTCCCATGGTCGATACAGTCACTGTATCTATTTTCACGTACGGGTGTGGGGTCTCGGATTTAACATAAACTGTATGACATAGCACCATTTCCCTCGATCATGTGCAGGATTACAAATTAAAAACTTATACACAGAGATTTACACTACACTTTGTCCACACAGCTAAGTAACAAAGCTCAAGCCTATTCATGCAGGGTTCAAATCAATCAGTACACATTTAGCTCTGTACCATATTCTTCATACATTTCAATACGCAACCCTATTACATTTTGATTCAGCAACACTGATTCCTTTCGGTAGGTGTAGAGTATTATCTCACCCTATTTCAGGGTTTTTTTCACATAGAATCAAGCATTCTCTCCAGAAACTAAATCCACCATACATATACATTCACAAACATTTTCCCTCATTCATATAGATAAATATATTCACATACAAAACTGCTTGTCTTGGTCAGTCATATGTAGAATTTCACCTTTTTTTTTTTAAATAATTATAGAACTCGAGCATACATTCTCCATACTCACCCTTAACACAATATTTCCTCGACAGAGATCAGTTAAGAGATGCACATATAGTTCCAAACTAGGTTCTTTCATTACTTACATGAATCTCTGCTTATGGCTTGGTCTTCTATTCGATGGCCTTCTACTCTGACTTTGTACCCTGCTTCTAGCCTTCTACTCTTACTCTATCTCTTGAACAGTTCTCTACCTCTACAGGTCTCTCCTTCAATTCACTGCTTCCTCTCCTCCTTTTCCATCTCCTTTTCCATCAATGACAACATTTCCAACAGTCTCCCCCTTTGGCATTGATGGCAACATATCCTCTGCTCCTTGTTTTGCTTACTTTTCCTCCCCCTTTGACATAAATGGCAAAGGGTTACCCATTTCCCAGTGTGCTTTCCAAATCTTTTCCATAATATTATGATCTTGAGGACCTGTTCCATGCTCTTTTGTTGCACTCCTTGTTAATTGGTCCCCCCCTGCAATGATGTTTTCTTTTCTGTTCTCCCCCTGAAATGATTCTTTCTCTTCATGTCAGAGAGTAGCTTCTACAGACACTACCCCTAGTTTATCTCTCAGATATTCGAATGGTTCTCTAGCAATAGGTTTGGTGAATATATATGTTGTTTGTTATTTTGTTGGCACATATTCCAACTTCACTACCTTCTGTGCTACTTGTTCTCTGAGAAAATGGTACTTGATTGGAATATGTTTAGTTTTTGAATGAAGTACAAGATTTTTTGATATATTTATTGCACTTGTATTATCACATTTGATAGAGATAGGTTCATCAATGCTTACCTTCATGTCTTGGAGGGTTTGTTTCATTCACATGACTTGTGTGCAACATGCTACTGCTTCTATGTATTCTTGATTAGCAATGCCACCAGACTTTTTCCCAAGTAGAATGCACCTCCACTTGTGATTTTCCTGTCATCCACACATCTGGCCCAATCTGCATCTGTATATGCTGTCAAAATGAAATTTTTTCCTTTTGGATACCATAACCCATGATGTGCAATTCTTTGTAGATATCTGAATATTCTCTTAATTGCTAGTAAGTGACTTTGTTTTGGTGCTGCTTGATATCTTTCCACAAGTCCTACAGCTAGCACAATGTCTGGTCTAGAAGCTGTTAGGTATAACAAAATTCCAACCATGGATCTGTAAAGTTTTTGATTTACATTAGTTGATCCATCATCTGCACAAAGTTTGCATCCAGTAATCATGGGAGTTGACACAGGTTTGCAGTCTTCCATTATGAACCTTTTCAGCATCTCTCTTAAGTATTTTTCTTGTGAGATGAATGTTCCTGTGTTCTTTTGTTGAATTTTAAGTCCTAAATAGAAGGTGAGATCTCCAATCATAGACATCTCAAATTCTGATTTCATTTCTTCAGCAAACCCTTTTTCTAACTCATCTTTGTTGCTTCCAAACATAATATCATCTACATACACTACTACAATTAATATTTTATTTTAATTTGTTTTTATGTACAAATTGATTTCTACTCCTCCTTTCTTGAACCCTTGTTTTTGCAAGTATTTGTCCAGCCTTGAATACCATGCTCGAGGAGCTTTTTTCAACCCATATAATGCTTTCTTTAATCTGAAAACACAGTCTGGATTATTTGTAAAGGAAAATCCTTCTGGTTGTTCCATGTATACTTCTTCCTCTAAATCTCCATTTAGAAAGGCAGAATTCACATCCATTTGATATACCTTGCATTCATGGTAGCAAGAAAAAGCCAAAAACATTCTGATAGCTTCCATTCTGGCTACAGGGGAAAATGTTTCATCATAATCAAGACCTTCAACCTGTGAATATCCCTTGCATACAAGTCTAGCTTTATTTCTGATTACCTGTCCCTGTTCATTCATCTTATTCTTGAATACCCATTTTGAGC
The DNA here is from genome assembly GCA_034641835.2 of Pinus albicaulis. Lineage (NCBI taxonomy): Eukaryota > Viridiplantae > Streptophyta > Pinopsida > Pinales > Pinaceae > Pinus > Pinus albicaulis. Next base: position 1,351,953,831 of record CM076577.1, on the reverse strand, counting down.
CAATGACATTTTTCTCAGTGGGTCTTGGAACTAATTCCCAGGTATTTTTCTTCTCAATTTGGTCCAATTATTCATTCATAGCATTCACCCAATATTTTTCTTTCCTGGCTTCTTCAAACTTATTTGGCTGTATATGTGATTGCTGAGAATGCAAAAAGATGATGAGCTTAGTGAAAAGAGTCGCCTTGATCACTAAGTGGGCCTGCAGGCTATTTTTGGCACAAGTCTATTTTTAGACTATGTCTACTTTTAGACATGTCAATCATATTCTATGAGTTGCAGGATTCTATTTGTGGATGGTTAGTCAAGTTGGAAAAATAGATATAATTCTATTTTTAGACATATTGGGTGGAATTTATTTTTAGATTGCTAGTCTAAAAATAGATGTGTCGAATATTATTAGCTCTTAATAATATTTGGACTCTAAACATTATCTTATTCTCTTGGAGAACTTCAGTTAAGTGCACAGATGTGGCACAGGAGCTGACAGAAGGAATTACACTATTCCTGAGGGTTAAGTGGAGATATTTCATGGAGACTTTAGTTAGAACTCATGTGACAGAGTTTGGTGGATTTGAAGAAGTAGTTGGTGGAGTTGTGTTCAGTTTAACTCAGTTAGACATAGTTGAGCTAGCTGTATCTAGTCTAACTGATTGATACACTAGTGGGAGTGGTGTGAATTAATTATTAATTAATTCACTAAATATTAACTCATTAATAAATTGAAGAATACATCATTTAACTACAGTGAATGAACAGTTTCAGTGGAGACCAGTGGAGAGGTAGGTGAAAGAGCAGGTTGACTATCATTTGTGACTATAGTGTTGCATGATTTGCAACACCCAGTGATTGGAGATGCCAATTAGGATTGCGTGAGCAAGGCTGGACCAATTCAATTTCATCCAGAGCCATTCTTCAGTAGGGATTGAGCAGTAGAGGTAGGCTAGCAGGTGGTAAAGATCGGTGCATGGATTTGCAAGATCGGACCTGATTAGTGTGTAGCGATTGGAGATTGTACTGAGAGCTTGTGATAAGTGTTGTATGATGATTGTTACATGATCTCTATGACATATATTATACATATATTTGGGGGTTTTCAGCTTTAAGCTTTCCCGTTAAAACATTGTGTTCATATGTGTGAATTTTTATGGTTTCAATGTGTGCATGCAATTGATTTAATTTCCGCATGTGATGATCAATGGTAGAAGAGATTCAATATTGTACATGAATTTAAAATAGTGTGTGATCAGGAGAATCTTGGATGTATAACACATTAGTTATATAATTTCTACATGGTATCAGAGCATTGATCATTGGAGCAATTGCAGAATATTGAAACAGTTGAGTTTTTGCTGGTGGAATTCGAATTTACAGCATAGTTTTTTCTTGGTGTCGAAGTTGAGATTCCACTGAAATGTATTTCAATGGATTGCGATTGGAGTATGCCCTTGAGGGCAGTGTTTGTGCTCAACCTAGTCTCTTAAATTGAGTTCATTTAATTGTCAACCAGGGTTGGTAAACTGCTGAAGTGAGGTGCACTGTATGTGCCTAGGTGTTTGTTTCTTACTGCATTGTGTTTAGTGTTTTATGATGTTTTTGGTCTTTTTATGGTTTTATGCTCACAAGGGAAAGAACTAAATGCTGGTGGAAATAAGCTACTAGTTAAAAACAGAGTGAAGCCTAATTTGTTGATGACAAATGACAAATGCAAATACTGAGACAAAACCAAACCTAACTATGACTTAGCAAAATACAAAGCTTGATAATGACTTCAAGAAAATAAATCACAACATGAACTTAACTTGTCCAATTCTTTCATTAAAGATATTTTGGAAGAACTTGAGAAATTGGCAGCTAAGTGTAAAAATTCTCCTAACTAAGCAATTAAACAATCAACTTATAATGATACAATATTTTATCCATGATTAAAGATTTGTTGAAACATATTTGGAAAAGAACATTTGTAACATCATAAGATCTCTACTCTAAAACTAGCTCCTAATTATGTTCTGCAATTTAGTTTAACACCACTAAACCTCACTCAAAAGTTATAGATTTCCTTTAGAATAGTCTTTTGAGGAAAGGCTTGTTTGTGAAATGGTAAAAAAGTTGCAAAAGTACTTCAGGCCTTATACTGATACTATCTTCTGTCTAGATGATTATGAGTTAATATAGGTTTAGAACAAAAGAAGTTTTGTAAATAATGAAGGCCGTGGTATTTAAGTTTAACAACTAATGCAATTTAATATGCAATGGATGGAAACTAAACGTGGAATGTAAATAAAGTGAGCTAAGATAGAACCGAACTAGAGTGCTACTAGTCTATAGTAAACAGTGCTAAACTAACAAGCCATTATCAAACTTGAAATGAAATAACAGAGCATGAATTAAATGCAATTTTCCTCCAGCGTGCCCTAACTAAGTTATCATGAAATCAATCTATGGGATTCTACAGCCTATTTTGTTCATCATGAATGGTATTTTTGAAGAGCTTGTTAGAACAATCCTGGCTGTACAATTCAATGCATTTGAATACAAACATGAAAACTGAAAACAAGTACAATTAAAAACTAAGACATCACAGCTATTTCCTACTCGTTATTATGATGTTTTGGAAGAGCTTTTTAAGAGTAAGATCAGCTATGCTACTTAGTGAAAACAAGCAACTAAATCCTACAGTATCATAGTCATGCCTTAGTCATCATAATGATTTCTTGGAAGAGTTTACTAGAGTAAGTTCAACTGTGATAATGAATGAAAGGAATTGCAAATAAAATCTATAACACTATAGCAATTTCTCATTCATTATAATGATTTTTTGGAAGAGTTTCTTAGAACAAGTATAGCTACAATGACTAATGAAATTAACTATGAACGCAAACTTCAAAGACTTGAAAATTGACTAAGATACTTATCTAAATTGCAAAAGTAAAGCCGCTCAGGAGGCAGGGGCCCTCTACCACCGGAGTAGCACAAAATCTAACTCAAGATCAACTCAACGTGTTCAGAGAAATGTTGTCTTCTTCATTAAAGGAAAATCACTTAAAACAGAGTATTCTCGGTCTTCAGAAATATAGCAGTCAATCCCCGAAATCTAATCAAAATCTACAGCCTGTCTCTCGGTTTCCCGAGTACATTTATAACAAATCTTCATAACAGAACTTGAGATAATACGGGAATCATTGTCTTTTCATATCAAAATCGTACTAGAACTCTAAAGATGGTAGCGTAAAGTGACAAAGGACATCTAGACTGTCCTTGTCCTATTAGGAGTCTGCCTCTTTGTGTGAGTTCCCACGTACAAAGCCACGTCTAGAATTCCATTCATTCTTCATGGTGAGCAAAAAACGTTGAGGACATGATGTGGAATATACCCATGTGTGGCTTTTCCTGAGAGGACACCTGGAACATGCTTGAACGTAAAGACAGCTGCAGAATTGGCGACTAGCTACGGAATGTCTGCATTCTGTAGCTAGTTTAAGTTCAAAATACATTACAATCACAAAATCACAAAACTTAGCAAGTTAGCCATGATATTCATTCTTAAAGTAATTTTAACTAATTTCATTGATCATTTGAGCCTAGGATAAAAATGGACAAAAGAAAAATGGAGTGAAGTTTGATGGAAGAAAGAACAATCTTGGGGCTCAACATACCCCCACTGCTGACTTCTTGCATGTCCTCATGCAACTTATTCCATAAACTCATAGACTTCTGCAAGAACATCCAACCCTCTTCTTCTTCTTTGCCTGGAAGTTAAAGGCCTTCTGGGCTTCCTGATGACTAACTTGAACCTTAAATTGGTAAGTGCCCTGATTAAATTCTTGTTCCTCTTTTTCAACTTTTCATTAGCCTTTTCCACTTTGTCCATTTGTAGAGACAGGGTTGAGTTCATACTGGTTTTAGTTTAACTTGTTCCTTCAGAATATCATTCTCAGTCCTGATATGTCTATTAAGTACTTCCAGCTTGTACCTATCTCTTCTTAACACATCTATTTCAGACAGTGGAGGACTAGGGGTTCTATCTCTACTCTCTGAAGCTTCCCTTTCCAATGTTTCAACATAGTTATAAATTTCTTGCTGTGCAGGGTCAATTTCAGGGACTTCTTCATCAAAATCTTCTTCAACATCTTCTTCAATAGATGTTTCCTCATCTTCTATGTTTATCACCCCGGTTTGTTTGATCTATGTTTTCCTTAGTTCCCCCCTGAGTCTATGGCTCCTTCTTGGTTGGGATGGTCCCTCTCCTTTTTCTGTGGAAAATTTTCTGATTACCCTCTCTTTCTTAAGCTGTCTCTTAATCTGAGTCAATTTCTCAGAGATTATTTCTTCACTGCTATCTTGAATTGCTTTATCAGTTTCAATTTTAGAGCCTCTCCATTTTCTGCTTCTCTTTGTAGGTTGATGTTCAGGTGAAGGCTCTTTTGGTTCCTCAAAGTGATTTCTCACCAAGAAGTTATCCCAAGTATCTTTTGTTTTGGTTAAATGGTGTTTAATTAGAATCTTAACCAAGCCATGATGGTATAGAGTTGTTTCTAGGAATTGGACTCTCCTTTGAACACTTGAAGCCATCTTTTTCAAACTTTGAAGCAAGAAATAGGGAAAATTAAGCTCTTCTTCTAGGAAATGCATTATCAACCTAATATGGTAAACATCAAAAGTACCATATCTACCTTCACAACTGATAAATTTTTGTAGGATAAGTAACATGTTTCTCCATTTATTCTTTAATGCAGAGCTTGGAATTCCCTTTTTAAACATAGTGACATCCATACCTGGTGATTTGAGGATCTTCTTCCATGATTCATTATGAAATTCTCTGTTCTTAAACCATCTTTCTCCATGTCTAAGAAATCCTGTTACTTCTGCAATAAAAACTTCTGTGACAGTGAATTTAATATCTCCAACTTCAACCTCGGCTCCTTTGAATGACCTTGCAAACATTTTAGTAACTTCTTTGTGGAAGCCATTAAATTTCTCAAGGAATTGCAGCCATCCTGCTTGTTGCAGCATTTCTCTGCTTTGAGGGTATCCTTCCAGGTATTTTGTGCCTATTGGTTCAGTTCTTACGATGAGGCCCATAATTTCTTCTTCAATATTTAGATTAGTATTCTTTCTGCTCACGGAGACAATGACTTCAACCTTCAAATTAATACTCCTTTGATTCACGGTAACAGTGCTTCAATCTTCAAACTGATATACCTCTGCTTCACAATGACAGTGGCTTCAAATTTCAAACTGATATACCTCTGCTCCTTGGTGAAAATGGCTTCAACTTCCAAACTAATATACCTCTGCTCTCGGTGATAGAGATACCTCTGTTTTACAGAATGAAATGATGAAGGGTTGGCTATAGGATGAGGTAATAGGGAGTGGTTATGGAACGATTTAATGAAGTGAGGTGAAGAAGAAAAATCAATGAGTGAAAAGACTGCAGAGATATTTTACAACAGATTCAAAAATCATCATTAAATGATTTGGCTGGGTGACATGAGAAAATCAATCACTTCAACATTTTAACGGCTTAGATGATGATCGGGTATTGAATTTGAAATGAAGGTTTTTTTATCCAAAGTTTTGCGGAGGGTATATTTGGCATGATCAATAAAAATAATCAAACAACTTTTCGAATGATTCATAACTAAAACTATACTAAAGTTTTTTTATGATATGCCATTATAATCAGAACTTTTTACCTTTGCTTTTCATCTGCTTTTTGTGGTCTTTGTATGCTTTGTTCTCCTCTGGCAATCATTATTTTGTGAGTCTTCATAATCCTTCTTGATTTTGCTTGTTCATGGATATACAGGATCATCTTGTTGCAATTCAAATGTCTGCTGATCAGTGCCTTCAGGATTTGTAGCTGCGGAATGACTGTCTGGCTGCGGAAAGTCTGATTAGCTGCAGAATGTTTGTTTAGCTGCAAAATGTACCTGTAGATAATTTTAATCATGGAATGGAGTAGTTTGGAATATAAATGGAATATTATATGGAATGAGTGAAGATAATTGATGAAACATGGTATAATGGGATATGTATGAAGTGAATGATGGAGTGAGATGGATTACAATTTATGAAATGGAGTGGAAAAGTATAAGAAATGGCCTGCAATTCATGACATGTGTTATTCATTTGCAGAAATACATCAAACTTTAAATTTTGATATGGAAATGAGGTGGATGAAGTATGGAATGAAGTGAAGTATGAATGAAATGAATGGAATGGAGTATGGATGGATAAGTAAATGGAATGAAATGAGATGGATCATAAGTGCAATGGATCTGAACTTATGATTTTGTAACAGCTGCTTGCAGAAACAAAATGGAAAAGTTAGAGTGTCAGAAAGACTCTGATTTTCACCCTATATTTTCTGTATAAACATGCCAATCAATGATTGGTTTTCATGTTTATACTTTATTTTTCTTTTTTTATAAAGAAATGACTTCAGAAAATTTAATCAAGTTGATGAAGAAGAAAGATTCTTCTTCATTAACTTCACATCACTGTTTTCCTGGAACTTCTTGACAAATTCTTCTCTTGATAGTGGTTTGTGATACAGCTTCAATCTATGACCATTCACAAGAAAAGTCACCTCTTCTTCATCTATTTTCCTGATTTTTACTGCTCCATTGTCAAAAGTTTTAACAATTTCATATGGCCCAGCCAATGTGTTTGGAATTTACCTTGAAAATCCTTGAATTTTGAATCAAACAAGAGAGCCCAGTCACCTTCTTTGAACTTCTTCTCTTTGATGTACTTGTCATGCCATCTAGTCCTTTGCTGTTGGACTAGACTTGTTTTCTAAACTGCATCTTGTCTAATCTCATCCAATTCATTAATCTGCTCCAATCTATGCTTTTGTGCCTTCGTTAAATCAAGTCCTAGCTGAATTGCCATTTTGAAAGTTTGAATCTGGAACTCTATGGGAAACAAAACTTGCTTTCCATAAACAAGTTCATAAGGAGTATGGCCTGTTGTGTTTCTCCATGTAGTTCTATAGGCCCACAAGGCTTCAGGAAGCCTATCTACCCAATCTCTTCTATGTAAATGAACAATATTTGTTAGGATTCCTTCAATGACCTTATTAGTAGATTCCACTTGACCATTTGCTTGTGGATGATAAGGAGTAGATTTTCTATGCTTGATTTTGTACCTCTCCATCATTTGTTCCACTAGCCTTGATGTAAATTGAGCTCCTTGATCTGTAACAATTTCTCTTGGGACACCAAAACGAGTAAAAATATCCTCAAAAAGAAAATTAACTAAATATGCTTCATTAGCAAAAAGTAATGGCTTGGCCTCTACCCATTTGGTAACATAATCAGTGCAAAATAATATATATCTCTTTTGTCTTGATGGAGGACTAATCAGTCCTACAAAATCCAAAGCCCATTTTTCAAAAGGTTCAATATGTACCTGAGGTTGTAATGGCATCTCACCTGAAGGAGAAGGTTTCTCTACCCTTTGGCAACTGTCACATCTTTTGACATACTCTTTAGCATCTTTAAACAAGGATGGCCAATAATATCCTAAATGAAGGATTTTATAGGCTATCCTCTTATCAGCAAAGTGTCCGCCAAAGGGTTCATCATGACATGCTTTAAGAATCTCAGGCATCTCATCTTCCCGAACACATCTCCTAATGATCAAATCTGGACCTGTCTTGTACAACTCATTAGCAACCCATGAATATTTTGCACTGTCATAAATGATTTTTCTTTTATCTCTTGCATTCATTATTGAAGGAAATTTTCCTGAAACTAAATAATTAGCAATGTCAGCAAACCAAGGATTTTGAGTAGAAATTGCAAAAAGATATTCATCAGGAAATTGATCTTCAACTGGAGTGTCATCTTTGATGTTTTGGAGTCTAGATAGGAAATCATCTACTGTGTTTTGTTTTCCAGGCCTATCTAGAATGGTAATGTTGAATTCTTGTAAAAGCAATAACCATCTTATGACTCTGCCATTAGTAATTGATTTGTTCATTAAATATATAATTGCAGAGTGATCTGTGTGAACAAAAGTTTCATAGCCTGTTATATAGTGTCTGAATTTGTTTATGGCATGAACAACAGCTAAAAACTCTTTTTCAGTTACAGTATAGTTTAACTCTGTAGGAGTCAAATTTTTACTGGTATAGTAGATGGCATAAGGAATCGGGTCTTTTTGTCCCAATACTGCTCCTAGAGCTGTATCAGAAGCATCTGTTGAGATATGAAAAGGTAACTTCCAGTTAGGTCCCCTTAAAATAGGTGCTTCAGAAATTTTTGTTTTCAGGGTTTCAAAGGCTAACTGGCAATCAGAATTCCATTTGAATTCACAATATTTGGTAAGTAATTTGAAGAGTGGAGATGCTATCTTGGTGAATTTTTCTATAAACCTCCGATAATATCCTGTAAATCCTAGAAAACTCCTAACATCTTTTTGACAACTTGGAATAGATAAGTTAGAGATGACTTCAACTTTTGACTCATCAACTCTAATCCCATCCCCTGAAATGTGATGCCCTAAAACAACACCTTCAGTAAACATCATGAAGCATTTCTCATGACTAAGTGAAAGATTTGCTTCTTGACATCTCTTTAAAAAAATTTCCAAGTTTGCTAAGGCTTCTTCAAATGTGTTTCCATAAACTGTGAAATCATCCATATATACCTCTACACAATCATGTATTAGATCTGAAAAAATTCCTAATACTGCCCTTTGGAATGTTACAGGTGCATTGCATAATCCAAATGGCAATACTCGGTAAGCATAGGTACCCCAAGGACAGGTAAATGTGGTTTTGTCTTGATCTTCAAGTGCTACTTGGATTTGATTGTAACCACTAAACCCATCTAAGAATGAGAAGTACTTTTTGCCAGCTAATATATCTAAGACTTGATCTATGAAAGGTAAAGGAAAATGGTCTTTAAGAGTAGCTTTGTTTAGTTCTCGGTAGTCAACACATACCCTCCATTTACCATTTTTCTTTGGCACAATTACCAAAGGAGAAACCCACTGACTATCTGAAATGGGATAGATGAAATTGACATTTAACAATTTTTGCAATTCTTCTTTAACAATCTCCCTAAGATTTGGATTCATCCATCTTTGAGGTTGTCTGATTGGTTTACAATTTTCCTCTATATAGATGTGATGAGTGCAAGTCTTGGGGCTTATCCCTTTCATGTCAGTGTACTCCCATGCATATGCAGAAGAATGTCTCTGTAATATCTTGACTAACTCTTCTTGTTGAGATTTTCTAGGTTCTTGTTTATATTCAAAGTTTTTCCTGGAAATATCTCACTTGTAGAGCTGCCAAATTTATCCATAGAATGAAGAGACATCTGTCTTGATGACAAAAAATCAATGTTGGATCCCTCTTGAAATGGTTCATGTTTGTATTCTGAAAGGGATTCAAAGTTTTCTAGAGTATTCAGAATTTGATTATCTTCACTAATTTCTGAAATTGTGAAGAGAGGTTGTAAGTCTTCTTCATCCTCTATCCATTGAATATCATCTAAATCTGTAATTGTCCTAGCTGGAGGATACAAAGTGAATTTATTAGTTGAACTACCATCAGAGATGTACATATCACCGGATCTATAACTAATAAAAGCGTCAGCTGTAGCTAACCAAGGTCTTCCTAATATAACATGATGCCCTCCTAGATCATTCTTAGGAGTTAGGATCATGAAATCCACAGGGTACTCCCAAGAATCTAGAGACACTAGAATGTCTTCTATTACCCCATCAGGTTTGATCATAGATCTGTCTGCTAATTGTAATAATGTGGGTGTAAAGAGAAGATTAGGAAGTTTCAGTTTATCCATGATTTGTCTACTCATGATATTGATTGCTTCTCCTAAATCAATGAGTGTGTTTTGGATCTCAATTCCATTGATGTGAATTTTAACAACTGGATTTCCTGGGTCTAGATACTTTGGAATAGCAATCTTACCCATCATAATGTCTGCTATTTTTCCTGCCAGTTGAATTTTCTTTGTCTCTCTTATTATTTTTCTTGTTTTCTTCATGCTCAAGTCCTTTATTATTTTGGCTAAAATTGGAATTTCCTTGATGGCTTGTAATAATGGAATCTTAATGCAAACATTTCTCAGCTCATCTAGGAAATCATAATTAGGTACCATAATTTGTTTTTCTACACCTCTATCAATTTGTAATCTTCTGGAAAGGGAGGTGTAGAAGTAGATGTTGATGGCTGCTCTAATACAGGAGTTGAGATTATTGGTTCTTTTTGCTTTAATTTTTCAGTGTTTGGGTCTTGAAAAGATGTGTCTTCCTCAAGACTTTTATTCACCCGTAGAGAATCTTCCTCAGAGTTATCTTGTTCTTGTATGATCACATAAGGTTTCCTCTTTTCAATTATTCTTCCAGACCTAAGTTGAACATTACTAAGGTCTAAAGGAGTAATTAAATAAGTTGGAAACTGTTGGCCTTCTATCATGTATGTGCTCTGAGGATTTTTATTGTTGGGGTTTGGTATGGGTTGAGCAGACAATTGATTTGATTTTTGAGGAAATGGTAATGGAAGTGGTTGATTTTGATGTGGTAGGTTATGATGATGTTGTTGAGGATTTTGTTGAAAATTTTGTTGAAGATTTTGAGGAGAAAAATGTGGGTATGGTGGATAGGATGGTGGATACTGATAGTATTGAGAGTATCTTCCATAGGGACTTTGTGCTCCTTGTGCCCAAACTTGAGATTGATTTTGAAATTGAGGCCAAGGTTGTTGCCAAGAATTCCAAGGTGGAGGTTGATTATACATTTGATCATGGAATCCTTGTGTTTGAGGTCCTTGCCAAGGCCTTCTAGAGACAAAATTGAGAGATTCTGTGGAATTTGTAGGAGTTTCCTCTTGAAAGACAGCTTTGAGACCAGGAAGGGAAGGAAAATTCTTGGTCTCATGTTTTTCAGAACAAATGACACAAGTCTCTACAAATTTTACATCCAAAGGGCATTCTCTCAAGGCATGTTTCTTCCTACATTTGGGACAAAAGATTGCTAAGGCATCAGATTCGGCTTTTTGCTTGTTTTGTAATTTAAGGGTGTCTATTTGTTCACTAAGACTCCCTAAGATGTTAGATTTGAAATCATCAAGCATATGTCCTATTTCTGACCTACTTATTGTCCCAGAAGCAGACTTACTTGCCCTTGCAAGAGCAGGATCTCTTGGACCTTTTACAGTTTTAGATTTTCCTCTTGAAAGGTTGATACATAACTCAGATATTTCAAGTAATGTGAGCTGTGATATATCCCCTTTTCCCATCATGTTAAGGATATCCAACCATTCATCCCTAATTTTTTTCAACAAAAGAGCTTTTAAGGTGTCTTGATCCAGGTTTTCCATTTTTTCTCTTTTGATGTTGTAATGAAATCTCTCCAACAAATCTTCCAAGTTTTCATCTTCTTTTGTAACATCTTAAACACTTCTTCCTTATGATTGACCGGCATACAATAATCCAAATACCTCTCTAGTAATTCTTGTTTCATGTCTTCCCATGTCCTAATAGAACTGTTGATCAAACTCATAAACCACTTCAATGCTGCTCCTTTCAATGTTGAAGGAAATAGTTTAAGTTTTTGAGCATCTTGTAAGTAGTCATAAGTTCTACACAGGATTTCAAAATTCAAATAGGAAGGTTTCAGGATCTTCAGTTTTAAGTCCATATAAGTTTGGAAGGACAGAGGGTGAAATGTTTTTCATGGTTGTATTGGTTTCTTCATCTATTATAGGGAACCCAAAAGAGCTTCCCATTTCTCTTCTACCTCTTCCTCTACCTCCTTCTCCTTCTGCACCTCTACCTCCTTCTCCTCTACCTCTACCTCTACCCCCTCCAAACAATGTGTGTTCTCCATTAAAGACTCCTCCTCCTCCTCCATCTGCCATGGTTGATTCTTCTGTGGAAGTGGAAAAATTTGTGTCCTTGACAGGAGTCCTTGGATCTTCTTCTAAGACAGGTTCAGTGGATGAAGTGGAAGGTCTCTCTAATGGAATATCTGATCTTAGGTCTTCTAGAAGTCTAGGATCAGTAAAGGATGGAATGTGGGTCTGAGTTGAAGGTGTATTAGCTCTTGGTTTAGGTGAAACAAGTGGTGTTCTAGGAATCAAACTTCTGCTTCTGCTTCTTATAAATCTACCCTTGAGTCTCTCTCTCTACGCATATCATTGTTTTTGGGAGTTAAGAATCAAAGGTTACCTAGTTTTCACTTCCCCGACAGTGGCGCCAAAATGTTTGTGCTCAACCAAGTCTCCTAAATTGAGTTCATTTAATTGTCAACCAGGGTTGGTAAACTGTTGAAGTGAGGTGCACTGTATGTGCCTAGGTGTTTGTTTCTTACTGCGTTGTGTTTAGTGTTTTATGATGTTTTTAGTCTTTTTATGGTTTTATGCTCACAAGGAAAAGAACTAAATGCTGGTGGAAAGAAGCTACTAGTTAAAAACAGAGTGAAGCCTAATTTGTTGATGACAAATGACAAATGCAAATACTGAGACAAAACCAAACCTAACTATGACTTAGCAAAATACAAAGCTTGATAATGACTTCAAGAAAATAAATCACAACGTGAACTTAACTTGTCTAATTATTTCATTAAAGATATTTTGGAAGAGCTTGAGAAATGGGCAGCTAAGTGTAAAAATTCTCCTAACTAAGCAATTAAACAATCAACTTATAATGATACAATATTTTATCCATGATTAAAGATTTGTTGAAACATATTTGGAAAAGAACATTTGTAACATCATAAGATCTCTACTCTAAAACTAGCTCCTAATTCTGTTTTGCAATTCAGTTTAACACCACTAAACCTCACTAAAAAGTTATAGATTTCCTTTTAGAATAGTCTTTTGAGGAAAGGCTTGTTTGTGAAATGGTAAAAAGGTTGCAAAAGTACTTCAGGCCTTATACTGATACTATCTTCTGTCTAGATGATTATGAGTTAATATAGGTTTAGAACAAAAGAAGTTTTGTAAATAATGAAGGCCGTGGTATTTAAGTTTAACAACTAATGCAATTTAATATGCAATGTATGGCAACTAAACGTGGAATGTAAATACAGTGAGCTAAGCTAGAACTGAACTAGAGTGCTACTAGTCTATAGTAAACAGTGCTAAACTAACAAGCCATTATCAAAATTGAAATGAAATAACAGAGAATGAATTAAATGCAATTTGCCTTCGGAGTGCCCTAACTAAGTTATCATGCAATTAATCTATGGGATTCTACAGCCTATTTTGTTCATCATGAATGGTATTTTGGAAGAGCTTGTTAGAACAATCCTGGCTGTACAATTCAATGCATTTGAATACAAACATGAAAACTGAAAACAAGTACAATTAAAAACTACGACATCACAGCTATTTCCTACTCATTATTATGATGTTTTGAAAGAGCTTTTTAAGAGTAAGATCAGCTATGCTACTTAGTGAAAACAAGCAACTAAATCCTACAGTATCACAGTCATGCCTTAGTCATCATAATGATTTCTTGGAAGAGTTTACTAGATTAAGTTCAACTGTGATAATGAATGAAAGGAATTGCAAATAAATTTATAACACTATAGCCATTTCTCATTCATTATAATGATTTTTTGGAAGAGTTTCTTAGAACAAGTATAACTACAATGACTAATGAAATTAACTATGAACGCAAACTTCAAAGACTTGAAAACGGACTAAGATACTTATATATGTTAGAAAATTAAATATTACAGAGCAATGAAACACATAAAATATGCGGAAAATACAAGCACACAAAACACATAAAACCAGAGAGACACAGATATACGTGGTTCACCCAGTTTGGGCTACGTCCACCCCGAACAGCGAGTCCTTCCTTTCTATTATCCAGCAAAAATGAAGAGACAAAACCTACAGTAGATCTTCTGTAATATCCTCTGTTCTCTCTCACAGTCTCCCTCTCTGTTTCTCGCTCCGAGAATACACATACAATGCACAGCCACAATACAATACCCTCATAAAAGCGAGGGGTTGACTTCTAGGGAAAAAAGCCATATTCTAAACATAACTTCTACCGTCGGATCATTTTCCTAATGAACGGCCCAGATTGACTAGAAATTACTATACTTTTACAAGGCAATTTTACATCTATTTTTAGCTTCGGGGGCGCTGCCCCCGAACCCCCGCTAGGGGGGGGCTCCGAAAAGCGCTGCCGCCCCCCCCTGGACCCCCCACGGCAGCGATTAAATTTCGGGCGGCGTTGCCGCCCCTTTTAAGGTACAGGGGTCCAATGCTGTGATACAAAGTAAACAAGATAATCAGGCTCCACACCCAACAATCTCCCACTTGGAGACTGATTGTAGCAACTCCACCGCTACTTCATTTGCTGGACAATGACTCCTCTTTGGACCTCGTTGTTTCTCATCTTCATCCTCATCCTTGAAGACCAATTAAAATTGAGCATGTTCTCATTTTCTCCCTGGTTACAACTTTTGTTAGCATATCTACAGGATTCTGGCTAGTGTGTATCTTTTCCAGCTTCAACTCTCCATCTTCCAATACTGACCGTATGAAATGGTACTTGAGATGTATGTGTTTAGTCTTGGAATGAAATGTTGAGTTCTTTGCAAGATGAATGGCACTTTGGCTATCACTGTATAACGTGCCCATATCATGCTTCTTACCCAATTCATCCATAAACCTTTGTAACCAAATTATTTCTTTACTAGCCTCTGTAGCAGCAACATACTTGGCTTTTGTTGTTGAAAGTGCAACAACACTTTGGATTTTTGAAACCCAACTGATAGTTGTTCCACCTACAGTAAATACATATCCTGTAGTGCTCCTCCTGTTATCTCTGTCACCTACCATATCTGCATCAACATATCACTGTAGAGCAATGTTTGAACCACCAAAGCATAATGCTTGATTTGTGGTACCTCTCAAATATCTGAGAATCCATTTTACTGCCATCCAATGTTCTTTTCTTGGATTATTCATGTACCTTCTTACAAATCCCACTGCATGTGCAATATCAGGCCTTGTGCAGACCATTGCATACATTAAGCTTCCAACTGCAGATGCATATGGAACTTTAGACATATAATCCATGTCTTCTTGGGTCTTTGGGCACATCTCCTTACTAAGTTTGAAGTGGCTAGCAAAAGGTGTACTAACTGGTTTTGCATTATGCATATTAAATCTTTTCAACACCTTTTCTATGTACTCATTCTGAGACAGTGTTAATTTATGATTTTTTCTGTCTCTAGTTATCCTCATACCAAGGATTTGTTTTGCAGCTCCCAAATCCTTCATTGCAAATGAATTTGCCAATTTTATTTTGAGCACATTTATTTCCTGCATGTTAGACCCTGCAACAAGCATGTCATCTACATACAATAACAGTATAATATAACTGCCATCATTATGCCTTTTCAGATAAACACAATGATCAGAGTGACATCTAGTATAACCTTGTTCGGACATAAACTTGTCAAATTTTAGATACCACTACCTTGGAGCCTGTTTTAAACCATACAAGCTCTTCTTTAACCTGCACACCAATTTTTCTTTCCCTTTTACCTCATATCCTTCTGGTTGCTGCATGTATATCTCTTCCTCCAAGTCTCCATGGAGAAATGTTGTCTTTACATCTAACTGTTCAAGATGTAAATCTTCCGCTGCTACAAGACTTAAAATAGTTTTGATTGAATTCATTTTAACAACAGGAGAAAATATTTCATCAAAATCGATACCTTTCTTCTATGCAAATCCCTTCACCACAAGTCTAGCTTTGTACCTTTGTTTTCCTCCATCTTCTTCCTTCAGCCTGTAAACCCATTTATTCTGCAATGTAGTTTTACCTGCAGGCAACCTGACTAAGTCCCAAGTCTGGTTATGCATTAAAGAGTCCATCTCTTCTTCCATGGCTAGCTCCCACTTCTTCCTGCTTTCAACCTGCATTGCTTCTTCATAACATTCAGGTTCACCAAAATCAGTCAACAATAAATAATATAATGAAGGAGAGTATCGTTCAGGGGGTCTACTTATCCTGGTAGATCTTCTAACACCACTTTCAGGTGTTTGAGGTGCCTGCTGCTGTTGTGGTGGTTGTTGCTGCTATGGTTGTTGATTATTATTATTTTCAGACACCTTTAATTTTTCAGTTATCTCATCAAGAACCGTGTATTCCTTGCTTTCTTTTTCCTGTTTCTTTTCCTGCAGCTGATTCTTATACAAGACCTTTTCATTGAATATTACATCTCTGCTCCTAATGATTTTGTGATTTTCATTATCATATAAGCGATAGCCAAAATCATTAGCTCCATATCCAATAAAGGTACATTTCTTTGATTTTTCCTCAAGCTTTGTTCTGTTTTCTTTATTAATATGGACAAAGGCCTCACAACCAAAAGGCTTTAAAAAAGAGTAGTTTGCCTTTTTACCTGTCCATGCTTCCTCTGGAATACCACCATCCAAGGAACTTGAAGGCCCTCTGTTTATTAGATAAACAACAGTATCTACAACATCTGCCCAAAATTGTAAAGGAAATCCTGCATGCAATCTCATGCACCTTTCACGCTCCATGATTGTTCTGTTCATCCTTTCTGACACACCATTTTCTTGTGGTGTTCTTGGAACTATCTTCTCTCTACGAATTCCATGCTCTGAACAGTACCTATCAAACTCTTTGCTGCAATACTCACCTCCATTGTCTGATCTGAGACACTTCAACTTATTTCCTGTCTCAATCTCAACCAAAACTTTCCATTTCTTGAAAGTATCAAATACATCAGATTTATTCTGAATACAATAAATCCATGTTTTTCTAGTTGCATCATCAATAAAAGTAACATAATAACGAGAGCCACCGAGAGATGATACCTGAGCAGGTCCCCATACATCTGTATGCACAAGCTCTAATTTTCCCCTCTTCTTTTCTTTCCCAACTCTGAGAAATCTGACTCTCTTTTGTTTTCCATAAATGCAATTTTCACAGAAATCCAAATCAACATTATTCAAACCTGGCAACAAATTTCTTGAGTGTCCAAGCTTATGATTCCATAATCCTGGATCCGCTCCTTTGGAAGTTAAAGCATTAACAGAGTTAGAAATACCATTGCATAAATACAATGTACCAACCTTTTCACCTTTTGCTATTACCAGCGCTCCTTTGGTGACCTTCCAAGTTTTATTTGTGAAAGTTGTCACACAACCTTCACTGCCTAACTGCCCTGTTGAAATCATATTTTTCTTCAGATCTGGAACATGCCTTACCTCCTTTAGTAGCCATTAGTTTCCATTCTGTTTTTTTACAAGAACTTTACCCATTCCAACAATTTTATAGGGTTTATCATCACCCAAAGGAACTTGTCCAAAATCTCCTTGAACATAGTCATGAAAATATTTCTTATCAGGTGTGGCATGGAATGAAGCCCCTGAATCTACAACCCAAGAATCAGTAACATTTTCAAAAGAAAGAATCAAAGCATATTGTAACACATCACCTGTCACATTTGCTTCATGATTGTGTTCTTGATGTGTGTCTCCTTCTTTTCCCTTCCGAGATCTACAGTCTTTCTTTAGGTGTCCTTTCTTTCCGCAATTCCAGCACACTATCCCTGATCTAGACTTGGATCTGCCTTTCCTTGATTTACTACGATATCCCGAGCTCTTTCCTCTTTCCATTCTTCTTCCCCTAGACTCTGGACTCAAAGCATTACCTGATGTCTCACCAGAGCTTTTACGTCGCATTTCCTTGCTAAGGATAGCACCAACAACATCATCAAACTTTAAAGTACTTGATCCAGAGACAGAGTTACTAATGGCCATTACTAAACCATTCCAACTCTCTGGCAATGAGCACAAGAATAACAGAGCTCTAAGTTCATCATCAAAGTTTACCCCTATAGAACTTAGCTGACTGGTAACTGTATTGAATTCATTTAAATGGTCTGCAACAGATCCACCTTCTGACATATTCATATTAAATAGTCCTTTCATAAGAAATACCTTGTTTGAGGCCAAGGGCTTTTCATACAGTTTCGCCAACGTCTGCATCAAACCCTCTATTGTTGTTTCCTTCAAAATATTGAAGGCGACTGATGCCGCAAGACACAACCGTACTGTTTTGAGTGCCTTTCTATCGAGAATGTTCCATTCCACGTCTGTCCTGGTCGCCGGCTTCTTTGTTTTTCTGCTCAATGGTAGGTACAGATCTTTCTGATACAGATAATCTTCCATCTACATCTTCCACAGCGCAAAGTTTTGGACGTTAAATTTCTGGACCCTAAACTTAGCATCGTCCGCCATTGCTCCCACTCGAACCAGGAACCCTTTTATCCTGCGATTCTATCAGCCAAATATACCTTCGGCTCTGATACCAGTTGTTAGAAAATTAAATATTACAGAGCAATAAAACACATAAAATATGCGTAAAATACAAGCACACAAAACACATAAAACCAGAGAGACACAGATATGCGTGGTTCACCCAGTTTGGGCTACGTCCACCCCGAACAGCCAGTCCTTCCTTTCTATTATCCAGCAAAAATGAAGAGACAAAACCTACAGCAGATCCGCTGTAATATCCTCTGTTCTCTCTCTCAGTCTCCCTCTCTGTTTCTCACTCCGAGAATACACACATAATCCACAGACGCAATACAATACCCTCATATATACAAGGGGTTTCCTTCTAGGGAAAAAAACCCTAATCTAAACATAACTTCTACCGTCAGATCATTTGCCTAATGAACGGCCCAGATTGACTAGAAATTACTATACTTTTACAAGGCAATTTTACATCTGTTTTTAGCTTCGGGGGGGCTCCGAAAAGCGTTGCCGCCCCCCCTGGACCCCCCACGACAGCGATTAATTTCGGGCGGCGTTGCCGCCCCTTTTTAAGGTACAGGGTTCAATGCTGTGATACAAAGTAAATAAGATAATCATGCTCCACACCCAACAATCTCCCACTTGGAGACTGATTGTAGCAACTCCATCGCTGCTTTATTTGTTGGACAATGACTCCTCTTTGGACCTGGCTATTTCTCATCTTCATCGTCATCCTTGAAGACCAATTGAAACTGAGCATGTTCTCAGTTTCTCCCTGGTTACAACTTTTGTTAGCATATCTGCAGGATTCTGGCTAGTGTGTATCTTTTCCAGCTTCAACTCTCCATCTTCCAATACTGACGGTATGAAATGGTACTTGAGATGTATGTGTTTAGTCCTGGAATGAAATGCTGAGTTCTTTGCAAGATGAATAGCACTTTGGCTATCACTGTATAGTGTGCCCATATCATGCTTCTTACCCAATTCATCCATAAACCTTTGTAACCAAATCATTTCTTTACTAGCCTCTGTAGTAGCAACATACTCGACTTCTGTTGTTGAAAGTGCAACAACACTTTGGATTTTTGAAACCCAACTGACAGCTGTTCCACCTACAGTAAATACATATCCTGTAGTGCTCCTCCTATTATCTCTGTCACCTGCCATATCTGCATCAACATATCCCTGTAGAGCAATGTTTGAACCACCAAAGCATAATGCTTTATTTGTGGAACCTCTCAAATATCTGAGAATCCATTTTACTGCCATCCAATGTTCTTTTCCTGGATTGTTCATATACCTGCTTACAACTCCCACTGCATGTGCAATATCAGGCCTTGTGCAGACCATTGCATACATTAAAATTCCAACTGCTGATGCATATGGAACTTTAGACATATAATCCATGTCTTCTTGGGTCTTTGGGCACATCTCCTTACTAAGTTTGAAATGGCTAGCAAAAGGTGTACTAACTGGCTTTGCATTCTTCATATTAAATCTTTTCAACACCTTTTCTATGTACTCATTCTGAGACAGTGTTAATTTGCAATTTTTCCTGTCTCTAGTTATCCTCATACCAAGGATTTGTTTTGCAGCTCCCAAATCCTTCATTGCAAATGAATTTGCCAATTTTCATTTGAGCACATTTATTTCCTGCATGTTAGACCCTGCAACAAGCATGTCATCTACATACAATAACAATATAATATAGCTGCCATCATTTTGCCTTTTTAGATAAACACAATGATCAGAGTGACATCTAGTATAACCTTGTTCAGACATAAACTTGTCAAATTTTAGATACCAATGCCTTGGAGCCTATTTTAAGCCATACAAGCTCTTCTTTAACCTGCACACCAATTTTTCTTTCCCTTTTACCTCATATCCTTCTGGTTGCTGCATGTATATCTCTTCCTCCAAATCTCCATGGAAAAATGTTGTCTTTACATCTAACTGTTCAATATGTAAATCTCCCGCTGCTACAAGACTTAAAATAGTTCTCATTGAATTCATTTTAACAACAGGAGAAAATATTTCATCAAAATCAATACCTTTCTTCTATGCAAATCCCTTCACCACAAGTCTAGCTTTGTACCTCTGTTTTCGTCCATATTCTTCCTTCAGCCTGTAAACCCATTTATTCTGCATTGTAGTTTTACCTGCAGGCAACCTGACTAAGTCCCAAGTCTGGTTATCCATTAAGGAGTCCATCTCTTCTTCCATGGCTAGCTCCCACTTCTTCCTACTTTCAACCTGCATTGCTTCTTCATAACATTCAGGTTCACCAGAATCAGTCAACAATAAATAATATAATGAAGGAGAGTATCATTCAGGGGGTCTAATTATCCTGGTAGATCTTCTAACACCACTTTCAGGTGTTTGAGGTGCCTGCTACTGTTGTGGTGGTTGTTGCTGCTGTGGTTGTTGATTATTATTATTTTCAGACACCTTTAATTTTGCAGTTATCTCATCAAGAACCGTGTATTCCTTGCTTTCTTTTTCCTGTTTCTTTTCCTGCAGCTAATTCTTATACAAGACCTTTTCATTGAATATTACTTCTCTGCTCCTAATGATTTTGTGATTTTCATAATCATATAAGGGATAACCAAAATCATTAGCACCATATCCAATAAAGGTACATTTCTTTGATTTTGCCTCAAGCTTTGTTCTATTTTCTTTATTAATATGGACAAAGGCCTCACAAACAAAAGGCTTTAAAAAAGAGTAGTTTACCTTTTTACCTGTCCATGCTTCCTCTGGAATACCACCATCCAAGGAACTTGAAGGCCCTCTGTTTATTAGATAAACAACAGTATCTACAGTATTTGCCCAAAATTGTAAAGGCAATCTTGCATGCAATCTCATGCACCTTGCACGCTCCATGATTGTTCTGTTCATCCTTTCTGACACACCATTTTCTTGTGGTGTTCTTGGAACTGTCTTCTCTCTACGAATTCCATGCTCTGAACAATACCTATCAAAATATTTGCTGCAATATTCACCTCCATTGTTTGATCTGAGACACTTCAACTTCTTTCCTGTCTCAATCTCAACCAAAGATTTCCATTTCTTGAAAGTATCAAATACATCAGATTTATTCTGAATACAATAAATCCATGTTTTTCTAGTTGCATCATCAATAAAAGTAACATAATAACGAGAGCCACCGAGAGATGATACCTGAGCAGCTCCCCATACATCTGTATGCACAAGCTCCAATTTTTTGCTCTTCTTTTCTTTCCCAAATCTGAGAAATCTAACTCTCTTCTGTTTTCCATAAATGCAATTCTCACAGAAATCCAAATAAACATTATTCAAACCTGGCAACAAATTTCTTGAGTGAAGAATCTTCATTCCCTTCTCACTCATGTGTCCGAGCCTATGATGCCATAATGCTGCATCTGCTCCTTTGGAAGTTAAAGCATTAACAGAGTTAGAAATACCATTGCATAAATACAATGTACCAACCTTTTCGCCTTTTGCTATTACCGGGGCTCCTTTGGTGACCTTCCAAGTTTTATCTGTGAAAGTTGTCACACAACCTTCACTGCCTAACTGCCCTGTTGAAATCAGATTTTTCTTCAGATCTGGAACATGCCTTACCTCCTTTAGTAGCCATTGGTTTCCATTCTGTTGTTTTACAAGAACTTTACCCATTCCAACAATTTTACGGGGTTTATCATCACCCAAACGAACTTGTCCAAAATCTCCTTGAACATAGTCATGAAAATATTTCTTATCAGGTGTGGCATGGAATGAAGCCCCTGAATCTACAACCCAAGAATCAGTAATATTTTCAAAAGAAAGAATCAAAGCATCTTGTAACACATCACCTGTCACATTTGATTCATGATTGTTTTCTTGCTGTGTGTCTCCTTCTTTTCCCTTCCGAGATCTACAGTCTTTCTTTAGGTGTCCTTTCTTTCCGCAATTCCAGCACACTATCCCCGATCTGGACTTGGATCTGCCTTTCCTTGATTTACTACGATATCCTGAGCTCTTTCCTCTTTCCATTCTTCTTCCCCTAGACTCTGCACTCAAAGCATTACCTGATGTCTCACCAGAGCTTTTTCGTCGCATTTCCTCGCTAAGGATAGCACCAACAACATCATCAAACTTTAAAGTACTAGATCCAGAGACAGAGTTACTAATGGCCATTACTAAACCATTCCAACTCTCTGGCAATGAGCACAAGAATAACAGAGCTCTAAGTTCATCATCAAAGTTTACCCCTACAGAACTTAGCTGACTGGTAACTGTATTAAATTCATCTAAATGGTCTGCAACAGATCCACCTTCCGACATCTTCATATTAAATAGTCGTTTCATAAGAAATACCTTGTTTGAGGCCGAGGGCTTTTCATACAGTTTCGCCAACGTCTGCATCAAACACTCTATTGTTGTTTGCTTCGAAATATTGAAGGCGACTGACGCCGCAAGACACAACCGTACTGTTCCGAGTACCTTTCTATCGAGAATGTTCCATTTCGCGTCTGTCATGGTCGCCGACTTCTTTGTTTTTCCGCTCAATGGTAGGTACAGATATTTCTGATACATATAATCTTCCATCTGCATCTTCCACAGTGCAAAGTTTTGGATGTTAAACTTCTCGACCCTAAACTTACCATCGTCCGCCATTGCTCCCACTCGAACCAGGAACTCTTTTTTCCTGCGATTCTATCAGCCAAATATACCTTCGGCTCTGATACCAGTTGTTAGAAAATTAAATATTACAGAGCAATGAAACACATAAAATATGCGGAGAATACAAGCACACAAAACACATAAAACCAGAGAGACACAGATATATGTGGTTCACCCAGTTTGGGCTACGTCCACCCCGAAGAGCCAGTCCTTCCTTTCTATTATCCAACAAAAATGAAGAGACAAAACCTACAGCAGATCCGCTGTAATATCCTCTGTTCTCTCTCTCAGTCTCCCTCTATGTTTCTCGCTCCGAGAATACACTCATAATCCAAAGCCGCAATACAATGCCCTCATATATACAAGGGGGTTGCCTTCTAGGGCAAAAATCCCTAATCTAAACATAACTTCTACCGTCAGATCATTTGCCTAATGAACAGCCCAGATTGACGAAAAATTACTATACTTTTACAAGGCAATTTTACATCTGTTTTTAGCTTCAGGGGCGCTACCCCAGAACCCCCGCCAGGGGGGGGCTCCGAAAAGCGCTGCCGCCGCCCCCTGGATCCCCCACGATAGCGATTAAATTTCGGGCGGCGTTGCCGCCCCTTTTAAGGTACAGGGGTCCAATGTTGTGATACAAAGTAAACAAGATAATCATGCTCCACACCCAACAATCTCCCACTTGGAGACTGATTGTAGCAACTCCATCGGCCCCTTTACATTTGCGGAATGACTCACTCTTTGGACACGAGTACATTTCTCATCTTCATCATCATCCTTGAAGACCAATTGAAACTGAGCATGTTCTTAGTTTCTCCTTGGTTACAACTTTTGTTAGCATATCTGCAGGATTCTGGCTAGTGTGTATCTTTTCCAGCTTCAACTCTCCATCTTCCAATACTGACCGTATGAAATGGTACTTGAGATGTATGTGTTTAGTCCTGGAATGAAATGTTGAGTTATTTGCAAGATGAATAGCACTTTGGCTATCATTGTATAGTGTGCCAATATTATGCTTCTTACCCAATTCATCCATAAACCTTTGTAACCAAATCATTTCTTTACAAGCCTCTGTAGCAGCAACATACTCGGCTTCTGTTGTTGAAAGTGCAACAACACTTTAGATTATCATACTTGAAGACCAATTGAAACTGAGAATATTCTCAGTTTTTCCCTGGTTACAACTTTTGTTAGCATATTTGTAGGATTCTGGCTAGTGTGTATATTTTCCATCTTCAATTGTCCATCTTCCAATATTGACCATATGAAATGGTACTTGAGATGTATGTGTTTAGTCCTGGAATGAAATGCTGAGTTCTTTGCAAGATGAATGGCACTTTGGCTATCACTGTATAATGTGCCCATATCATTCTTCTTACCCAATTCATCCATAAACCTTTGTAACCAAATCATTTCTTTACTAGCCTCTGTAGCAGCAACATACTCTGCTTCTGTTGTTGAAAGTGCAAAAACACTTTGGATTTTTGAAACCCAACTGACAGCTGTTCCACCTACAGTAAATACATATCCTGTAGTGCTCCTCCTATTATCTCTGTCACCTGCCATATCTGCATCAACATATCCCTGTAGAGCAATGTTTGAACTACCAAAGCATAATTCTTTATTTGTGGTACCTCTCAAATATCTGAGAATCCATTTTACTGCCATCCAATGTTCTTTTCCTGGATTGTTCATATACCTGCTTACAACTCCCACTGCATGTGCAATATCAGGCCTTGTGCAGACCATTGCATACATTAAGCTTCCAACTGCTGATGCATATGGAACTTTAGACATATAATCCATGTCTTCTTGGGTCTTTAGGCACATCTCCTTACTAAGTTTGAAATGGCTAGCAAAAGGTGTACTAACTGGTTTTGCATTCTGCATATTAAATCTTTTCAACACCTTTTCTATGTACTCATTCTGAGACAGTGTTAATTTGCGATTTTTCCTGTCTCTAGTTATCCTCATACCAAGGATTTGTTTTGCAGCTCCCAAATACTTCATTGCAAATGAATTTGCCAATTTTCTTTTGAGCACATTTATTTCCTGCATGTTAGACCCTGCAACAAGCATGTCATCTACATACAATAACAATATAATATAGCTGCCATCATTTTGCCTTTTTAGATAAACACAATGATCAGAGTGACATCTAGTATAACCTTGTTCAGACATAAATTTGTCAAATTTTAGATACCACTGCCTTGGAGCCTGTTTTAAGCCATACAAGCTCTTCTTTAACCTGCACACCAATTTTTCTTTCCCTTTTACCTCATATCCTTCTGGTTGCTGCATGTATATCTCTTCCTCCAAATCTCCATGGAGAAATGTTGTCTTTACATCTAACTGTTCAAGATGTAAATCTTCCGCTACTACAAGACTTAAAATAGTTCTGATTGAAGTCATCTTAACAACAGGAGAAAATATTTCATCAAAATCAATACCTTTCTTCTATGCAAACCCCTTCACCACAAGTCTAGCTTTGTACCTCTATTTTCCTCCATCTTCTTCCTTCAGCATATAAACCCATTTATTTTGCAATGTAGTTTTACCTGCAGGAAACCTGACTAAGTCGAATAAAGGAATCAAGATCAGTAGGAGTTGAATAGATTGGGTAATTTGTAGGTATTTCAGCACTGCTGATCATAAAATTCATTAAGGTTTCTTTGTAAAGCTTTTTGGGCTGTCCAAATGTTAGAAAATTAAATATTACAGAGCAATGAAACACATAAAATATGCGGAAAATACAAGCACACAAAACACATAAAACCAGAGAGACACAGATATACGTGGTTCACCCAGTTTGGGCTACGTCCACCCCGAACAGCCAGTCCTTCCTTTATATTATCCAACAAAAATGAAGAGACAAAACCTACAGCAGATCCGCTGCAATACCCTCTGTTCTCTCTCACAGTCTCCCTCTCTGTTTCTCGCTCTGAGAATACACTCATAATACACAGCCACAATACAATGCCCTCATATATACAAGGGGTTGCCTTCTAGGGCAAAAAACCCTAATCTAAACATAACTTCTACCGTCAGATCATTTGCCTAATGAACGGCCCAGATTGACTAGAAATTACTATACTTTTACAAGGAAATTTTACATCTGTTTTCCACGGCAGCGATTAAATTTCGGGCGGCGTTGCCGCCCCTTTTAAGGTACAGGGGTCCAAAGTTGTGATACAAAGTAAAGAAGATAATCAGGCTCCATACCCAACAATCTCCCACTTGGAGATTGATTGTAGCAACTCCACCGCTGCTTCATTTGCTGGACAATGATTCCTCTTTGGACCTGGTTGTTCTTCATCTTCATCGTCATCCTTGAAGACCAATTGAAACTGAGCATGTTCTCAGTTTCTCCCTGGTTACAACTTTTGTTAGCATATCTGCAGGATTCTGGCTAGTGTGTATCTTTTCCAGCTTCAACTCTCCATCTTCCAATACTGACTGTATGAAATGGTACTTGATATGTATGTGTTTAGTCCTGGAATGAAATGCCGAGTTCTTTGCAAGATGAATAGCACTTTGGCTATCACTGTATAGTGTGCCCATATCATGCTTCTTACCCAATTCATCCATAAACCTTTGTAACCAAATCATTTCTTTACTAGCCTCTGTAGCAGCAACATACTCGGCTTCTGTTGTTGAAAGTGCAACAACACTTTGGATTTTTGAAACCTAACTGACAGCTGTTCCACCTACAGTAAATACATATCCTGTAGTGCTCCTCCTATTATCTCTGTCACCTGCCATATCTGCATCAACATATCCCTGTAGAGCAATGTTTGAACCACCAAAGCATAATGCTTGATTTTTGGTACCTCTCAAATATCTGAGAATCCATTTTACCGCCATCCAATGTTCTTTTCCTGGATTGTTCATGTACCTGCTTACAACTCCCACTGCATGTGCAATATCAGGCCTTGTGCAGACCATTGCATACATTAAACTTCCAACTGCTGATGCATATGGAACTTTAGACATATAATCCATGTCTTCTTGGGTCTTTGGGCACATCTCCTTACTAAGTTTGAAATGTCTAGCAAAAGGTGTACTAACTGGTTTTGCATTCTGCATATTAAATCTTTTCAACACCTTTTCTATGTACTCATTCTGAGACAGTGTTAATTTGCGATTTTTCCCGTCTCTAGTTATCCTCATACCAAGGATTTGTTTTGCAGCTCCCAAATCCTTCATTGCAAATGAATTTTCCAATTTTCTTTTGAGCACATTTATTTCCTACATGTTAGACCCTGCAACAAGCATGTCATCTACATACAATAATAGTATAATATAGCTGCCATCATTTTTCCTTTTCAGATAAACACAATGATCAGAGTGACATCTAGTATAACCTTGTTCAGACATAAACCCGTCAAATTTTAGATACCACTGCCTTGGAGCCTGTTTTAAGCCATACAAGCTCTTCTTTAACCTACACACCAATTTTTCTTTCCCTTTTACCTCATATCCTTCTGGTTGCTGCATGTATATCTCTTCCTCCAAATCTCCATGGAGAAATGTTGTCTTTACATCTAACTGTTCAAGATGTAAATCTTCCGTTGCTACAAGACTTAAAACAGTTCTGATTGAATTCATCTTAACAACAGGAGAAAATATTTCATCAAAATCAATACCTTTCTTTTGTGCAAACCCCTTCACCACAAGTCTAGCTTTGTACCTCTGTTTCCCTCCATCTTCTTCCTTCAGCCTGTAAACCCATTTATTCTGCAATGTAGTTTTACCTACAGGCAACCTGACTAAGTCCCAAGTCTAGTTATGCATTAAGGAGTCCATCTCTTCTTCCATGGCTAGCTCCCACTTCTTCCTACTTTCAACCTGCATTGCTTCTTCATAACATTCAGGTTCACCAGAATCAGTCAACAATAAATAATATAATGAAGGAGAGTATCGTTCATGGGGTCTACTTATCCTGGTAGATATTCTAACACCACTTTCAGGTGTTTGAGGTGCCTGTTGCTGTTGTGGTGGTTGCTGCTGCTGTGGTTGTTGATTATTATTATTTTCAGGCACCTTTACTTTTTCAGTCATCTCATCAAGAACCGTGTATTCCTTGCTTTCTTTTTCCTGTTTCTTTTCCTGCAGCTGATTCTTATACAAGACCTTTTCATTGAATATTACGTCTCTGCTCCTAATGATTTTGTGATTTTCATAATCATATAAGCGATAACCAAAATCATTAATGCCATATCCAATAAAGGTACATTTCTTTGATTTTGCCTCAAGATGTGTTCTGTTTTCTTTATTAATATGGACAAAGGCCTCACAACCAAAAGGCTTTAAAAAAGAGTAGTTTACCTTTTTACCTGTCCATGCTTCCTCTGGAATACCACCATCCAAGGAACTTGAAGGCCCTCTGTTTATTAGATAAATAGCAGTATCTACAACATCTGCCCAAAATTGTAAAGGCAATCCTGCATGTAATCTCATGCACCTTGCACGCTCCATGATTGTTCTGTTCATCCTTTCTGACACACCATTTTCTTGTGGTGTTCTTGGAACTGTCTTCTCTCTACGAATTCCATGCTCTGAACAGTACCTATCAAACTCTTTGCTGCAATATTCACCTCCATTATCTGATCTGAGACACTTCAACTTCTTTCCTGTCTCAATCTCAACCAAAGCTTTCCATTTCTTGAAAGTATCAAATACATCAGATTTATTCTGAATACAATAAATCCATGTTTTTCTAATTGCATCATCAATAAAAGTAACATAAAAACGAGAGCCACCGAGAGATGACACCTGAGCAGGTCCCCATACATTTGTATGCACAAGCTCCAATTTTTCGCTCTTCTTTTCTTTCCCAACTCTGAGAAATCTGACTCTCTTCTGTTTTCCATAAATGCAATTCTCACAGAAATCCAAATCAACATTCTTCAAACCTGGCAACAAATTTCTTGAGTGGAGAATCTTCATTCCCTTCTCACTCATGTGTCCAAGCCTATGATGCCATAATGCTGCATCTACTCCTTTGGAAGTTAAAGCATTAACAGAGTTAGAAATACCATTGCATAAATACAATGTACCAACCTTTTCGCCTTTTGCTATTACCAAGGCTCCTTTGGTGACCTTCCAAGTTTTATCTGTGAAAGTTGTCACACAACCTTCACCGCCTAACTGCCCTATTGAAATCAGATTTTTCTTCAGATCTGGAACATGCCTTACCTCCTTTAGTAGCCATTGGTTTCCATTATGTTGTTTTACAAGAACTTTACCCATTCCAACAATTTTACAGGGTTTATCATCACCCAAACGAACTTGTACAAAATCTCCTTGAACATAGTCATGAAAATATTTCTTATCAGTGTGGCATGGAATGAAGCCCCTGAATCTACAACCCAAGAATCATTAACATTTTCGAAAGAAAGAATCAAAGCATCTTGTAACACATCACCTGTCACATTTGCTTCATGATTGTTTTCTTGCTGTGTGTCTCCTTCTTTTCCCTTCCGAGATCTACAGTTTTTCTTTAGGTGTCCTTTCTTTCCGCAATTCCAGCACACTATCCTTGATCTAGACTTGGATCTGCCTTTCCTTGATTTACTGCGATATCCCGAGCTCTTTCCTCTTTCCATTCTTCTTCCCCTAGACTCTGCACTCAAAGCATTACCTGATGTCTCACCAGAGCTTTTCCGTCGCATTTCCTCGCTAAGGATAACACCAACAACATCATCAAACTTTAAAGTACTAGATCCAGAGACAGAGTTACTAATGGCCATTACTAAACCATTCCAACTCTCTGGCAATGAGCACAAGAATAACAGAGCTCTAACTTCATCATCAAAGTTTACCCCTACAAAACTTAGCTGACTGGTAACTGTATTAAATTCATTTAAATGGTCTGCAACAGATCCACCTTCTGACATCTTCATATTAAATAGTCGTTTCATAAGAAATACCTTGTTTGAGGCCGAGGGCTTTTCATACAGTTTCGCCAATGTCTGCATCAAACCCTCTGTTGTTGTTTCCTTCAAAACATTGAAGGCGACTGACGCCACAAGACACAACCGTACTGTTCCGAGTGCCTTTCTATCGAGAATGTTCCATTCCGCGTCTGTCATGGTCGTCGGCTTCTTTGTTTTTCCGCTCAATGGTAGGTACAGATATTTCTGATACAGATAATCTTCCATCTGCATCTTCCACAGTGCAAAGTTTTGGTCGTTAAATTTCTCGACCCTAAACTTACCATCGTCCGCCATTGCTCCCACTCGAACCAGGAACCCTTTTTTCCTGCGAGTTTATCAGCCAAATATACCTTCGGCTTCGATACCAGTTGTTAGAAAATTAAATATTACAGAGCAATGAAACACATAAAATATGCGGAAAATATAAGCACACAAAACACATAAAACCAGAGAGACACAGATATACGTGGTTCACCCAGTTTGGGCTACGTCCACCCCGAACAGCCAGTCCTTCCTTTATATTATCCAACAAAAATGAAGAGACAAAACCTACAGCAGATCCGCTGTAATATCCTATGTTCTCTCTCACAGTCTTCCTCTCTGTTTCTCGCTCATACAATTCCCTCATATATACAAGGGGTTGCCTTCTAGGGCAAAAAACCCTAATCTAAACATAACTTCTACCGTCAGATCATTTGCCTAATGAACGGCCCAGATTGACTAGAAATTACTATACTTTTACAAGGCAATTTTACATCCGTTTTTAGCTTCGGGGGCGCTTGCTCGGACCCCCCGCCGGGGCTCCGGTGCGCCGCCCCCCCCGGACCCCCCCACTTACAAGAATTAAATTTCGGGCGGCGTTGCCGCCCCTTTTAAGGTACAGGGGTCCAATGCTGTGATACAAAGTAAACAAGATAATCAGGCTCCACACCCAACACCAAATACTGAGATAGTGGCATAACTCATGTCAATTTGTAGAGATCCCTGCAACTTTTCTCCCCATGAGCGAGAAAGAAGAATGCCATATTTTGGCAGGATATCAGCTACCACAAGATCCATGATAATGCTTTTTCTAGGATATTGGACCAAGTTTACACACAAATCTTTAATCAATCCTATGCATTGGACTTTATATGAATCAAACGAGAATAAATCTTTATATGGCCAGGTTATGTCTAGATGCAGGGTTTCCATTCTTGCTTTGGGCATTAGATTATGGGAAGCTCCAGTATCTAGCATTGCATTATGTAATATCTGATCATGGATAGTAAGACTTAAGTAAAATTGAGGTACTGACCCATCTGAATGCTTACCATCTACATTTGGACCAAATATTAATTCAGGTCTATCATCACTCATTTTTAATTGTATCCTCATTTTCATTTACATTCAATGTTTCAGTAATAATAGATCTATACAAGTCATTTTTAGCCAATTCAACTAAGGGAATGACTATCTTCAACTTAGATATTTCAGATTGAATGTTAAATGTTGACTGAGATTTGATAGCTTGAATTATTTCATCTTTTGGAACTGTTGTTTGGGATGACTTTTCTTGAGTTTCAGCAGTTTTACCTTTAGCTTGAGATTTTCTTTTATCTTCTGTTTCAGTTTCCTGATTTCTGCTATCTTTGATTATTTTTTCAGGAACAATTTGAGTGTTAGCAGATGCTTTGTCAGATCTAGAATTTTCAGTAGAAGATTTAGGATTTGATGATTTTGAGTCAGCTGGATTCTTTTTTGGATCAGTAACTGTTGTTGAATTTGTGGCCTTTGTGATATTAGCTTTTTGGGCATCTTTGGAGGATTGAGCCACTTCATCAGTGATATCTACAATCTTAGGACTAAGATTCTTTTTAGGACTGGGTGGGTTCAAATTTTGTTTATTTTCTCTGGTAAGAATCTGCAAAAATTTCGTTTTGGGAGTCTCTATATTCTTTTTGTTTTGATTTTGTTGAGTTGGAGCATTGTTTTTTGTAGTAGGCTCATTTTTTTTCTTGCTCCTAAGGTTATATTAGCTGTGAATTTCATTGATTGCGAAGTCATAACCTTGCTTATAGTCAAAGGATTCACCAGATTCCACTTTGAACTATTGTAGCTCAAAGAGTTCTTGATCCTCCTAAGTGAGGAAAATTGTATTACTTTCATCTATCCCCATTAATATGTTGATATCTTCCTCATCCTCAACATTTTTTTTGTTGAAAATGGCAACAAGAAACAGTGAAGGAGGCCGCCTGAAACATCTTTCCTGATCCTAGTTGGAAAGTGATCACCTAAACTAGGTGGGGACCACACATGTGATTTTTTTGTCAAAAAGTCTATTTTTAGACTATGTCTATTTTTAGACATATTGGGCGGAATCTATTTTTAGATTGCCAGTCTAAAAATAAGACAATTAAATATTGGCTCTTAATAATATTTGGACTATAAACATTATCTTATTCTTGAAGCACTTGAGTTTGATGCCTGGATGTGGCACATCCCCAATTGTGAGAGGAAATACGGCACTGCGAGTTTAAGTGAAGCCCTTGCAGAAGAATAAATTTTGACTCATGTGACGAGTTTGGTGGAGTTGATTGAGGAAGTTAGTGGAGTTGTATTCAGTTTAACTAATCTAAACATAGTTGAGCTTTTTGTATCCAAGTTAACTAATGGATACAATTAGTGAGAGTGGTGTGAATTAATTATTAATTAATTCACTAATTATAAACTCATAAATCAACTAAAGAATACATCAGTTAACTTCAGTGCATGGACAGTTTCAGTGGAGACCAGTGCAGAAATAGGTGAAAGAGCATGTTAACTATCGGTTGTGACTACACTGTTGCTATTTGCAACACACAGATAGGTGGAGTAATCAATGAGGATTGTGAAGTTCAATCCAGGTGGTTTATCTATATAAAGAGGCCATCCCATAGCATTGAAACAGGCAATTGAGGTTGGCTATCAAGTGGCTAAAGGTTGGAGCATGAGTTTTGCTAGATCTAACTTGATAGTGTGTAGCATGGGAGGTAGTGCATGAGAGCTTGCAAAGAGCTTTGTACTATGATTGTTACATGATCTCCATGACATGTATAATATACAGATAGTTGGGGGTTTTCAGCTTTAAGCTTTCCCATGAAATACTGTGTTCATATGTGTGAATTTTTATGGCTTTAATGTGTGCATGCAATTGATTTTATTTCCGCATATGATGATCAATGGTAGAAGAGATTCTGTATTATGCATGAAGCTAAAATAGTGTGTGATCAGGAGAATCTCGGTGGATAACATATCAGTTATTCAAATTTCTACATGGTATCAGAGTGATATTGATCATTGGAACAATTGCAAAGCATTGAAGCGGTTGAGTTTGAGGATAAACTCAAGAAACATAAAGATGGAGAAAGCCGGAAATATACATGCATATTGTATATAATTTTCTACATGGAATGAGAGCAAGAATTTTTGGGTGCGCGAGTTTGTAGGGAATATCTGAAAAATTTTGGTGAAATATTTTCAGAAACAAATAGCATATTTGGATTCCTTGCGAAAAAATACCCAAATTGAAAAAAAAAAATCGGTCGAATCGGAGCTCGGATGAGGGAGATATCATCGATTTAAAATCAGCTCTTTTGTTAGAAAATTTTGCGACGGTGGTATGTAACCAATGTAGAGAGCCAGAATATCTGTGCAACGAGTGGAGTAAATGCAAGCTTTGAAGCGAAAAGAAAAGTTGAACTTGGTGGTTGAGAGGGAGCCTCTCAACATGCAGCGTGAGAAGTAGTCTCAGAAGGTTGTGGAGCAGCCACAAATGGAGATGCAGAAGAATCTTTATAGATTTGTTGTAGATGGGATTTCTACGGAGCTTCCTACTGTTGGGAAGTGCGAGAAAGCCATGCAATTGAAGCTTGAGAGAGAGCTAGATTTTCATGCAGGTAAGAGTGAACCTCGGGATGTGGAGCAGCCACAAGATGAGGATCATGGAGTGGAAGCAACCACTCATGCAGAGAAATTTCGTGGCAGGATGGGCGGAGGGGAGTGCATGCGGTATACCACCGAGCGGAGGGTGAGGTGGGGGCGACATGCATGATTAATCCCAAGAGGAGATTTACCGGCGAGTTGAGATGGTGTGGATATCATGAATTGAACGTACAGTGTTGAAGTAGTTAATATGCCATTATTATTATCACTTGTGAACGTTTATTCCACCCATTTCTACCATTCTTCATCGCGTCATTTATTATAATTTATTATTTAAATCCATTTTATGATGATTTATGCTTCTATGAATGAATGTTATTTATTCTCCTTTATTTCTAATAAATTGATGATTATGAATTATTTTATCAATGATAGTTTTAATAAATTGGTTATAACATTATCCACCATTTTTAGCCTCCAAGGTAATTTCCAGATTGAAGATTTGATCATTAAAAGTGCCAACTCAGAAATGCGCTGGAATAAGGAGTGACAGTTTTGCGGTTGAGATTCTGAGCAAATGAAGAAGAATCTGGAAAATCCGGAACATGGGTTTTGTCCAGAACGGACCCAATTAACTTTAGTAAAGAACGGTTTGCCCAAATTCGGCTTGTACTAAGAGAAACGCAGGGTTCTTTGAGCACGATTTTCTCAGATTTGTTGTTGCGGCCGTCCTCCAAATCTCAGCTGCAAAGCCAAATTCGTCTTGTTCTTGTTGAAAGCTGGATGGAAATATATCTTCTTGTTTATCAATTGGTTGGAAACAATCCAATTTTGTAATAGAAATCATGTTGTACTTATCTTTATTGTAACTGCTCTCTGATCTCTCTTTATTTAAATCAGAACAGAGATCAGAGTGAAGGGGGATTTTGGGGGATGATTTCAGATGGAAAAATGATGAAGAATGATGGTGGATTATTCATGATAGGATAGGGATTGTTGCATGATGTAATTATCAAGCATTTGCTGTTGTAATGATTTCACATTTTAATGATTAATACCTGATTCGGGAGTTGTTGTTCATTCTTTTCATTCTGAAGTAGCCCAGCAGCATCCGCTGGCGGCTAAGGGCCCGGCCTCTGGTGGAGTACGCTGCTGCTACTGTATATTATATTCTTTGGTTTATGCGTGGTTTTGCTTATCAGCTTGAATCGGTAATCTGGTGTGTTTCGTTATCTTATATTACAGCTCTGTTATATTTCATATTTCGTTCTCTGCAACAAGAAAGTCGTAATGTGCATTCCAACGTATTGCTATTCCTTTAAAATCGTTAATGTAACATTTCTGTTCTCTACATAACGCTATTGTTGTTTAATTGCAGAGTAATCAAGCTGTAACCTTCTTAAGCTGGTATTACTGTATTTCTCTATGGTTTATACTTCATACGATTGCTATTCAATTGACATTGTGGTTCCATTATGAATTGTAATCGTTACCCTTTCTAACCAGGATTAATACTTGCGGTATCAGACTCAGATTGCTATTGAGGTGTGCCGTGTGTTAAGTTAATTATGCATTTGTATTTGACTTTCCATCGTTGTTTCATATTCATTATTAGTTAATGGTGTTCTATTTCTGCGTGTTGTTCGATTCATCTTTAAAGATAGGGGATTGCTATCCGATTTCTGTAGGACATAATTATTGCATTTATTCTTGTAGACTAAAGGGTTTTTTCTTATTAAATTCAGCTGCTATTATAATTTCCTAGTCACTGTTCCATTCCATATCTGCTGTTCCATTTCCTGTTATTCGCATTATCTTTGCCTTGGTGTGCAGAACGATCTGAAACTGTAGTGGGCATTGGCATTTGCTGTCTAGTCCCCAGATTGATGATCTGTTCCTTGATTCTTTTGGTTACATTAGTTTCCAAAGGGATGGGCTATTGTTGTCGAACCCTTGACTAATACATTGCTTATTTTTCTGAATGAATGATTTAGGCTTCAAGGTATTTTGTTGTTGATTTTCGAATGAATGAATGATTGTCTTGTTCCGGTTTGATTTCAATTGCATCAATATCCAGAGGAATGAGTTATTGCTACTGTATCCTCGATTGATGGTTGTTTGAGTGAATGATTTAGTTTAGAACATTTCAATTTCTTGCTGTTCCAATTAGATTTTGTTTCCAACTTTCATTTACTTTTGGATTTTAAGCACTATACTGCAAAACATTACTCTTGAGTAAATAGCCGCCTCATACTGAGTACACTCTTGAAATAAAAAGTCGTCCCTGGGTTGACAATTAATGTGAGGTAATTAGGAGTTACAAAGACACCTTTTTATCGCTCCACATTTTGGCGCCGTTGCCGGGGAGAGTGTAGCCATTTTTAAAGAGTAGTGTGCATCTGATGAGTGCCTGTTAGGAAAGAATTGGGTATTAAAAACGGAAGGTAAGAACCTGCGTACGGAGCATGTAAAAGCCCTGCTCCCCCGCCCACTTTCCAACAGAATTGTTAAAGAACCTAGGGTAGAAATAGATGTTTGAATTTTTGTGTGAATGATTAGGAAAAAGATAGAAATTTTTAAAAAATAGATCACATGATCTCATGCAAGTGGTGATGTAAGCACCACCCATTTCACTAACCGATTGACAGGAACATTTGAAGAAGGAGCCTCGAAGAAACACATGAAAAACATCTTATATTATGGTAAGAAATGGCTCACATTTCTACTTTTGAATTTCCTATCAAAGATCTAGGAGGAGTGACACAAATGCACATAATTCCCCCATCTTTACCAAATTTTCATGGTTTAGCAAATGAAGATCCGGATACATTCTTATTTGAGTTCGAAATACTTTGTAGAGGATATGATTATTGTACTAATGATCAAAGATTGAAAGTGTTTCCTCTTACTCTAAAAGGAGCAGCTCTCCGATGGTTCATGAGCCTAAGTGGGAATTGCATCCAATCATGGGAGGACATGAAGAACATATTCTTGAAGAAGTACCAAGACTATTGCAAATCCAATGAAGATATTTTCGGTATGATACAAGGAGAAGATGAAAGTTTGGAGGACTATGTAGATCGATTTCATTATAACCTTCAAAAATCAAAGCATAAGCATTTGGAAAAAGAGATCTTAAAAACACTCCTTCTTAAAGGAATCAAAGATGAATTTTTAGAACTCTTAAATCTGATAGGAAAAGGTGATGTTTTTCGGTTATCATATGATGATGTTTGTGAGTTGTGCATAAGGTATTCAAGAGGAATCTCCAAGGCTGGTAAGAATTCTAGAGATGTTTGTTCTTTCTTTTCCAAATCTGCTACAAGAATAGGAGACATAAGAGCTGAAATCAATGATTTATTTGAAAATTTTAAAGTTGATTTTATTAGCTCTCTAAGCTCAAAATTGGATGTTTTGCAGGTTCATAAAAATGAAGAATTTGATGAAGTGTTTTCCCTCATGACCGAAAGGAGCAGCCCATAGATGGTTACTCTTCCTTATCTAGGATGGAAGTATCATATCAAAGAGGTGAGGAAGCTGCAACAAGGTCAAAACCATGGAAATCATGGCCTACAGGTATGGTTCAAAACACTTCTTCTCCATTCTCTTACTTGCATAATCCATTATGGAATACTAATGTGTTAGGGCAGCCATGTCAATCTCAATATAACCACCAACAATTTTGTCTACAAGCTTGGCATGGTTCACCTTATGATTGCATGATTACTCTCCCTCATCTTGTAGCACAAACACATTCTCCATATTCTCCACTAGCTCTTCCACAATATCTTCCTTGCCCATCAAAACCATTCACACAACCCAATCAACCACATCATCAAAATGCTCCATTCCTTACACATTTTTCTGCTCAACTAATTCCACACCCTCACCATAATAAACCAGTACAACATACTTACAATGTTGAACTGCCAAATTTACCCACCCTTCCCACCCATTCTATCTCACATGTGTTATTAGAGAAAACTTACAATGAGATTCAGACTGTTTCAAATGCAAAAATTGTAGAAGCTATGGAAGAAAATGAGGTTTCTTTTACTATGCATCAACAAGCTATTTTAAAAGCTCAAGAACTTCATGATATGATGGCTATGAGAAATCAAGAATGTAAAGGATATATTGAATATTGGTTTCACTCCATCATTTGATTGCAACATCACTCTATGCTTCAACAATTTTTGATACCATTTTTTCAAGGGAAGTTGGCTTCTCATACCCTGATTTTCATTAATATGCATTTTTCAAATTTGGGTATGTGTATACGTGAAGCCTTATTTCGAAAATGGCTCCACTGGAAGTACTCATATACGTAGTCATATTCATTTTTCAAATTAAAATAGGTTAGTGTAGAAAATAAAATAAATAAGGGAATAAATAAATGCATTTTGTTTTTTATGTAAAACTAGTTGTTTTTTGTTGCAACATGCTATGCAAATCAACATTGGTGATAATTTTTTAATTCATTTGTGTTTGTAGATGACTTATAATGGAAATAATAGTTCTACAAACACTCATATTCACTTTTATCACCAATTTGAAAAAATGCTTCAATATCATATTTTTTTGGCTTCCGGGCTTGATGGAATTTCTGCAAAAACAGTCGGGACAGTCATGTTTTGAGGGACCAAAAGGGAATATTTTTAAAACCTGTTTCTACCCTAGGTAGCCCTTGATGTCTACTTTCTAACCCAATTTGAATCAGTCAATTTGGATTTGAAACGAAAAAGTTAGAACCAAAACATTGACCGGTTGTCTAGTGGGCAGCTCGGGAACAGAGTTGGGACAGTCAATTTTTGGAGGCCTAAATGAATGAATTTTTAAAACCTGTTTCTATGGTAGATTCCCCTATGAATCTAGTTTACAATGCAATTGGAATCACTCATTTTCGATATCGTATGGGGAATTTATGATCAAAACACTGACTGTCTATCCTAAATCAGCACCCTTAAAACTATGTCTTTCTGGCTGTTCCTTACAGTATTTGACCTATCAATTCTTCTTGTCTTCAAAACCTGTTTATATTGAAGATAAATAAATAAATCTACTTTCATTTCCAATTTGAATCATTCGAATCCGACATCAAACGAAAAATTTATGCTTGAAATATCAACGGTTGGTCTAAGCTGGGTAATCGGAAATGACTGTTATGCAGGCGGTTCCAACTAAAATTGACATATCACATCATTGAAATTTTAAAACCTGTTTCTATTGCAAATAAACCTTTGAATTAGCTCTCATCTGGCTTTGGAATCACTCAATTTGGACGAAAAACAAAGAAGTTGTGATTAAAACACTGCTGGTTAGTATGGTCGACCACTGCTCTCCCGCAGGTGACAAATAAATTTTACTTTGTTATTTTCTCTGTGGATTTGTTATACAGAGTAACTAATTGTTAATTTTTTTCATAATTCTTGGATTAAGGGAGCCCGTACACCTCTCTTTCTCCATGATTTAATGTTTTATTGCAGGTAGATACTCGTTTTTTGCAGGTCCTAAGAGAAAAAGAAGGTCAATTTATGGACGAGAGATTTTGAAAGAAATTTTAAATGAAACAAAGGAATTTCATCCAACTCATTACCCAATGGATTCATAATAGCAGAAATGAAGAATTGATTTCCATTTGAAAATTCATGTCATGTCTTTGCTGCCAAAACATTTTTCGAATAGATCATTTTTTTTACATAATATCATAGCTGTTGTAACTTAATTTATTTATTTACATACTGTCTTTTGTTGTTTCTTTTCTGATTTCTCTTATATTTTGTGTTGCAGGTATTGCTTCATTCAAACTATAACCCATCCTCAGCATCAATGCAGTGAACAACTAATTCATTCCTTGCATGCTTACATTTTATGCTTGTGCATTTTGTTGTTCCTTTTCTGAAGGGACAGCATTTGTGTGCATTTTTGTCGTTCCTGCTGTTCCTTTTTCAAAGGGACATCATTTTTCGTTTTGCTATTCATTTTCCAAAGGAATAGCACTTTTTGGGTCAGCCGTTCATTTTGTTGTTCCTTTTTCACGGTTCATTTTGCTGTTCCTTTCCGAATGGAACAGCACTTCTGCATTTTCACATTTTGCTGTTCCTTTTCGAAATGGAACAGTTGTTGTTCCTTTTCGAATGGAACAGTACTTCTGCACTTTCACGTTTTGCTGTTCCCTTTCGAAATGGAACAACACTTCTGCACTTTTCATTTTTGCTGTTCATTTTTCAAATGAACGGCACTTTTAATTTTTGCTGTCCATTTTCCAAAGAAACGGCATTTGCGTTTTTACACTTTTTTGTGTGTATTTTTCCTTTTTGGTGTGCATTTCCTTTGTTGTTCCCTACACGGAACACCACTTTTTGAGTGTTTTTGCTGTTCCTTCAAAAGAGCAACCCTTTGGGAGTATTTTTGAGAGCAACCTTTTCTTCCTCTTGTGGGACTATTCCTAGTTCATCTCAACCACATTTTACTGATTCCCCTTCATGGCATGAAGTACACTATTTTTATAAGGACAAAAATTTTGGATTCTATTGAAGCGAGTTAATATCATTCACGTTATGATCTTTAACAGGACAGCTCCTTGATGATAGATTATTTTCAAAAGGGACACAATTATTTATATACTACTTTACTGCATTGTTTTCTGTTGAACATGATATTGATTGATCATCTTAATACCATGCTGGTTCCACCCTTCTAGATTATAATCTTCTCTGTCTGTAATAAATGAGATTATGGGTATATTTTTCTATTGACATGTTCAACTTCTTCCGCCATCCTTGCTCTTAAGGAGTATTGAGCCTCCCTCTTTTTATCATAAAAATGTGTAATAATAACAAAATTTTGTTCGCAGATGGAGGATAGGGGGTCTCATTACGAGCCAGCCTACCATGTTCATAAGGCTGTAACAAAGTGACATTCCCATTATGGCCACCACACCAGGGTTATGATCCATTGGATAGCCCAATTATCCTTGGAACAGGAGGTCTCATCACGAGCCGGCCTGATCACTTTTGCTACATCCCAGTGAATGGCAATGTGGTTATCTGGTTACCACGCCAGCACATGGATCTCTTCTGTAGAACAACAATGTAACTCTCTAGTTATAAATTGAGGATTCTGGCTCATATGGGTTAAAAAGCAACCCTGCCGAGGCTATGGACGCCTGCTGGCAGCAGTGGCTCTGCTTATGGTATTGAAGTTATATCTTATCGTCAATTATTATTATAATACCCTTTTCTTATTTTCTTTTTCTTTTTATCAGAGACGTTATTTCCTTAACTTTTTCCCTGTTTTGAACCTTTATGCATGAGAAATTGTTTTATGATCAATCGCATCATTTTCAGCTAGCATACTATCAGTAAAGCATCTTTTTGGCATATTGTTGTTCTTTTTCTCTTTTTCATCACCTATCATCAATTCAAAGCGTCCTATCTCTTATTCATAACTATCTTTACACACTCTGCTCTCATTATAACCATAACTCCCACTATCCTATCATTGATATGTGTACTCTGCTTCATTCACTGCTATATTGTTCATTCCCTTGCCTTGCCATCAGCACAACACCTCTCATATGCTTTATGGTCATGGAATTCCTTTTCCAATTGGAGGGGGGAATGTATGCATTATGGGATTGCATGCAATATGATTACTGCACTCTGCCATCACTTGTTGATTTGCCAAAATATTAGTATTGCATGTATACATAAGTTTTTCTGATTGAAATTTTTGCATGCATCTTATCTATTGCTTACACTATGGATTCAAGAACATTGTATGCCAAATAGTGCTTTGTTTGCGGGAAAACAACAAGTATGGGCAGAATTCTATTCATAGCATGACCACACTATTGCACTTAACAGAAGAGGCTCGCGCACGTGAACAATTCTTCAGACATGATGTGCTTACCTGGATTCCACCTTTTGCATCACTTTCAGCACCAACTCTGCCTACATCAGCTTCAACAACTGCCAGTCCATATCTGTCATTCCACATTTTTGGAGGTAAAACTTGAGGTAAAATAGCATAATTTTCTGATTTATTACGAATTTAGGATAATTTCATGAAAATCCATTTTGAGCATTATTTATCATCCTTCATTCCACATCTTTACCACCTTCCCTTTTTCAGCAGCATATCATTTTCGAGTATGGGGGAGTGTTCCTTTCATTCATTTCTTTCTTATGACCATGTCATCCATATTCTTTATCATCCATTGTTATTCTTATTCATTCTCAACACCTCCATTATTCCATGTTGTTTTACACCAAGCATAGAATTCAACAGATGGTAGCAACCACCTCTATTTGTTTTCTAGCATTGCATGAGGGCATGCTAATTCTTCAGAGAGGGGGAGGAATTGCTACGCATGATGGATGTTTTCCATTTTCTTTCTCATTTAAGGCATACAATTTCAATGCAGAAATTGATTTCCATAATATTTTTAAAACTATGAACTCAATTCTTGTGATTTTTGGAAAATGCAGATGTATCATTAATACAAACCCAGACAATTTCAAAAAATATTGGTTCATAAAATTTCGGAAATCATGCACTCTCACCTACAGTCATTTTGTTTATATCTCATGATCCGTGCATCAAAACGATCTGATTTTTGGATCATAGAGACATTCATATATTGTAAACTTACTTGCAACATTTCAACAAAATCTGGTTTGTAGTTTTGAGAAAATGGTTAATGAAGTTTGCTGTTATCTATATCATATTTTGCTGCAACTTCATACATATAGTTGAATGTCAATGTAAAAATTGTTATGCCTTCATCAAGATTGCTAAAATTGAATATTCATTAATTAAGGAAGCATTCATTTGTTCTTAAATTTTTATTGCTTGGTTAACACATGGGTTTTGTCTTGGGGTTGCATGAAGACATGCAATATATTCAGGTTTTCGTTGCATGAGGACATGCAACATATTGAGTGTGGGGGTATGTTGGGTCGTTAATATGCCATTATTATTATCACTTTTGAACACTTGTTCCACCCATTTCTACCATTCTTCATCACGTCATTTATTATAATTTATTATTTAAATCCATATTATGATGATGTATGCTTCTATGAATGAATGTTATTTATTCTCCTTTATTTCTAATAAATTGATGATTATGAATTATTTTATCAATGATAGTTTTAATAATTTGGTTATAAAATTATTCACCATTTTTAGCCTCCAAGATAATTTCCAGATTGAAGATTTGATCATTAAAAGTGCCAACTCAGAAATGCGCTGGAATAAGGAGTGACAGTTTTGCGGTTGAGATTCTGAGCGAATGAGGACGAATCTGGAAAATCCGGAACATGGGTTTTGTCCAGAACGGACCCAATTAACTTTATAGAAGAACAGTTTGCCCAAATTCGGCCTGTGTTGAGAGATTCGCAGAGTTCTTTAAGCACGATTTTCTCAGTTCCGTTGTTGTGGCCGTCCTCCAAATCTCAGCTGCAAAGCCAAATTCGCCTTCTTCTTGTTGATCAATTGGTTGGAAACAATCTAATTTTGTAATAGAATCATGTTGTAATTATCTCCATTGTAACCACTCTCTGCTCTCTTTGTATTTAAATCAGAACAGAGATCAGAGAGAGGGAGAACTTCAGGGATGGATTCGAATGATGGAATTGAGGATGAATTAGAGATTCAGAATTGAGGATGGCAGAGAGAATGGATAATGGCTGAGAGATGGAGCGATTTCTTGTTGTAATCCACTATAACTCTGCTTTGATATTTTAATATAAATCTGGTTTCCATTCATTCTTTTCATTCTGAAGTAGCCCAGCAGCATCCGCTGGCGGCTAAGGGCCCAGCCTCTGGTGGATTGTGCTGCTACTGTATATTATCTCTTTGGTTTATGCGTGGTTTTGCTTATCAGCTTGAATCGGTAATCTGGTGTGTTTCGTTATCTTATATTACAGCTCTGTTATATTTCATATTTCGTTCTCTGCAACAAGAAAGTCGTAATGTGCATTCTAACGTATTGTTATTCCTTTAAAGTCGTTAATGTAACATTGTTGTTCTCTACATAACGCTATTGCTGTTTAATTGCAGAGTAATCAAGCTGTAACCTTCTTAAGCTGGTATTACTGTATTTTTTCTATGGTTTATACTTCATACGATTGCTATTCAATTGACATTGTGGTTCCGTTATGAATTGTAATCGTTACCCTTTCTAACCAGGATTAATACTTGCGGCATCAGACTCAGATTACTATTAATGTGTGCCTGTGTTAAGTTATTATGCATTTGTATTTGGCTTTCCAGCGTTGTTTCATATCCTATCATTAATCAATGCTGTTCTATTTCTGCGTGTTGTTCGATTCATCTTTAAAGATAGGGGATTGCTATCCGATTTCTGTAGGACATAATTATTTCATTTATTCTTGTAGACTAAAGGGTTGTTTCTTATTAAATTCAGCTGCTATTATAATTTCCTAGTCACTGTTCCATTCCTTATCTGCTGTTCCATTTCCTGTTATTCGCATTATCTTTGCTTTGGTGTGCAGAACGATCTGAAACTGTAGTGGGCATTGGCATTTGCTGTCTAGTCCCCAGATTAATGATCTGTTCCTTGATTACTTTTGGTTACATCAGTTTCCAAAGGGATGAGTTATTGTTACTGGACCCTTGACTGATACATTGCTTATTTTTCCGAATGAAGGCTTTAAGGTATTTTGTTGTTGATTTCCGAATGAATGAATGATTGTCTTGTTCCGGTTTGATTTCAATTGCATCAATATCCAGAGGAATGAGTTATTGCTACTGTATCCTCGATTGATGGTTGTTTGAGTGAATGATTTAGTTTAGAACATTTCCGTTTCTTGTTGTTCCAATTAGATTTTGTTTTCAGCTTTCATTTACTTTTGGATTTTAAGCACTATACTGCAAAACATTACTCTTGAGTAAATAGCCACCTCAGACTGAGTACACTCTTGAAATAAAAAGTCGTC
This sequence comes from Pinus albicaulis, assembly GCA_034641835.2. NCBI lineage: Eukaryota > Viridiplantae > Streptophyta > Pinopsida > Pinales > Pinaceae > Pinus > Pinus albicaulis. Next base: position 1,351,909,078 of record CM076577.1, on the reverse strand, counting down.
CCTGGGTTGATAATTAATGTGAAGGTAATTAAAGATTCTGAAGACACCTTTTATCGCTCCACAGCAGTGCCCACATTGTGAAGTAGCAAGATCAGTTGGAGTGATGCAGGCAGATCAAAGTGACAGTGTCGGAGACTGGAGCGCGGATCAGAGTTGACAGCAAGTGCAAGAGTGCATGGGTGCAAGAGTTCAACAGCGCAGTAGTTCCTGATGACATGTGCAGTTGGTACCAGCAGAAGTCGAAGACTTTGATGATAGATGCTAGATGCATCAAGATTGATTGAGTTGTTTGGAGCCTATTCAGTTTTCGGAGATGTTGCATCTGTGAGGTGCATGGCGCATGCACATGGAGTTGCATGGTGCATGCATGAGTTTGCATGGCGCATGCAAAGGGTGACTGGCGGACATGGAGTTTCATGGCGCATGCATGGGTGCACATGGCGCTTGTGAAGGTTGCAGGGAGAATGCATGGAGTTGCATGTCGCATGCAAAGACAATCCTTTCTTGTTGAGAGGGAGTGTTGAAGATTGCAACAAGAAACAGTGAAGGAGGCATCCTGAAACATCTTTCCTGATCCTAGTTGGAAAGTGATCACCTAAACTAGGTGGGGGGCCACACAAGTGATTTTTGTCGCAAAGTCTATTTTTAGACTATGTCTATTTTAGACATATTGGGCGGAATCTATTTTAGATTGCCGATTCTAAAAATAGATAAATTGAATATTATTAGCTCTTAATAATATTTGGACTATAAACATTATCTTATTCTCTTGAAACACTTCGGTTTGATGCTGGATGTGGCACATGCGGGCGACGGAAAAATATGCTTTCTAGGGTTTAAGTGAAGCTATTGCATGAAGATTTCAGTTAGAACTCATGTGACGAGGAGTTTGGTGGAGTTAATGAGACAGCTAGTGGAGTTGTATTCGGTTTAACTAATGTCTAAACATAGTTGAGCTTTTTGTATCAGTTAACTAATAAAATACACAATTAGTGAGAGTGGTGTGAATTAATTATTAATTAATTCACTAATTATAAACTCATAAATCAACTAAAGAATACATCAGTTAACTTCAGTGCATGGACAGTTTCAATGGAGACCAGTGCAGAAATAGGTGAAAGAGCAGGTTAACTATAGGTTGTGACTATACTATTGCTATTCGCAACACGCAGATGGGTGGAGTAACCCATGAGGATTGCGCAGTTCAATCCAGGTGGTTTATCTATATAAATAGGCCATCCCATAGCATTGAAACACGCAATTGAGGTTGGCTATCAAGTGGCTAAAGGTTGGAGCATGATTTTTGCTAGATCTAGCTTGATAGTGTGTAGCAAGGGAGGTAGTGCATGAGAGCTTGCAAAGAACTTTGTACTATGATTGTTATATGATCTCCATGACATGTATAATATACAGATAGTTGGGGGTTTTCAGCTTTAAGCTTTCCCATGAAATACTGTGTTAATATGTTTGAATTTTTATGGCTTTAATGTGTGCATGCAATTGATTTTATTTCCGCATGTGATGATCAATGGTAGAAGAGATTCAGTATTATGCATGAAGCTAAAATAGTGTGTGATCAGGAGAATATCGGTGGATAACATATCAGTTATTCAAATTTCTACAGTTTTGAGAACTTTCAGCAAATTTCTCTTGGAATGGGGGTCTAATGTTTTGATCTTGGGAGGGTTCTTCACCTTTCCCAGGATTGTTTTTTTTTCTGTAGTTGGGATTTCTGATTTGGGATTGATTATCCCATTGCGGTTTCCTTTCAATGTGGTCTAATCTCTCAACTATTTTTTCTAAATTTTTGTTAATAAAATCAAATTTACCATCTAATCTTGAAGTCTCTTCTTTGATGGTGACCCTCCTCTCATTTCTAAGTCGGGCTTTTTTGGAAAGGATATTGATTTCTACACCAACAGCATTCAGTTGCATTTGTTCTAGGGCCTCTGCATCTCTTTCTCTAAGTTGGTAGGCCATGTCTACATCAAAACAATCAGGGAATATGAGCAGCACGGAATACGGAGTGGGTTTAAGGTCTGCAGGAATAGAATTGTAGATATTGTTGTATCTAGTGAAAAAGTCTTGGACAGACTCAGTAGGAGTTCTTTTAATAGCATCAAACTCAGATAATATTTGTAGAGGATTCTTCTTCTTTTCCCATTTATTTAGGAAAGCTCTATGAAAGGCACCTAAGTCTGCTATACTACCATCACCTAAATTTCTAAACCATGTTTTTACTTCTCCAGTTAAGATTTGTGCAAACAACCTCATTCAGACATTAGATTCATCTATCTCATAAATTTCCCAAAAATCATTCATTCTGGTGATATGTTGTTGTGCAGTAATTTGTGAACAATTATCAAATAATGGGATATTCTTTTGATAATTTTGGGGCATGTCATGGAGGTTTTGAGGTAAGACCAGGGGAGTATATCTGGCTGCCATGGCTTGGACTTTTGCTAAACTGGGAGGTACAGTAGTAGTGGCAGGGATAGTGTTGGTTATAACAACAGATGTGCTGAAGGTTGTACTTGAAGAGCTTGGAAAAGGGGATGAAAAATAAGTGGTATGGCTAGTGCTTATAAAGCTAGTGGGTGCAGTGGTAGTGGATGTAGTGGACTGAGTAAATGATGGAAATACTACTTTAGGTTGGAAAGGAAACTCAGGGATGAATGATTCTGTGGATGAACTGGCGGTGGATTGAGGGTATGATGAATATATGATCCTAGGCTGCGAAGGCAACTCAGGACTAACATGCTCTATGGGTGAACTGACAGTGGAATCTGTAAATGAAGTGGTAGCATACAGATTAGAATCTGCTGCTAAAAAGATGGTGGTGGATAATTGAGAAACTGGAGGTTTAAATTGAGACAAAAAATTGACTAATTTAATAGCTTCATCAATGTATTTAATTTTTGTAACATTAACCCTTTCTACTGGACTTTGAGTTTCAGTTTTGTTTGATTTTATTGAGGCTGAAATAATTTTCTGTTTTTCATTCACAAAAGAAGTAAAAACAGGATCTATAACAGTTTCCTTTAAATAAGTTTCAGATTTATTTCTAAATAATGAATTTTCAAACTTGAAATCAAATTCAATATCTGATAAGCTTACTAATTCTTTGGGTAAATAATCAGCCTTTCTCAGGGGTAATTCAGTTTCTAAACTAACATTCTGTTTTTTCTTTTTTCCTATCTGGTCAAGATTGTCTACTATACCTGCAGGGTTGGGATCAGGGTTGGATCTAGTATAATAGACTTTCTTTGGAGCCAGAATTATTATTGTATAAATACCCACAACCTTTAAACTTAACTTTAAAGTAGAAAAGATATGTTTTAAAAATATTCCTCTAAGTTTAAACTTAAAACTGGAGAGTGGTTAGTTCCCCAGTATGGTCGCTAGTATGTTATCACCCTAGTAATTCTTAGGTCATGGGATTTTGGTTTATAGTTAAAGAAAACCAAGGGTAACCAAGAACCTCTTTTGAAATCTACGATCTAGCCTTCCTAAATTCCAGAGAGGGATCTCTCCTCAAGATTTAGCTTGATTTTTGTTATAAGAGTTTAGGCTAGGTATGATTGGACAATTGGTTTGTTTTAAAATTTTGGTGGGAATAAAAGGTACTTCAAGGTAAACCATAGAGGGATCTACCAGACCATTGCGCTATGCAGTCAACTTCTTGGCAAGCAGAGCTGGGAAATAAGGTCAAAAGAGAAAATGTACTAAGGGCATGGTAGATGACCTTCAAAGGGTTTTGAATAGGCTTTTTGATGAAATGACAAGATCTGAACAAAAGGGAAATTAAGAATCCTTAATTTACAGAAATGAGGATGAAATAAAGGGGTCAAATAGGGACTAAGAGCATTTAAGAATTCTTAAGTCCGGTTATCAGCTAAAACATATCAATGAATAACTAGTAAAAAATAGGGAGCTTTTGACACTAATCCTATATAAATCCTCCTAGTTAATCATTCAAGACAGAAAACATGTAAATGTATGTATGGAACTTAGAAAGATAAACAGTGAAAATAGGAAAATACTTGAATTAACTCATCAGCACAAGAATCCTGAGTAATGATGTCTGTTTGCTCTTTGTTCATGTCCCTTGGAAGTAATCAATGTATTTCTATTTGATGTTTCAAGAGTTTGAATGGTGATTTTCAAGTTGATTATCTCTTTATTCTTTAGGGACATGTCTTCCATAGCCTTGAATATCTCAGCGGTTTCACCTGTTTGTTTTACTTGTGATGTAGATGATGAAGTGGCAGAAATATCTTTAGATGTAATTGACACTGCAGTTGCCAATACTCCTTTTGGTGCTAAATGTTCTGCCAATGTAGAAGGAACAACAGTACTGACAGTTGGAATGACTGTGGGAATGGAGACTTCATGTGCTTTTTTCAATGTTTCATTTTCCTTCGTTAGAATTTCTGCCTGATCTTCCATTTCTTTGATCTGAGCTGTCATCTTTAAAACTAGCTGCATTAATTCATCTTTCTCTGTTTTCTCCTGAAGAATTTCTTTAGCCTGTGGGTCCTCACTCTGTGGAAGTTTAAGTTGTTTTCTCAAGGCATCAATATCTTCATTCTTTTCCCTTATGAGAGTTTTAGCAACTTCAATATTGGAGGGATCCACTCTAATTTCTATCACCAAGTCTTCTAAGGACTTGATCCTCAAATCCTTAGCATGTAGAGTTGCTTTATCTAATTTCATTTGAGTTTGTAAATTAGATACTGTCTTTTGAAGCATGGTAGCATTCATGGTTTTGTTAACTACCTTTGAATACAACATTTCTGAAGAACTTCTATGAAACTCTATTTGGTCAAGTTCATGTATGGTATCTGCATTTACTTCAAACTCTATTTTCTTGTAATCTGTAGCTGACATTGGGTCCGTAACCATCGGTTGGAGAAAAGACATAATCATTTTATTTGTTGAATAATCAAAAGATGTCACAAGTATGTCTTTATCTCTTGGTTTTTCTTTAAGGAGTTTAGAATAGACCTCATTCTTAATTTCCTCATTCTTTTCTCTAATCTGCTTGAAATTTTTTTGGATGTCAAAATCAGTTTCTTCTGCTGCTCTAAAAGAGGAGGGAGCTTCTGTATTTATCTATGTTTCAACCATTTATTTGCCTTTTCCCTGTGATAGTGCTGCTCATTCTGAATTTCTTTAAGTTTTTCATTGACAATTATTGTGGCCTCATCATCTATTTGTTGATCATTGTTGTTTGCTTGATCTTCATTGTCATCTATCTCTATGGCCTTTTCTTCTACTTCAGTAATCATTCTGGCCTCCTCGCTGCAAATTGTCTTAAATTTATTTTCTATAATGGTTTCTTCTAAATAGCCTTCTTCTTTTCTGGGTCTTTTATTACACATTTCTGCTTGTTGGCCAACTGTAATCATCTGTGTGTTGTCCATATGTTTTTCCTGTAGGCTATCTGTTTGCATCTCCTTAATATCATCAATTAATGTGTTTGCAACCCATTCAATCTAGTTAACATATTTTTCAATTTGTGGCTTTGAATCATGGAGGAATGGAGTTAACTTACACTTGACCCTGAGGTTACTTATAACACCTTGAGGGTCATAATTCCAGTAAAAGATTTCTTGGAATTTAAATTGTGATAATTTGATGATTATGTCTCTCAAAGCGTCTCTACTATTGACTATGAAGGGGCTAATTTGGATTTTCAACTGGAACTGTGCTTTCTTTTTGGAGTTGATGAAATTCACTACATCTGCATTCAATATATGTCTTAAGTACTTCAAAGCAAAAATCCTGGTAGTTATAAACTTGGGTAATTTGTAAGGAGCCAGGAGTGCACCATACACTCTGATTTCTATGTGATTTTCATACAAATACCAGTCTCCTACCTTACAGTTTTTAGATAACTGTAAAATTCTTTTGATTTCTTCATTAATTCTTGGTGGCTCAGCTTTGTTCAACAAACTCATGGCAGGTTTAATAAATAAATCATTGAAATCCTTGTAGCTATATTCACTATTGTTTTTCCTGAGTAGAGAAGTCCAGAATATCACTGAAAGAGGTTTACCTTCCATATCCATCTTTTGTAATGCAATTGGGAAATTGTCTGCCTGAAAAAATAGGAAGAGATGTAACAGATATGATGAATATCTGAATACTCCTTCATCAGGTAATTCAATCAACTGATAATGCATATTATCAACAATGAATTTGGCAAAGTTGAAGACTAGTTCTGGATGTTGTCCTGGAGACAAGGTAGAGAGGAAACCTAGAATGGAGGCATCTGTAAACTCATCATTAGCATAGCCTAGTATGAATGAAAGCATTGAAATTATTTGTCTTGAGATCTCAGGGAAATCAAAAGTATCATAAGGTGGATTTACCTTAGGAAGGTTAACATGATTAGGCATGAAGTTTTGGAGGATCATAAACTTCCTATGGAAATCCAAGTCTAAATACATCTGAGTCAAATCTTCAATGGACAATGATACTGCTCGTGGATCATGGCTTAGTTGGAGCATATCATCGATGGCTTCAGCAGTTATGTAAAACATGACCTCTTTATCTTTTTTCACCATGCATCTCTTATTAGGGATATAGTGTAACTGACACAACCTAATGAAATCTTGAGCTGGATGTGTGATGGAAATCACGTATTCAGGCAACTTGGAGTCCCATATAGGTATATCATTTTCCACTTTCTTCTCAAATTTCTCATGACACCAGCTATGTACTTCAAGTAGATCGAACTCTAAGGTAGCATCAGCAATTCTATAGTCTAAATAAATCAAGGGACTGTTCTCTTCAGAGGAGACATGTGGCTACAAAGGTCTGACTACTTCAGTGGAATCTACAGTTAGGATAGGAGTAGGTTTATCGATTTTTGAAGGTTTAGGGTTTGGAAGCTTTCTGGAGGAAAGCTTCTAAGGTTTGGGACCTCCAATCCTAGGAGTGACCTATTTTTTTGTCATTCTGAATAAAAATGAGCAAGATTAGACTGTTTGCTTAGTTTCTTTTGGAAAATAGAAGGCTAATTGAGCTGCTTTGGGAAGAATTCAGAATCTGGGCGAGGGTTTTAGGAGGAAAATGCAGACTTACAATGTGCAGAAGACTGGAAAGGGATTTTAATGGTTTTTTCAGTAATTCAAATGGATTTTAACTGTAGAAATATCTTTTGGATGGTCAAAAACTCTTCAGGCAAAAGTGGAAAATTCTGAGGAAATTTTGACAGGGTTTCCCCTGTTTCTTCAGGGTTTGAATACTTTCAAATGGTTTATATTTTCAAAGTGTTTTAATTTTGTTCTTTGAAATTAAGATTTTGCAGGTTGGATTACTGAAAAATACCTTGAAGAGGTAGGGTTGCAGTAGAAGAGGGTTTCCAAGTTTATACCAGTCTTCAAACTAGTCACATTTGCTTGGTAGAAGGCGCTGAGAGTATTTTGCGGTGAATTTCAGAGGGGAAATGGTTTTAGAATGAAAAACTGGTTCGAAAAAATCTCTGCAATGGTGTATGTGAATGATTTCTCAGAGGGAAAAGGTGAAAAGGTATTCAAAACAATGAAAAACTAAGGTTAAAACCTTAGGTTTTATTGATATGCGAAGTATTAATTACAGGTCAAGTTGAAATGGTGGGAGTGGTTTTTTCATTGAAGGAGAAACCATTAATGGTTATCGCATTTCTCCTGGGCAGTAAATGGTTTTTCACTTTTGGAATGCGATCCAGTAGAAATGAGACACGGAGCAGGTGGTGGTTTCACGAAACAGCTTTTATCGCATCATTTTTTACACACTGTGCCCGATCATTTTTTTATGCGATATTGAATATGCACCATCGGATTTGATTGAGCGATGCGAACGGTCGAGATCTTTCGCAAAGTTGCGGGGAAACAGTAAGGTGGGGTCGGGCTTTTATGGTGCGCCATAGATCTTGAAAGTTTAAGATCTACGGTGTGAGACAAATGTGATATCGGGGACAGGTAGGGCATGAAGCAATGAAAAGTGGGACCCGGGTTCAATATCATCCGTTGATTTTGATAGGGATGATTAGACGGTTGAGGTTGAACCCGACGCTGCGAAAATGGAATGGATAATGGGTTTTAAATATATAAAATGAGTTTATATATAGAATGAGGTGGGTTAAATAAAGGTTTAACCAAGGTTCAGAATTTATATGAAATATGAGGTTTCACATATTATGAAGGGGAAAATGCTTAAGGCAAAAATAAGCTTAGGCTTTTTAACCTTGGGTTAAGGGTAATCGGGGAAGGGTACAATGATGTAAGTATTTTTTGTGCATTATTTTAAATACACAAAATGTAAATAAAATGCGCCTTTTTGTATTATTTAACTTTATTATATGGTTTTAGACTACGGAGGGGTCTAAAAACCATAGGGGAAAGGGGTATATTTTTATAGGTAATTTTGTGTCAAAGGGGTAATTTCGGGATGTTATTTCAACAAGTGATTAATATCTTTGACACAAAAGCATATAATAAGGGGGTTTTCTTGGGATATTAAATAAAAAGAAGTTATATTAATAGGACTAGGATATTTGATAGGGAGTTAATAAAATAGGTTAAATGTTAATATGAAAAGGGACAATGAATACTCAAAATTTCATAAATAAAACTAAGGAAAGTGAAAATTGGAGTAAAGCTTCATTTTTATAATTATTTCACTTTTACTTAGTATATCATGTTTTTTGAGGGTTTTATGCTTTGAAAAATGGGGGAGGTTAATTAAATGGGCCTTTATGTAACATTTAAGCAAGAAAAGAGTTCTTACTTATGAAGTAAAATGGTGATGAATGCACGGAGGGGTAAATGATGAAAATGTACGGGATTAATATAGAAACTTAACATTTTCAACTAGCCTTGGGTCCGGTCCCAACAAAAGTCAAGGAAATGCCTTGAGCCTCTTTGACTGAAAGTTTAGAATGTCAAATAGCTATAGGGAAGGGGAAATTAGTTATTGTATCCTGGTGAAAGATATTTACAATGATTTTCCCACCTTCTTCTACCTACCCAATCTTTAATCTAACATTTTTTCTTCCATTTGTGCAGGTGCATTTGGACTAGCAACCTTACAACCTTTTATTCTTTTGAAAGCAGTAAATTATCTAATTCTACACTTATTGCATCCAAGACTCCAGATTAAACTGTTTGATTCTTTTATTCTCTACCTAACTACTGAATTGTCATGATTAGACTGTATGACAATTTTTTATTCTCTATCTACAACATTTGAAATTGAAAGATGACAATTCAAGATTAAATTAATCAACTCATCACAGATTATGGCATTTATTGACACTCTGCCATAATCAACTACAAAAAGTAAAAGTAGTGGCACTTAGAATTGCACACTTTCATGTTTTATTCATCTTTTTTCTTTTGGGGTATATTATTTTTTCTAAGTACTTTGCTTTTTCTTTTAGGACTTTTTACCCTCTTTTTTATTTTTATTTTTTTTATTTTTCTACAAAATATGGGAAAACAACTTGTAGAAAGCAAAGTTTGTACATATTTACAAGACTACCATCAGTCAAGTAAAAATTATGAATCCTATATTTATAGGTTACTAATAGGTAACTTGTTAAGTGGGATCACTTGAGATTGGACATGAGTAGTCTAAGATGAGTTACATGTAGTTCTTAGGTGAACAAGGAATATGTTGAATTTACATGACACATGAGAATCTGGGTTTGGTCTTAGAATATTTGCTGCAAACACACTCAAGTGCTACAACAAATCTACTTTTCACAGTGGAATCTACACACATCAGGGAATCAACTAGTGCACATGAATTTTTTAAATTTTTTCAAACCGTTCTTCCTTAAATTAAAAAATATAATAGAATAGGTTAGAGCTCTCATACCAGGGATCATGGCCCTTTACAATCACATTGATACAAGGAATACAACTACGGCTTGGTGTTAGACCTTTTACAACCAATCTACCTTGAACAAGACAACACTTGACCCACTGTTTGATGGTGGCCACACATAGCCCTTTCAATCCACATCTGGTAGGTCCTCTTGCCTCCCATTATGTAACTCCTCAATTTACCTCTATTAATGAACTCAACTCCTTTAGGTTACTCAACTCAGATCAAAAAACATTGCCCTCTATCTACCTCTTTTTTCCTTTAAGTTCTGCAACACTTAGGGTTTTCAATCAGTTCTTCACAACTTTGTTGTGAAAAACTCTTTGGTTTTCCCACTTTTTCCATTTTTTGCTCCAATATGGCAAGTTTAGGGATATGGAGGTTTCCCTTCTTCTCAATGACGCAATCCTTTGCAATACAATGAACTAGAGCTAGTTGGATAAGCCACTTGACTGATATTTTAGTCCTTCAAAGTATCCATGTTCTTAGAACCAATACACCTACCCTTCTACCAGTGTTGTTTTCCTTTGTTTTCCTTCACAAGTACAAGACTTAGAGATATTATTTGACAGTCACCTAACAACAATCCAATTTTACTTGGATTTCCATCAATTTTCTAGCCATAGTCAATTCTTTTACTGATCTAGTGCCCACAACATTTCCCTCATCTAGGGCTCTTCAAATATGCCACCTAATAGTGATTTGAGTCCTCTCAAAATCACTATTCTTGTGTACCAATTTCTTTGTTGTCCAATATATGAAAAAATATGAACTACTCATCTTATCATCCTTCTAACAATTTGTAGATGATTGAGCTATGGTCACAAATCATCCATTAACATTCCATTGACTAAATTTTTATAGGCTGCATCAGATCTCTATCCAAAACTGTATGGACATTCCACCAAATCAACTCCTCTTCATGTCAATCCATTCCTCATATGAAACATTTCTTCTACTCCATCTTCTACTCAAGTTCCACCTTCCTTTGGATTTTCTATCTCTGCACATACTTCTACAAACCATATTCCAAATTTGTGGTATATATTGCATATATTAACCTCTCTCTAAGGTTCACAACCCCTCTTCTTCTATGCATATTTTTCACAGTCTTAATGGCATGCCTTATGGATTTAACATGCTAGGAAACCTCCCTAAATAGGGAATTATACTTCTATTCTAATTTCTTTAGAACACACCATATCCACCCATAGAAAAAACGACAACTCTTTCCTCCACAAGAGACTTAGCCTAGCTCATATGGATCCATAGATTTTGGGCATTTCTTTGACTGGATCTTGATCTGAACTTTAGATCTCTACGACCCTCAAACTACGGTTACCTCATTCAATATTACACTTGTGACTACTACTGTTGTGGCCCTAAATTCTAGTGCAAACCCTCCTCCATTTGTGTTGGTCTTTATCATAGAGGTTGCAACCTAATAACCACCACAAGGTAGGGTCTCAAACCTCTCTACTATTTTGAAATTTGATGCAGCCTTCACACAGAAACACCACTGAAATCACATGCCCAAATTCTCATGAGCCGCCTCTCTTGAGCTTGATCTGCCATAATAGAACCAAGAATATGCCATCCTACTTCCTATGTTGAACCCATTAAGGTATGTGACATTCTTGTGAACCCTCACATGATGATATTACTCTTGGTGGATGATCATGGCCTCCCTTTAGCAACGCTTACTCAACCCTCTAACTCGACCTACTTTAGCAATACATCTCTCTTGGCCTCCTTGATCAAATGAGCTCCTTCTCACTTGATGTTCTTGCCTTCACACTAAGGCCTCCTTAAATATATTTTCCTAGATAGACCTCTTAATAACGCTCTAGAACTTATGAAATTTATCCACTTAGACCATAGGAAATATTATTTTTTTGTTTATTTTATCTTTTATATTTTAAACCCCATCTCGGGTCCAAGGCCCCTTCGCTTGGCTTATTTTCCCACAATTCCTTTTGTGGCCAAACTCACACAAACCCATCTCACTAGGCTTGTGGATTACCTCCCAAGCTAGACAATTCAACAACATATTCTAGTTGTAGTAATCATAACTTGGTCAAACCCCTATAGTCAAGCGAGCACTTGGTTGGGTTCCCAAGTTGAAAATTAAGTAAGGGTAGTTGTGAGGGCATGATAACTAGGGAGGGTTAGCGCATGCCAAGGAATGAAAAGGTGTGCTAACACATGCTGGACAATGTTAATGCATGTTGAGGAGTGTTAAGGATTGTCAAGGCATCACAAGGGAGAACTAGGTCAAAATGCATGGAAATGAACAAATAATAATGTGTGCCAGGGAGTGTCAGTGAATTCAAGTTTTCCAAGGATGAAGTGTGTTGGAAGAATTTTATAATAGGATTTGCAAGAGGAAATCCTCTGATTGCAATAAGGGGCTCGAAAAAGTAGTTTTAGACAAAGGGAGACTTTGTGTTGGGCACAATATTATTTTTCCTTTATCTATTATTTTTATATGACATGTGGCGCACTTTAGCCGAATGGTCATATTTTAAACTATTTTAAACAATTTCATATTGTACATTGTTGTGTATAGGTTTTGGGGCACTCGGCATGTGCCGAATTATATCTTGTGTGTCTTATGTATATTTTGGTTCTTGCAAATTCTCAGTTAATTCTCTATTGTTTATATGAATTGGACATACATGTGAAATATTTCCTATGTAAGCTATGTTGCTTGGTTGTTTTATGGACATGGCTAGATGTTATCCTTGTCTTGGTAAGTTCTTAAGTGGGTAAATTCCATCTTGGACATGAGTGGCCTAAGATGAGGTGTAGGTAGTTCTTAGGTGAACAAGCCAAAATCTACTTGTAGTAGGTGCAATTGATCAAGTTGTTACGACTGAAGCAGACCAATGTCACATGAACTGCAATAGCTAAGGAATTGACTGGGTTCCCAAGTCCTGAAAATATGTAAGGCTAGTTGTGAGGGCATGAGTGCCAAGGCATGTTATGGAATGCTAACATGTGCCAGATAGTTTGAAGGCATGTCAAATATGCTAAGATGTGTAAAGTGCTAAGGCATGCCAAGATGTGCAAAGGTGTGACAATACTTGTCAGGGACTATCAAGGCAAAAAAAAGGATAATAAAGTTAAAATAAAACGAAATGAACACATCATAGGGTTAATAAGCCATCAATTTAGATTTTCGATGAGGGGCATGCTATGCACACCAACACTAGGTGGAAATAACTATCAAGTTCCAAGTTTTAGTGCATTCTAAGTTTCAAATCATCCTCTGTTACTTCTCTTCTACTTTCCAATAACTGATCTCAAATAACTTTAATATTAAACCATGCCAAATCATACCGAGGCATCTTAATGAATTCTCAACATGCTAATGATCATGGCCTCTTTAGGACTACATCTCTCTTCGCCCCCTTGATAAAATGAGCTCCTTCTCACTTGATGTTCTTTCCTTCACCCTATGGCCTCCTTAAATGGATTTTCCTAGACCTCTTAGGAACCCTCAAGAAATTACGGGTTTTATCCACTTAGACCTTAGGAAATGTTAATTTCCATTTTTAGTTTTCTTTTAGATTTTAAACCCCATCTTGGGTCCAAAATCCCTTTGTTTGGCTTCTTTGCCCACAAATCCTTTTGTGACCAAACTCACACAAACCCATCTCACTAGGCTTTTGGAGTACCTACCAAGCTACACAATTCAACAACATAATCTAGTTGTAGTAACCGTAACTTGGTCAAGCTCTTGTAGTCAAGCGAGGGCTTGGTTGGGTTCCCAAGTGGCAAATTAAGTAAGTGTAGTTATGAGGGCATGATAGCTAGGGAGGGTCAAGGCATGAAAAGGAATGAAAAGGCATGCTAACACATTTTGGAAAATGGAAATTCATGTTGAATTAGAGTGTTAGGGAGTGTCGAGGCATATCAAGGGATAACTAGGTAAAGATTCATGGAAAGGAACGAATAAGAGTGTGTTCCAGGGAGTGTCAGCGAATTCAAGTGTGCTAAGGATGAAGTGTGTTAGGAGAAGTTCATAATATGATTTTCTGGAGGCAAGCCTACGATTGTTATATGAGGCTTGACATAGCAGTTTTAGACAAAGGGAAATCACTTTGTGCTAGGCACAATATTGTTTTCCTTTAGCTATTTTTTTTAAACAAGATGTGGCACACTTTGGCTACATGCTCATGTTTTAAATTATTCTAGATATTAGCATATTGTACATTGTTGTGTATAATTTTTGGGGCACTCGACTTGTGTCAACTTATATCTTTTGTGGCTTGTGCATCTTGTGGTTCTTGCAAACTCTAAGTTAGTTTTCTACTGTTTATATGAACCGAACATACATGTGAAATATTTTTTGTGTAAGCTATGTTGCTTAGTTTTTCTATGGCCATGGATAGATCATGTGATCATTGTCTTGGTAACTAGTTAAGTGGAACAAGTTGAGCTTGGATATCAGTGGCATAAGATGAGTTATAGGCAGTTCTTAGGTGAACAAGGCACAATCTACTTGAAGCAGGTGCAATTGGTCAAGTTGTTGCAGTTGAAGTAGGCCAATATTGTCGCATGAACTGCAATAGCCAAGGATTTGATTGAGTACAAAAGTTGTGAAAAAATGTAAAGGCTAGCTATGAGGACATGAGTGCCAAGGTGTGCTAGGGAATTCTAAGATGTGCTAGATAGTGCGAAGGCATGTCTAACATGCTAAAATGTGCCAAGTGATAAGGCATGCCAAGATGTGCAAGGGTGTGTCAATGTGTGCCAGGGATTGTCAAGGAAAAAAATGGACAAAAAAGTTAAACTACAAGGAAATGAACACACAAGAGGATTAACAAGTCATCAATTTACCTTTTCCAATAGGGGCATGCTAGGCACACCAACAATAGGCGCCAATAGGTTCCAAGTGCAAAGTATTAGTGCATTCTAAGTGCCAAGTCTTCCTTTGTTGATTCTCATATACTTTCCAGCAATTGATCTCAAATAAATTTAATATTAAACCATGCCAAATAATACCAAGGCATCTCAATGTATTCCATACATACTAATACTTTCCAAGTGCCAACACGTGCCAAGTGCTACTATGTGTCAGGGAGTGTTATGCATGTTATGAAGTGGAAGGGCATGTTGAAGAGTGCTAAGGTGTGCTAGAGAGTGCTAATACATGTTAAGGATTGTTAAGAGTACTAGGAAAAAACACAAAGGAAGAACCAGGTCAAAATTCATGGAAGTTAATGAATACGAGGAACATGTGCCAGGGACCAGTGTTAATGAGTGCTAGCTGTTATGCCAAGGAGGGAGTCAAAAGGTATGCTAATCATTGGTAAGGCATGCTAAGAAGTGCCAAAGTGTGCTAGGGAGTTCCAGGATGTGCTAATTATATGTGCCAAATAGTTCCAAGATATGCCAATATATGCCATGTGCTAAGGATGTGCAGTGTATTAGGGTATGTCAATATGTGTTAAGGAGTGTCAAGGCAACAAAAGGAATAACCAAGATAAAATGCAAGGAAATGAACACATAAGAGGGTTAATAATATGGTACTTTATATTTTCAAAATGGGCATGCTAGGAACACTAATAATAGGTCCCAATACATGCCAGTGGCATTATGTGCCAAGTTCTAATGTATGTCAATGCATGCCACCAAGGTTTTCCAGGGAATGTTAGGGACTACATGCATGACAACACATGCTAGGAGAGTTCTATGTTGTGCTAGCACATGCCACCATGTGCTTAGGTGTCAATGTCATGAAAAGATGTTCCAATACATGTGTTGGCTTGAGGGGTCTTGACCTAGGTTCGAATGTTCAAGTTTTGCCAACAAATCCCTATACTACTGATCCCTTCAGCAGTGACCTGTTTGCGCAGGCCAAAGTCTCACCCAAAGTAGTATGGGTGGGTGTTGGAACCAGGTTTTCGCACTCTAGGAGAGTGTAGGTAAGTCAAGCAGAGCTGCATTCACCCTTATAGTGACCAGATCTTGTATCATAGAGCCTATATCTACAGATTCCCTTCACATCCACGTGCGTAACAGCAATGACACTCACAGAAATCAACAGATTATGAACTCATATAACGATAACACAACTATTCCAGATATTCTTGAATGAAGTAAAACAGATCAACCCCAGATCGCATCATAAATAAGTAAAATAATTATGTTTGCATCTTAAATCAATAACACAATAGCATATATTAAGTAATCAAACATCACAGATTCATATCACAGTAATTCTAGTGGATTCAGATAGTCAACAATAATTCTGCATTCATTAATCTTCCAGATCTACTTACAATACCCCAAAACCCAACCTGCGCACACAGCAGCAAGGTCCACACACAACAGGACAGAGGCCCTCCGCACATATAGCAGCATAATTCCTTACCCAATAACCCTGACTAGATCTATCGATTTGCACTTAGCAGCAATCCCTTATCATTCTTAATCTGTCCTACAACTCAAAAAGGTTCAACTACTTATACTATTTTAGCCTACGCATCCAATGGTCTGCAAACCGTGGTTTACAGACTCTTGGTCTACCCTTGACCCATTTACAATGCTTTAGGGGCTTTGATCCACCCCAAAACCCCTGCGTTAGACTAAATATAATCAAAAAAATATACAAAATGGACTAGTTTCGCAGCTTGCAAGGGACCCTGTTCCAACAATCCCCCAACACAATCTTGTGACTTGTCCCGAGTCTCTGTGGTGGTGGGGTCTCCACTTGTGCGCGTAGTGTGTTGACGGCGATAATCAGCGGTGCAGCACTTCTTGACTCTAAGCAGCAGTGCTCTACGCAATATCCACGAGCTTCTGGGATGTCGATCCTTCAGTCGCCGTGGTGACACTCTCCAGTTTCTGATTCAATCGCTCAACTGCAACATCGGTATCTTGTGATATCTAGACGGCTGTGTCGGTCCAAGGCTTCAATCGTTTTGCGATGGCATGCTTTTTGCGCCAGAGTTCCTCAATCTCATCTTGGAGCGTGTTGCTAGTATTCAAGCGTACCAAATGCTGTTTAAGGACTAAGGATGGCAATGTAGCTTTGACTTGATCGAAAGATTCTTCCTTCTTCCCCAAGTCCTGATTGATTCTCTGGAGGACCAGATCACGCTAGATCTTGGTCCAAAGCTGCATGGCATCTTCGAGTAACCAAGCACCCTAAGAAATCTATCCTATAATGGTGTTGGTGGCCTCAGTCACTAGCGCAGCACGTTGGGCTTGTATCTCCGGAGGTGTTTCAGGCTGCAGCTTGGCCTGTAAGTCGGTGATTTTCTCCTCTAGCTGCGTTTTCACTACCTGCATCTCTGTCCTGGACGCCTTCAATGCTGTGACCAACCCTTCAATTTTAGCCCAGGGGGTAGCTGCGGCCGTGATCTCCTCTGTAACCTCCATGCAAAGTTGGTGGATTAATGTTTCGAGCTCTGCCTACAGTGTGACAACGCGGAGTACTTCGGTGTTCTGTTGCGCGATGGTCTGCTCGGCCACCCTTAGTTGTTGGTGCACCTGCTGGTCCCGATGGAGAATCTCCTAGAATACAACGATGTGGAGACCTTGTAATGCATCATGGGGCAATGTGGCCAAATTCAGCTGCACCCCTGTGTCTGCATGGAGTTGGACTGCTTGATCCAGCGGATTGATCACGAGGGCAGCACTAGGTATGGTGCAGAGATAGCTTTCCTTCGTGGAGAGCACTGTATGGTTGGGTATTAAGGGAGGTCGTACCTGAGTCATGCTGGCATGTAGTGCGTCTATTTTTAACTATAGGGTGTGGAGCTCAGCCTAGAGGGTGTTAATGGCAGCCTTCTGGTGTCCCTCCAAGGATACCCACTTGTCTTCTATGGCCACTGTGACGGCATCCGTTATTTGTTCGAGGTCACCATCAGTGAGTGTGATTGTCACATCATATTCTCCCTGTTGTATGCGTTTCTTTTTTCGGGACCCCTTGTCAGGCTCGCCTGTTCACTTTGTTCCTCCGAGGTTTACTTTTGGTGGCAAATCTACCTATATTTCGGCCCTGGTGGTTTTTGGTGGCACATTCTTCTTCGTGGCTGCGTCTGAGCCCTGCTTGCTTGGTCTTGCGATCTCCTTGGTGGGGGTTTTTAAGCCTATCTTCCAGGAAGAAGGCCATAGTTTGATCACACAGTCAATGTCCTCATCTTCTACCATATACAGGAGGGATGTCTAGGTTTTACTCTTCAGACCGCGGATCTGTATGTGGTGCATCGTAACCTGGAATGCTGCAATACTTTTGTACCTGTTGTACACTATTGGGGACAGTCATGGTCAAGAGTTGATGGCTACGGCCAAGCTGCTCTGGAATAGGACCCAAAAAACTTGGTTATCTTCCATGTGTTGGGTGTCCTTGGAGTCCCATAGATGGGCGAAGCGAGCTCCTTCGCACATTTCTGGAGTGAGCACGGGGAGGACCGACTCCTCAGGGGCCTCCCATGCAACCAGTGCTATAAGGAGCAGTAGCCAAGAATAGCATAAGGCCTTCCCTTGTTCCTGAGATTCGCGGACGTTGGTCAGGAATTCGTCCCACAAATATTGGACCCAATTAAGGCAAACCCCCTTCGTACACTGGCCTGCTAATCGAATGACATAGGTAGTGATGGTTGTGACCTGGCACTTCCGCATTAGCTTGCATGCTAATAGCATGGTACCCATCTGCGTAGAGTGGTCGCTAATGGATTTGATGATAAAACCCTGGGTATTTCGCTCCACCTTATACTTTTGGTGCACAAATTCAGCAGTCTCACCTTCATATTTCTTGCCCACCCGCTCCAGATGGTGCGTCCCTTGCATGGGAAGGCCCGTAATCTGAATTAGCACAACATCAATGGGGACTCGGTCCCGAATCCATAAGTAGCCCTCGTGAATCAAGGCGAGCAACTGTCGGGCCAGCTGGTCCGTGACATTGTAATGGCCAAAATGGGGCATCCACAGCAGGTTCAAGAGCCCGGATCCAGCCAATCCACATACCCAGCGCTAAGGAATGACTATGACCCCATCATTTGCATAAAATGTTTCAAATTATAGCATGGGAGGCAGCTCAGGGAAGGCTTCATAATTCTCCAAGTCGTGATCATCAAATTTAACTTCGTGGGGCCACCCGCAAGGGTCACTGATGACAGGGACTTCACCCAGGGTTATCGGTGTTTTCAGATAGGTGATCAAACCATCCAAGTTTTTGGGTGTGTGCGTTGAAGGTTGCCGCGGTCGGATGAAGGGGGGTAACCAATTGATTGGATTGGCAGCCTGGGCTTCCTCCTGTGCATCCTGATCCTGAAGTGTTGTTCGTGGATATTTGGCACGCCTCAGGGAAGTCCTAGGTCTTCTTGCAGCCCATTTTGCAGCTTTCAGGGGCTTCCCCGAGCCCTGTTCTTTCTCTTTTCCCTTAATTAGGACTGGTGTAGAGAGCACTTATTCATCCTCAGCCCTAATCTCCATTACGTCCTCACTTTCCAACTCTGTTGGTACTGAGGGTTCAGCAGGGTACGTGGCCGTCATCCTAGCATGGAAAAGGAATCCCAGCTCTGGATGGCTACTGTCAGAAGGAGTAGGTTGATCAGACATGAAAGGGATAGTTCAGACCAGAAGAATCGTATAGCTCAAGTTCACTCGAGACAAAGGTGATAAGTACAATCTATGAAAGTGAGGTGGATCCCTTATCTGAGCTACCCTGCCCTTTTTATAACACTTGTGGTCACCCAATGGTAGGGTAAACTTCACCTGGAACTTACCATCAGATAAATGGTCAAAATTCCCCAAAATCTGCCTCATTAAATTCCAGGGGGGCGCGCCTTTCAACGTTAACTTTTGCTTCCTACCAGCTGTTAGTGTGCCAACGGCTAGTTTTCACATCTCTTGTTCGCTCAACATTCCTGCTATGCTTGGTTCAAACACTTGTGCCTTATGCACATCCTCTCCCAACTCAAGCTTGTTCCCTAGGTACCTCACAACCAAATACATATTTTCCCAATAGGTGTCATCCCAACCGAACCAGACCCCTTGCAGAAACAAGTCTTTCAGAGGTGTTGTAAGTAGCGCATATTCCCAAACAAACTTTCTGTAATACCCTATATGGCCAAGGAGTGACCGCAGCAATTTCCTTGTTGTGAAATTCGTTGAATATATGATAACTCTGTCTTCTTTGTTTGCATCCCTATTCTTATCCAACGTAGGGTGCGTCCCATTTCTAACCATTCGCAGCTTGAGCGACTCGGTAGTCGTGCGCACCCCTTTTAATTTTGCGTCAGACGCAGCTCGCAAATCATCCTTACCCTTTGTTAGGGCTGGGCTACGGTAGCTGACGATGATTGGTATCTGTGTTTCCCATGTGGGTATTTCCGATGCGATAAACAGGTGTGATTTACCCCATACCCTAGCGTCAATGTCTCGCAGGACTGCGTCAAGCGCCCCGGTCTCGCCTACTAACCCAGATGTTCCCAGGAACTCTTCCTTCAATGTCCCCGAGTGGTAGGTGTGCCAATGTAGCTCCGCATCTAAGTACCATGCAGATGGAAGTGGCCCTAGGTCATGAATCAGCAGGTGAACCCACTCCTTAGTCGTCCTGTCACACTACTATTCTTCCCATGCAAAAAAATATTCGCGTGGATTTTCTGATCCAAGGAATTTTTTGACCCGCACGCCGGTTGGGGCTTCAAATCACAGGATCATCATATCCTGATATTCCTCCCAATCCTGGAATGCCTCCTCATGCGTCTCCCACCAGTGCGCAGGTGTTTTACGCATGGCTAGCTTAAGGGCCCATAGCCTTCGTCCCTTGGGGACCTCTGCTTCGAATGCTCCCAAAAATTCCTTAATGCTACCAGAACCATAAAAGTAGGGTAGGTCTCTTACCTCTGAGGAAATGTAGCAGAAGTCCCTTGTGACTCGAAGATATCGCAGCACCGAGACATCGTGCAATTTGTTTTGCTAATTCTCCATCTCCCCATCAGAGTCAGAGAAGCATTCGCTATCATTTTCCCAGTAGAGTAATCCTTCCGCCATGGGGTTGATCCAATCTTTGTCCCATGCATTCAAATTATAAATGTGATCCACCTACTCTTCATCGCGAACTGGCTCTTTCTATCGTTCGCCTTCCGCAGGATCTAATGGTACTATCACCCTTGTTCCGTTATTCTCAAACACCATGCTTCTCTTTTTTAGGTTGATGATACCACCCATATCTATGACCCAGTCCAGCCCTAAGAGTGCAGGGTGGGGGTCTGCATCTTCTATAGTTTCAATTACTTCAAAGTCAACTCAGGCCTTTACTCCTATGATATCCACCGTAATTTTAGACAACCTTCCTAGTGGGATGATTTTCTGTTGATTTTCCATGCACAACTAAATAGTGGGCCATTCCAACTTAGGCTCTCCCACTCATTGTGAAGTCTATTTAGGTAACACATTCGCATCTTACCCCAGGTCCAAAATAACCTGACTCATCTCGTAGTCACCAATCTACGCAGACAACCGCATTTCTTATACCTATATAGCTGGTGCACATCCTTGACCTCTGGAGGTAGATTGGGTCATGTTGCATAGATATCTATTAATGCCTAAAGATTCTCCACAGCCTTTAGTTTATGCAGTAGCTTCATACATGCCTGCAAAAAGGGTTTGACCTCCTCATCTTCCTTGAGGTTCGCAGGTGGCCGAGCAGTAGCTGCCTCTACATCAGCAAAGTCCTTGCGAGCTGTGACAAATGTTTCTTTCCCCATTTTTAGGTCCAATTCTTCTTGTTTACTAACAGCTTTTTGGATCAGAGGTTCCATCGCAGCCTCCTCCAGCTCAAGTCCCTTGGTGGCCATCCCACTGCGTGTCACCACATTCACACTTGGATCTTTGTCTCGTAGCTCAGTCTTAACTCTTTACACATTCTGCATAGGTGTCGACTGTTTTTCCTGAATTTTTTTTATCAAGATTTGGCAATATTCAATCGCATGGTCCAGTTGTCTGCAATATCAGCAGGATTGCCCAGTGGGGTTCTGGAAGTCCCTTACAAAGTGTCCTACTTCTCCACAGTTATAATAGATTAGCTAACCTCGTCCCCGTCCTGCACTTCCACCTCGGCCTATGCCCTTGCCCCTTGATGGGGAGTCACCTATACCTATGAGGGTTCTTGGTGACGCGGGGTCTAATTGTACTCTGTATAATTTTCCTCAATCAATCATCAAATCATACGACCGAAAGTTTTGTTCATCATGTCCCACCAATCTGCAGAACCTACAGCACTGTTGCTTTACCTCTAGAATGTACACAGCAAGGCGGGGACAGTGGTTGGTATCGTGCAGCCCTATGACACGATAATCATCGCACCATAGCGTTGGCCCACTGGTTTCCGCAGCTTCCCTATGGTACAATGAGCTAGGTCCCCTAGCCTGCATATATTCAGCTAACAAAGGACAATTATCCTTGGTATGGCCATTCACTCGGCATCGTATGCACCATCTCTCGGGGCTAGCCTCTGCCCCTCATTCCTTTCGCAGGTTCTAGATCTCTATGTGCATCACTTCCAGCTGTCCCTGGATCTGTTGGATTCCCAGCTAAGTCTCATCTCGAGGTGCAGCGTCTAACTTCATGGCACCTTCCAAGGCCTTCTCATGTGATTCGAAAGTTTGGTGCCCCATAGGTACGCGCAGGTGAGGTAGCAACATAGCAATAAAACATTTTGTGTGTTGTCTGTCATCATATTGGAATTCCCCTTCTCTGATCACCTTATTCAGTCGTTGATCGGCCTCCCACACAAATTCAAAAGGCCCTTGCTTGAAATCCTTTAGATCAACCACAATTTGGGAGTAGGACTTAGGTTTCTTGAACTGTTGTTTCAGGGCCTTCTTAATATCTTCAATGGTTGTGTTTTTGTTTTAGCCGATGTATCCCATGTACCAGTCCAAAGCTCTTCCTTCGAAGGCAAGGAACAGTTGTGCCCTTTTCACTGCATCACTAGCTATGTTCTGCGCATTCCATACCAATCCTGCGACAAACCAGAACTGATCCATGTCTTCATCCCCCACACTCTTAAAGGTCGGCATCAAACTTGGGCAAAAAAAATCTGCCCATAGAGTGATGTCTATCATGATTATGGAAGAACCCACCATCTCTATACTGATGCCTTGGCCTCCTTTTGTCCTTGAGGTGACAAAACTCTTGGAAACTCATGTGGTCCTTGAATCTCTAATTCTGAGATTCATATTCCACAAATTAGTCTTCAAGGGATGCTTTCTCTTGCGCCCCTTCATTCTCCACAGCCAAGAAGGTAGGCATAGTGGAGTGTTGTGGAGCTTGTGGGGCTTGTGGCTAGTTCACTGGTTGACCAGTCTAGTGGTGAGACATGCCAGAGCCTTCCCCAGGATGAAATCTCCCAAAATATTCCCTCATTCTGTCCATCCTCACCTCTTTGATCTCTCTAGAAATATCTTGCACGGCCACTAAAAGAGTTCTTGCAAACTCTTCACCTTCTTTATCACTTGCAGTTTCAGGGGATTTACCCTTGTCTTGATCATCAGTGGTGTAATCAAACTTCTTGTGACTTATATTCTGATACCTCTTCTCCCTCTCAGTAAGAGGCTCATCTTATTATGAATGCAACATGGTTGTGGTTCTACAATGAAAGCACAAGTTGTGCCAAGAAATGAGCTTTGATACCACTGTAATATCCCAAAATTGGGATTGCATAAAAAGCCTGCTGAAATAATGAACTTCTGGGAGATCTATGCACAGAAATGAGTTTGCAACCCTAGGATCCCTTAGATCAGTAGATCTAGAGTCTAGATCCAAAAGGGGAGAAAAAACATATCAAACTAGATGTGGTAAACAGATCTCCCGCCACCTAGTCTAGCTAAAAAACACCCTACAAGAGGGGCTGCAACTATGCACACTAAACGGCTTCAGAAATAACACGGTCTTGGAAATCATGGGCAGGAGGCCATAAAATAAGATCAAATTTTTAATATACAGCAGAAAATCATATTTACAATGATGCTCTTACATTATACAGTAGAATACAGAAGACAAGAGACAAGGAAATCTTCAGAAAAGAAGGCTGCAACATATGTATAAACTGTAAAATGGCTTAACATCGTTACTTTATGGAGCTGCAACAGCCGAATTTTACACTTCAGATATATAGCATATCTATGTACAAAATATCAAATCCATTTCATATCTGTACACTAGAAAGGCTCTATTACAAGATCCCCTTGGGGTTTTGATCAAATCATGCAATACAAAGAGTAGATCTGAGTTTTAAGTGGCAGATCTGCAATATTATTCAGAAATTTCTAAAGATGAATTTACATTAAAACAGATCAGATATAAACAAAACATGGATCAGCAAGCTAATCCATGGATCACCAAAGTGAAAGGCAAAGCCCAGCACCAGAGATCTCTCATCAAAAATGGGATCAAAACACCCTGCAAAACCTCCACTGAAAATAACGCAATCCCTCAAGGGAAACTACGTTGTAGCTTGAATAACAGAGATGGCCTAATGCCAAGATACAAATCTGAAGCTCAAATAACTGATGCAGTCTTACAGGAGGTTAAAAGACACACTCACTGAGAAGAGGCACCAATACAAGCTAGATCTAAACAAATCTAGTGTTACACTTGTTGTAGCCTACAAAAGCAACCAAACCCTCACTGGATCTGCATTGCAGTTGGAAGTAGAGGTTGGCCAAATGCCTAATAGTGGATGAAATCAGAAAGACTCCTCCAAGAATCCTCAATCGAAGAGGTGAAATCCCTGCATAGGAACTCCAAGTGCTAAGCAGCACTATTCTCCACTGAACAACAGAGTATGGTATTTGTCTAAATAGACAAGATACTCAGAAATATAGACAATCAAAAAACTTCTCTTGCTGCCTTCCACTTCCTTTTATAAGATGAAGGCCTTTGCAAACCCTAAACCACCTTGATGAGTTAGCTCCTTTCACATAAGGGGCCTCCTTCTAGAACTGTGTTGTCCCTTCGTGAGGTGCATTGTATCTAGACAGCGTTGTATATTTGGTCAAGGTTGACCCAGTCTCATGGCTCAAACCCCTTTCATACCTGCATGTGATTTGTTTACATGGCCTAGATTTATCTATGTTCATATGGGCATTGATTTATTCATTCTTTTAGTATTTTTACATGTCCTCCTTTATTCATTTATTCATGCAGTAGAAAATGAGACAAAATTTGCATATTCCTCTTAGCTTAGGCTAAGTAGGAATATTACATTTTCATAAGCTTAAAAAGCATAATTTTAAATGATATAGCATAAGCAATAGTAAACAGAGCAAGCACATATAAGAGAGCTTAACACAAAGAATTTTTTATAAAGGAGTTCACCCCTCCTGGGCTACATCTCCTTGGTCCAAATTCATAGTGTGACGTTGGTATTAGCTTCAAATGTGCTCAAATTTTTGTTACAAGCTTGAGAACCTATTGGAACCTATTCCAATGAGCTTAAAACATCATAATCTCCCAAAAATGACTATTTTTTTGCTGAATTTGGACTCTGGATGCTCTGGCAATGACCCCAACACCTAGTGGCCCTAACCTTCAAAAATATTCAAATGCATTAAAACACTTGTAGATGACCTTTCCTTCCTCTGCAACCAACTTCATTGAGTTCCCAACATGCCAATTAGCCTAGAATGACTCTTTATGAGCTCATTTTGTTCGAAAATTGAGTGAGTTATGACCAAAACCAACTTTACCCCAATTTCTCCTCCAAAACTGGAGAAACTGCTAGCTAGTTTTCTAAATTTGGCATTCCCTCCAAGTTTGGCGCTGCCTCTAAATTCTCTGCCAACTTAAATGTCGGATTAATTAATGCTAAGTAGGATTACGGCGGATAATCTTGTATTAATTTTTAAGAGCATATTAAGCACTAATTCTTGATTAACTTAACTAATCCGCATTTAAACTTAATTAACCCGCACTTGTAAATTCCCTCCAGTTTAGTTTGTTTTATCTCCTAGTTCAGCGATCATGGACACATGGGGAGGGGGTCGGCCCAAGGGGCTGGTGCCCTCCAACCCCCAAATGGTCAATAGTTAGACTTCAAATGGATTCGAAAGTCATAAGGGGTAAGAACTACTCGATGGATGAGACGGTATGGCAGTCGGTTTGCAGGCGGGTGGTAAGGGGTTCTAGCCCCGACTCCACCATAAAGTTTGTGCCAACTCATAAACAAATCCACCCACCAAATTTGTTGACTCAAACACATTTAACTCTACTCTATATTTAGGTAGAGGCTCCTCCATACTTAGTCAACGCCACCGAAATGTGATTTGAAAACATATATATATATATATATATATATATATATATATATATATATATATATATATATATATATATATATATATATATATATATATATATATATATATATATATATATATATATATATATATATATATATATATATATATATATATATATATATATATAATGCTTTACCACCAAACCTTAGTCTAACCACTGATCTCATCGCATAATTCAACCATTAGACCAAGGTCCAGTCCATAAAATTCGAGCCCATAAATTAGGAGGTGGCCCACCGGAGAGGACACGTGGCGCCCTCTCATTGGGTTTCACTCCAATCCTAAAAAAAAATCAAATTCCAACTTAGGAAGAATTAGAGGTCATTGGGATATTTTTCTCCTCACTTAACCCATCTGGAGAATCTGAAGACAACACTTGTTACAGTGTCACTAGCTGTAATCTAGAGAATATTCCTAAAACACTGACTATACCTACCACATCAGCATTGTGCCTGTTCTGCTCATTTTTTGCATGTTTTGGAAAACGAACAACAGATGATAACTAAGCCATACGAACTCATATTTTGATGAAACGAGCTGTGTCGGAATCCTGGCGACAAACTCTATCCGGCCGTTTAGGTTTGAAGAAATTTCGAGCACTTTCAATTTTTAGCTAAAACGTGAGCTTTAGATCATTCCTTCCCACTAGAAGTATTATGGACCCCAAAAGATATTATCAATTGTTCAGCAAGTGAGGGTAAATCTCCCTCACTTTTCCAATATCCAACGATTTTTCCTTTGAAGTATTTTTACCTTTGGGTGCAACTCTAAGGTATTCAACATTCCCTCCTCTTGAAGTTATGATTCTTCTGTCAAGTATGAGATCTTGCTGAAGTTCATCAAGATATTCTAGTGAGAAATCATCTATTGATGGCAGTTGAGCATGCTCTCCCTAATCATCAGTCAAAGGAGGCTCAAAAAATCTAAAATTATCAACATTAACGACAGAATAAATTTGCATATAAGGAGGCAAATCTAGCTTGAATGCATTTGTACCAATCTTTTCCAGAATTTTAAATGGACCATAACGGATTGGTTTGAGCTTTTTACCTTCCCCTTGCAATATTTCTTTGCTTATGTATTGTTGTTTCTTCACCTCATACATCAATAAAAAGAAGAGCAGCCGAGATGAAACGAATAAAGTTAAGAGGATTGGCCGATTGAGTAAGTCGAAAGATACCTTGGCGGTAACTTTCCTTAAGACACAAGCGCACATGGGAAATGTGATGTGTGAAAAAACCTAATTGGAAACCCAAGTTCCATATGGCAGAGACACCAAGAAATGGAGTATGAGCAGGAGATTCCTGGGGTATCAAGAGAAGGTAGAAGGACATGAAGGTTCACCCCCCGGAGAAGGTCACGCCACTCGGTGGCAGACTAAGTACAAATTTTCCGTGGGGTGATGGAATGGAGCACAAGACCCTTGCGAACCCTCGTTGGAATTTTAACGTGGGCCCATCAAGAGGGGAATCTGGCATAAGTAAGTAAAGTTAAGGTAAGTCTAGGGAAGGCAATACAAAACCGATACAGGCTTAACATGGCGCGTGGCTCTCGGCCGCCCGGCTCCTGAAAGCCAATAACCTACCGCCACATGTCCCACTATCAATGTCCTTATGATGTCAGCCCTACAGTTGTCAACCTCACCTCATTTTCCGCAAAACTCGGTCCAATATAATCTTGTTTTACTCCCAGACTAGGTAAAATATTTGTTTTTCACGAGTCTATCGTGCATCAAAGGTTAAATCTCTAGTGCTAGGTCTTTCTCAGCCCCGCATTGCTTTCCTCTCGGGCTTCCTCATTGTTCGCATGTATTTATTCATTCTTTCGTCCCACCGTTTTCCTTCTGTTTTTGTTGTTCAAATGGTCATGGGGAAAATTAAGTCTAGAAATTCCAAACTTGAAACCCCACAAGGCCACGAGATCAGAGCTGTCCCTAGACCTAAACCCCTTATCGACGCCCATGCGTGAATTCATGACCTGTTCTACCCTTTCAGCGTATCCCTATTAGACTTGAGCTATTCGAGATTCATTTAAAGGTTCAACATAGGTTCAAAGTAGTTGGGTCAGTTCTGTACTACCAAATTTCGCCAACCACTTACCCAGTTCCCGAATTCATTAGTTGGCTCGGTGAAGCTTATGACGAGTGCAGGGACCTGTTCCTTTCTGCTGAAGGCAATAATATTTTCCGCATATCGCCTGAACTCATAAATAAAGCCCTTCATTTCCCTCACAGTCAAAATTATGTCGAGTTCTCTGAGTTGTCCCTTTCCTGCCAATTCTCAAAGTTATCCTGGGAGCAACAAAGAGAATTTCTCAACCTCCTCGCAGATTCCTGCTTAACATCTCTTCCTCCTTCAGACGTTGTTCCTTGTCCACTTTCAGAGACAATGTGCAGCTAGTCCTAGCTCTTATTTCTGGGTTGTTAGGTCTTAGAGAAGTCGAGCGAGTGTCAAAAGAATGTATAGCTCTCCTATGGCTCAGGATGCAAAAGGGTATGCTTCTAAATATCCCTGTTTTCCTAGCTTCAGCTATTCAAACCCAATTTCAGGAATTTCCCTCTACTGGGCCTTTTAGGTTTTGTTCTTTATTGTTCTACTTGTTCTTATTTGAACATGTTGATAAGTTTGAGAGCCTAGGCCTATAAAAACTCTCTAGGACAAACGCCTAGCCAAGATCTGTCTTTGAGTGGAACGTTCCAGTTCGTCAGGAGCCTGGGGGGAGGGGGTATACAAGGTTCTTAAATGAATTCATGTCTATAGCCTATGCCATAATACATGACAATCCTCTACCCAGAATATTTCCTGAGCAGAAGGACTAGCTGCAATTCGATGAGGAAGATAGCACAAGGGACTGGTACTCGTATGATGATTACATCGAAATCAGGGTCTATGGTGCGGAAGTACCTCCCTACCATATGTCGGTGTTTCTAGCTATGTGAATCTTTTCCCTTGAGTTCATTCGTCAAACCCTAAAGGCCGACCAGATCCACTTCATGCTTATGAAGAAAGGATATATCCTCAAACTCCAAACTTCTGTTGGCCCCTTCACCATATATTCGAGGCACGCCCTTTCCACAGTAGAAATTTTGCTTCAAGGGATGGACCTACTACAAGGAAAATTTTGGCCTTATGACCCGAAAGGAGTCCTTTCCAATAGGAAAAGGAAAATAAATTCAACTTCTTATGTACATGAGACTAGGCCCTTCATTGAGTGGAGAGCTAACCTTGATACATGGCCTTTGGATACACAGATGGAGGCCGAGTCTTCAGCCGTAGAAGGGGGGGCAACAACGCATCCATAGAGACAGAAAAAAGGGACAAGAAGATGAGTTAGGTGCCTCAGGAAGTCAAGGGCATAAACATGGACAAGGGATCATATCCCTATAAGAAACAGAGGGCAGAAGGACCAGAGATGGTATGGGAAGAGACACCATAGGAAGAGTTTTCCCGATATGGGTTGCCTGAACAAAATAAGGAAGGTTTCATGGTTACTTTCAACAGTGCTCTTCGTCGGACCCTTCTGGGCTATCACAGGCAGTTTCAATTGATAAAGTAGAGGTAAGGGAAGAAATTAACACCAGAAACAAGACCACGCGAGAAAGGCTAAGGGCTGAATTAGTAGGATTTGTAGATAAATATCATACCCGATTTACTACTGATTTAGACATGGACAAGGAAAAACTTATATTTTCTATTTCACAGGCAGTGTTGCAGCCCTCGGCCGATGGGAGCCATTACCGAGCCCTGGAGATCGCTTTGAACTTGGAAAATATCCCACTAACGGATAAGCTTGGCTTGCACAAGTGTGTCAGAGACATGTTGCGATATGAGGTGGTGAAACTCGCACTCGCCTTGAGGAAACTCAGAAGATGGAGAGAGCTAGTGCCAAAGTGATAAACAATAAGCTAGATTAAACCCTGAGGAAAGCAGTAAAGGAAAAAGGGGATGACAAGGATGCAGTTTGGCAGAAGCTCATCATTGATCTGGAAATGGAGAACTCTGAGCTGAAGAAGAAATTAAATATGCCTAGAGAGGAGCATGTGAAAACAGACGAATTGATCCAGGTGGAAAGGGAGAAATTGGCTCTTACCGATTCACTGGCTAAGGAGCAGGAGGAAAATACTCAGAAGACCGCAGTGATCACAAGTTTGAAAGAGGGATTTTCTGACTTACAGGAAAAATGGGACCTACATGTATGCGTAGCCCCGACATCCAGTGAGCCCGGAACCACCCCAGAACAGTTGACTAAGGCCCTATCATACTTAAAGGTTTCAGAAAGTGAAGCACGTACAACTCGCCAAAGATTAAAAGAGATGGAAGCTACACTCGCTACTAATCAGAAGGTGGTAACATCCCTACAGAATGAGGTCGAGAAGTTACAAAGAGAAAAGCAGACCCAAGATAAGTCTATCAAAGACTTGACTGCTCGGCTAAAGGGTAACATGACTCTCCTGGAAACCAGACACCTAATTTGGACCGATATAATGGCAGAGATCAGACAACGTTGGAATTACCTCACCATGGTTGATGATAAGAAACTTGCAGTTCACTTATTTGAAGCACAGTTGCAGGAAGGGCAAGCGGAAGGAGAAGTGAAGGCCGCAATGGCTAGTAGGTATATTCAGTATCTAAATGAACTGGGTCCAAAATAATTGTAAGCACAAGGAATCACTGATCGGTTCAAAAGGGTAATGGAGATCAGAAGAGAAATTGAGAGGGAGACCACTCGCGCAAATGCTTTGGGTTGTTTGAAATTGCTTTCAATTGGAGTCGGGAAGTTCGACCGTGAGTGGAGTAAGTTAGTGGAGGCAGGCCTCCCATCATGTTGGCACCCAGAGACCTCCGCATTCTCCAAGCTAATAGATTATGAACAGAAAATTTCAGATATCATGAACAATGCCAACTTTCCTCTGGAAAAAACTTCCCGCCTGAAGGCAGATACCATAATAGTCGCTCTAAGCAAGGAATTCTTCTTCCTCTGCCAAGTTAGATAATTTTTAGCCGTCCGAGTAGACTATACCGAGCTCACAGATATGCAGGCATTGGTTGAGATGTTTGTCACTATGCCAACTCCAAGCGAGATTGCATGGCAGAAATTTAGTGAATACGCTAGCACTCTGGTATCGTCATCTACTCCTCAGTCTCTACCTCCCTCTGGTCGCAAAGCAGGGTCATATTCATCATCAGCTCAGCCACCTTAGCAGCCATCAAACACCCTCAACGCCATCACAAATGACACTCGTGATTTGGCCCACGCAACCTACTTACTTTTATTTTTATGAATTGTAAAACTCGGTGAAATCTTGATTTCACCCTATGCACTCTTTATTTTTCATTTAATGTTATGTTTTATTTAGGGCCTTTGTCAGGCCAGGTTGTATATGATGAGAGGCCATTTTTCCTCATCATCAGTTTTTGGTTTTTTTTTATGGAGACCACGAACAAAAAATATCCTTAGAGAATATTTTTTTTTGAAAATATCTTCTCTCGAAGCTCACCTATGGAGCTATAAAAGATGAAATGAGATAGTAAGAAATGGTTCCATATTTTCAAAGAAGAAGCTGTTACTTGTGAATTTTCTCTTTTGTAAGGCTTTGAGATCCTCTCATAGTGTATGTCTGAAGACCCCTTTGGGGAAAAATAAATGAAGCTATTATGTTGTTGTTGTGGATTTTGTTAGGGTCCTATAATAATAGGGTTCATAAAATTTTGATTTGACTTTGATAAGTCTTGTAAATATGTACATACCTTGCTTTCAGCAAGTTGTTTTCCCATATTTTGAAAAAATGAAAAATAATAAAAAATAAAAAAGAGGGTAAAAATTCCTAAAAGAAAAATCAAAGGACTTAGAAAAATATATACCCTAAAAGAAAATAAATAAGGCCTGAAAGTGAGCAAGTCCAAATGCCACTACTTTTACTTTTTACTGCAAGAATAATGATTATGCGCAGATGTCAAATAAATTCCATAATCCATTATCAGTTAAACAGTTTAATCTTAACTTTTCATGATTTCAATTTCATGTTTTAGATAGTGAATAAAGATTTTTCAAATAGTTTAAACTTGACAAATCAGTAGATAGGTAGAGAATAATGAGGATCTCAACAGTTTAATCTGGGCCCTTAAATGAAATAAGGTAGATTTAGATTAGTTTTATGCTTTGAAAGAAAATGTTTTAAGGTTGCAAGCCTAAATGCACCTGCAAAATGAAGAAAAAATGTTAGAAATGGAAGCTGGGTAGGTAGAAAGCAGTGGAGCAATCATGTAAATAATACATCATCGAGAAAAATCACTAATTTCCCCTCCCCCATGAGTGCTCAGTATTCTAAGCTATCAGTCAAATGGCCTCAGAGCATTTCTCTGAATTTTTTTGGAACCGGACGCAAGGCTCTATGACTGGTTAGTTAAAAATATTGAGTTCTTATGCTAAATCCTCATTTACCCTTCATCCATGTACTAAAATCCCTTTTTCCTAAGTAAAAACACATTCTTACTTAGTTAAATTGTAATCCTAGAGTAATTAACTTCATCCCTTCATAAGCATTCATAAAAACCCACAAAATCACATTTATCCTAAGTATTATTGAAATAAATATAAAGATGAGCAATACTTGATTTTATATATGATACTTAGAGATAATATGTATTTTGTTTCACATTACATTACCCTTTCATATTAACTTTTAACATATTTTATTAAATCCCTAAGAAATACCTTTTCCTAATTATTAATTTCATTATATCTAAATATCCCGAAAAACCCACTATTATAAACTTTTGACCAAAGTATATTATCCCATGTGCTTAAATGAAAATCCCAAATTAAAAGCCCTTTGGTCTAAAAGATTATCGTTATTTAAATATCCCACCCTATAGTTTTTAAACTATCGAAAAAGGTTAAAAAACTATATAATATGACAAATGCACCCTCATATTTTAAACATTTTTCAAATGTTCTAAAATAAAGCATTTATAACCCACCATATATTATACCAAGTCTAAGCCTGCACCTTGTATATTAACTAAAACATTATCATATGTTTTAAAAACCATTTATCCCGCCGCTGTATATAAATAAACCATTGCATACATTTTTTAAACCTTTACCCCTCAACCATATTATAAAGGTTTAAACCTATCCCAACCCTTCTACTTATGAAATTAAAGCCCGATCCCACCATTACTTTTCAATGCACCTCCTGAAATGATCCTAGTCGTTCGCTTCAAACCTTTTGATCCGACGGTTGAAGATTCAAATCGCATAGAAAATGTGCGCAACTGCTCCAAGGCAAAAGCCATGCAAAATGGATGGTTTTTCGCTGACCCCTCCCCTCCACGTGACCTCTTATGATTGGATCATGTGAGTTTGGTTTAAAACTATTTACCACTTAAAATCCACATGATAAACTGTCGGCTTTCTACTCCTTTGAAATTCAAAACCGCTTCTCGCCTGACATGACCTGTAATTAATGCCAAGGGTCAATACAATCAAAATGTTTAATTTGTAGAAATTTGATAACTGATATGTTATACACCGATATTCTCCTGATCACACACTATTTTAACTTCATGCACAATACAGAATCTCTTCTACCATTGATCATTAATTGCGGAAATAAAAACAATCGCATGCGCACATTAAAACCATAAACAATCACACATATGAACACAGTATTTTATGGGAAAGCTTAAATATGAAAACCCCCAACTATATATATATTATATGTCATAGATATCATATAACGATCACATCATACAAAGCTCCCTCCTAGCTCTCGAGTACAATCTCCAATTGCTACACACTAAAAGAGCCAATCTAGCCAAATCACATGCTTTAGTCCTACGCCACCGTGCTTTGCCTCTACTATGCAATCACAAAGTGGCTCTGTGGGCTTGAAACCCACAAGCATGCTGTGCAATCCTCATTGGCATCTCCATCAATGTGTGGTGCAACAAGCTCATGCACCGATATAGTCACAATGAACAACTGATAGTCTGCTTGCTCTTTCACCTATCTCTCCATGGTCTCCTTGTTCATGCACTGAAGTTAACTGATGTATTCTTTAGTTGATTAATGAGTTTATAATTAGTGAATTAATTAACAATTAATTCACACCACTCTCACTAATTGTATCAATCAGTTAAACTAGATACAAATAGCTCAACTATGTTTAGATTAGTTAAACTGAACACAACTCCATTAACCTCCTCAATCGACTCCACCAAACTCTCTCACATGAGTTCTAACTGAAGTCTCCATGCAATAGCTCCACTTAACCCTTAGGAATAGCGTAATTCCTTCTGTCAGCTCCTGTGCCACATCTGTGCACTTAACTGAAGTGCTCCAAGAGAATAAGATAATGTTTATAGTCCAAATATTATAAAGAGCTAATAATATTCGACATATCTATTTTTAGACTGGCAATCTAAAAATAGATTCCACCCAATATGTCTAAAAATAGAAGTCCATCTATTTTTCCAACTTGACCAACCATCCACAAATAGCATCCTGCAACTCATAGAATATGATCGACATGTCTAAAAATAGACTTTGCGCCAAAAATAGCTTGCGGGCCCACTTAGTGAAGGCGACTTCTTTCCACTAAGCTCATCATCTTGTTGCAATCTCAAAATAATTAAACCTTTGTATGCACTTTTTTCCATTCATATATTTCGTTCAGACCATATTTTCCCTTCCCAACTATGTAAACCTGCAAAGAGCCCCCGATTGCCATTTTCTGCCATCTTTACACCTAAAGTTTGCAAAACTTTGCCCAAGAGACCTGTAAAAGACTGCTGAGGAACTATATCGTTCCAATTCAACCATTGAAGTTATCAATTCAACAAGAAACCTCAGAAACCTCTCTGGAAAACAAAACCTGCAGCAAACCAGGTATTTTTCTAAGAATTTAACCTGCAGTCAAATTTAGAAACCTTTTAAAAGAAAGAAAAGCATCTTAAGATTAAGAAATTGATTAAATTCAATTGCCCAAAAGTCCCAGAAACAGGCAAAACCCTGGCAAAATTTTTCTAGGAACCCTAGAACCCGCTGCGCACCATTTTCAAAGAAAATTATCATTTTTTCATAGTTTTAAAGGTCAATTTCAAGATCTAAAGGCTAGAAATCCTCTGCAGGTGCCCTATATCTTCTGAAAATCCTTATTTAACGAATTTTTAGCCCATTTTTGCAATCAAAAGACTCAAAAAACCCTTGTTTTCTGTTTTAAACCAGTTTTTAGTCTCAGAACTTCATTTGAGAGACCTAATTGAGCATAAAATCCAAAAAGACATTCTATTTTGCTAAAATTGCCTAATCAGGCCTCTATTATAGTAAAATTTCCTCTGCAAATAGTTTAAACTTGCAGAAGCCAATAAAGATGCCTAAAAAATAGAGTGGAAACAAATCTGAAGGTTCTAAGACTCCTAAAGCTACTCCTGCCATGACTCCAAATACTACAATTGTAGTCAACCCATTACAACCCCCAGTTGTTGATATTGAGCATATTCCTCTAGTTGATATTGACTACAAAATAGTTGATCCTATAGTTGAGTTCAATCTATTAGATATCCACAACTGGTGTTTTGAAAAATCCCTAGATGATCAAGAAGATATTCATATTTGGGAATCCAATTTTCCCAAATATGTAGTTCCCCTGACTCACCCTTGTCAACAAATTATCAGACTATGTCACTAGTACTACATTCCTAAAAAAAGAGCTATTGTCAGTGCAAATAAAGAGGTCCTATATACCATTACAGCAGAGTCAATAAACCAATGTTGCAGCTTCATCCAGACCCCCAAGCAGTCCCATTGTCTATTGAATCCCTCACTAAGTTATAAATTAACTTAGACTTTCCTAAAAGGTTTATGATTTTCTAGACTTTCATGCCTTTGCATGTTGAAATTCCAAAATTAAACCCTCCATATTCAACTTCCAAGTTCCCTAAAGGTTCAAGGCATGTAATCTCCATGCTTTCCTTCATACTTGGGTATTTCAATGATGAGCATACTGATAAGTCTATCCTAGGATTTTTGTCCACCTTTTCTCCAGGACAACCACCTTCAGTTATATTTGACTATACTAGTTTTATATCTAATAGCATTCACTATCAATTGACTAATTTGCAGCTGGAGGGAGTATTCAGATATACCTCTTATCTATTCCACTTATTTATATTCTTTTAATCAGAGAGCTTTCCAATTTTAGTTCAGAAGTTGGATATTGAAGGAAAACCTCTATTAGTTTTCTTCTGGACATCTATAATAAGAAAAGAAGGCATACAATTCAATTATTCAGAGTTTTCAGAGTTGTTTGTACATCCATTGACACCATCTTGACAAAAATAGAGCAGCCTAGAATCAGTGAGGAAATGAAGAGAATATTACAGCTATCAGAGCAAAGCAAAGTGGGTGATTGGTATTTGTATGAGAAATTCACTGAAATCGGAGTTTTTGGTTCTAACTTGCTGCCTTACAAGTTACCAAAGCATCCATCAATGATGATCTTTGCCTTAGAGTACGTTAGGCAAATCCTAAATTCAGATTCAATTAATTTTATGGCTTCCAAAAATAAAACCCAATTTAAACTCAAAAATCAAATTGGGCCTTTCATATGTAATCAAAGAGATGCAGAAAAGGAAGCAACAGGTCAACTACTAGAATACAATTAGAAGAAAGCTTCCCATGGAATTATGATCCACAATGGATCTTAAGTAAACTAAGGATAAAATGTAAATTGACACCCTTTATCCATGAGTCAAAGCCAGAAATAGAGAAATTTTCCAATCAAATTGAGTGGGTTGAAAATACTTTAACGGAGGCAGTAAACCAAAGAAATACTAATCACCCTTTGGAAGTTGCCAAACAGGCAGAGACATCCACTAAGAGAATCAGAGAAGAAGGAGCTTATACTGTAGAGACTACAACATAAACTAAGTTTAAAATAATTTACAATAAGAGGCCAAAACTGGATACAACAGCTAAAGGCAAAGTAACAATAGATGTTGAAGAAACACAACCCTTGAATACCAACACTGCACAGACAGAGACCAATGTAGCCATTGTAATCATCAGTGAGCGAAACCAAAATCAAGAACAATTGAATAATGAAGATGCACAGATAATGGAAAGGCAACAAAGTATGGAGGCTTCTTCCTTACATTCAACTAAGGAGAAGGATTTGGATATTAAGGAAAAATACAAGAAAATCAAATTGAACAATGAGGAAATCGAAACTGAAATATATTCTCAGTTTTTGAAGCAAAAGCCAGGTAACCAAAATAGATTCCTATCAGCATTTGATTATTCAACTCAAAAAATTATTATGTCAGTTTTACAGCCCACTGTACCAGTGCCAAAGACAGTGGCTGACTATAAAAAATTTGATATGGAAGTAGCCACAGATAAAATCCATGAGTTGGATCAGATTGAATTTCACGGGAAAACACCAGAAATGCTCTATTCCACAGTGACCACAAAAGCTATGAGTGCTCATAGACTTCAAAATACCATTTCTAATATGCAAGACCAACTGAAGATGGATAAAGCTTCATTATATGCAAAATATCTAAGGATAAAGGCCTTAGAAGATTTAGTATTACAGGTAGGATATGATCCTACAAACATCAAAACAGTTGAAGCATTAGGTAAAAAGAAAAATGAGGACATAGCTGCCTTGAGGAAACAACTCAAGCTTCCTCAAGGTGAGCATCCTGAAATAAAGGAAGTTCTATAGGATCAAAACGAGAAAGATGAAATGATGAGTTTGATACTTCAACTCACAGCTCAAATCAAATAAATGGAAGTAAAAATGGACCAAGTTGTTGAAGAAAAGGAGACATTTAAGGAACCAGTCATTCCCACTGTCATCCTAGTCATTACAGCAGCAATGCCATCAACTTTAGGAGAAAATTTGGCACCAAAATAACCACTGGCCACTGCAGTGCCAATGACTTCTTCAACAACTTCAGTAAATGAATCCTCTACAACAGTGTTGCCACCTATAGATGAGAGCAGTCAACTAGTAAAAGAAATGGAGGAAATTTCCTTAAATACCAATGAAATCAATAGATTGACCAAGATAATTGAAAATCTTGAGAAGACAAGAAAATCAGCTCAGATAGATGCTAAAATAGATGAGCAAAATTCCCACAGATTGAGTGAAGAGGTAAAGAAGCTCCAGAAAGAATTAACTCTCAAGGATCAAATATCATATATTAAAAATTACCTATGGAATAATGTAATTGAAGCCATTCATGATGTTTGGCCTTCAATTCAAGTAATTTTTGAGCAGAAAGAGTTACTATTGGCAGCACAAGCAGAGATCCAAAAGACACAAGAAGAATTGGCAGATAAACCAGAACATGTTGTAAGTTTAA
The DNA here is from genome assembly GCA_034641835.2 of Pinus albicaulis. Lineage (NCBI taxonomy): Eukaryota > Viridiplantae > Streptophyta > Pinopsida > Pinales > Pinaceae > Pinus > Pinus albicaulis. Next base: position 1,351,870,497 of record CM076577.1, on the reverse strand, counting down.
TCAATTTCCTCAATAGCAAGAACAGACAGAAACTTGAAGAATTAAAGATCAATGACAGGACAGCCACAATCCTAGAAATTAGGAAAGTAACCACCAAAAGAAATTTGATGAGGCAGCTTGAAGAGAAATGTGAAGGAATGAATAATATTGTCACTAGGTTCATGGTTAAATTCACCAATTTAAGGAAAAAGGGACTTCCTGATATCATGGTGATCAATGATAAGTTAATGCCTTAGAATGATTATGACAAAAATATCAAAGAACATGCCAAGGAGCAGGTGAACAATCCAACAGGTCAAGGTATTCCCACAGGAAAAGTATTACTAAAAAGTTTTGAAGATTTTTTTTATTTTCAGTATGAAATCAAACATTTGTTTATCATCAAACCCACATTTTCCAGGTACACTGAGGCTGATGAGAATTTTAGGAAACTCAATAATATTAGACTTCCTAAAAATGAGGAGTGGCAAGCATTGACTAATTTTCTATAAAGAAAGAAAGGCAAATACATGAAGAAGAAAAAAATCTGTTTGTTGATTTCATAGTCAAAACGGATTTTTACAGCAAGAAGGAAGTTTTACTGAAGGTAAAGAGTATCCGAAGTGAAAGAGTATAAGTGAGAAAGAGTATCAGCGAGAAAGAGTATCAGTAAAGGCAACTAGATTTTGAAAAAAATCTAAAAGGCCAGAATAGAAGACATAGAAGCAGCCAACTGCTTCTTATCTTAAAACAGTTTCTATTTATTTTGTATAAAATAGGACAGCTTGCAAGTTAGTTGAGCAAGATGTCACTATTATTGTTGTAAGATATTTAATTTTCCTAAGTTAATTCCTAGAAGTCATCTAGGATATTTTGTAAGACATTCTGTATAAATCCTTCACTCTTTGAAGTATTTTTCGTGTGGAATTAAATTGTCGGAGATTACTATAGATATTTTTGTTGACTTGAAGGCTTTGGATTTCAATTTTGAGTAGCAGACTGGATCACCTATTTGGCATCATACTTCAGGATCCCTATGATAAGATATCTGGAGTGAAGTAATCTCTTAAACTTTTCATTGTTATCTTCTTTTGTTTCATGCATACATCTATGTTTTAATTCTAAATCTGAATGTATAACTAGGAGTATTACTACAGGACATGTTAATAGCACCCTGTTTTTAACTAGTTGTCATTTCTTTATTTTCTTTTGATTTCTGGTGTAGGGAATTCTTAATTTCTCCCTTTCTCGTTTGACCTCTATCTTTTACTTCCCTTTTCCAGAACAAAGGATCCTTAAGTGCCCTTTATCCCAATCATACCATCTCAAAAACCAACTTTACCAAGATCTCCAAGGGTTATCTACCTTGCCCTGTAGACATTTGACCTTTTAGGCCTTGATCCCAGTTCTGTTAGCTTGAATTAGACTCCATAGCCCAATGGACAAGTAGATTTCCCTCTATCTACCCTCCAAGTGTGATTTTCCCACCAAATCCAACAAAACCAAACCAAAATTGCACTTTAATAACTAGCCTAATATTCAAAACTAAAACAAAGTTAAACTTGAAAGAGAAAGCCCTCTCTGAACCCTAGGAAGGATAGATCCTAGAGTTTGAAGTAGGTTTGTGGTTACCTCTAGTATTCTTTGACTAAAACCAAAATCCCACAACTTAAGAATTTACTGGAGTGATAAAGGATTCCAAATGAGATGAGTAAAAATAATGTATTTTCTCAGCAGTGTTTAAATATAAATGTTCATTGTGTTTTCATCATTTTCCTGTTATCGTATCTTTCAAAATGCGAATGTTTGAGTTTGTTAGATGTGAATTTATCGTGAATGATACTCATATCTTCTTGTCTGTAACATTTTAAATATGGATTGAGGCACAGTTTATGTTCTAAGTTCTATTCACATGCCATTATTCTTCTTGTGTTAGTGGAGGGTGGATTCTTATGTGTAGAAATTTGCTGAATAATGAAGATTTATCCACCGATATTATCCTGATCACATACTAATTCGAATTCATATGCAACACATAATCTCTTCTACAATCAATCATCAATTTGCGGAAATAGAAACAGTCGCATGCGCACATAAACACAATATGTAATGGGGAAAAGCTTATAGCTGAAAACCCCCAGCTATTTGTATATTATAATAGAAGAGAAACATGTAACAATCTCAGTACAATACTCCTCACAAGTACTCAGTACTGTCTCTAAAAGTTACACACAAACTAGCTCAGTTTTGACCAAGTCACAGGTTCAAAACTCATCCACTAATTGCCTGCCTCTATTGCGCAATCAAGGCTAGTCTAATGAGAGATCCAAGTTCGAATCTCACTGGCTCCAACTGTGATTTCATCATTGGCAATCTCCTCCAATGCTTGTGCAAATATCATGCACAACTGTTGTCGCAACTAATATCAAACTCACCCTTTCATCTACCTCTTCCACTGGTCTCCACTGAACTGTCCATGCACTGTAGTGAACTGATGTGTTCTTGAATTGAATAATGAGTTAATAATTAGTGAATTAAATAATATTTAATTCACTCCACTCATTACTAGTTGATTAGCTAGTTAAACTAATCACAACTAGTTCAACTAAGTTAAATTGAACACAACTCCACCAACTGTCTCATCAACTCCACCAAACTTCTGCCACTGAAGTCCTAACTGAAGTCAACCATGCATGAGCTCACCAAACCCCAAGGAATAGTGTAATTCCTTCTGTCAAATGCATGGGCCACATCCGTAGCTCCAACTGAAGTGCTGTAAGAGAATAAACTGAAGTTTAGAGTCCAAATATTATTAAGAGCTAATAATATTTGACTGACCTATTTTTAGACAAGCAGTCTAAAAATAGACTTCGACCTATATGTCTAAAAATAGAGGTCCATATATTTTACCAACTCGACCAATCATCCAAGAATAGCATACTGCAACTCCTAGACCATGCTCCATATGTCTAAAAATAGACATAGTCTAAAAATAGACTTTGCGCCAAAAATAGCCTGCGGGCCCACTTAGTGAAGGCGGCTTCATTTCACTAAGCTCCATCATCTTGTTGCATTTTCAACACTCCCTCTCAACACAGTATGGATTATCTGCAACCCCTATCCTGCCTCTATGGAATTCGAACTTGCTCCTGGTGAGCGCCTTCGTCAAGATGTCAGCATATTGATCCTCCGTGGGAACATATGAAAGTAACATGATTCTCCGCTGAACACAATCTCTGATATGATGGTACCTGATGTCGATGTGTTTGGATCTATCATGAAATGCTAGATTAGCCGAGAGCTTGATGCAGCTCCGGTTATCACAATAAATCACAGTAGGCTCCAAGTGAAACCCGAACAATCCAACGAGGATCTTCCTCATCCAAATAGCCTCGCATGCAGCCAAGCTTGATGCCATGTACTCAGCCTCTGCTGAACTGAGTGCCACGGATCTCTGATTCCTGCTGTACTAGGAAACTGCTGTCGACCCGATGCTGAAAATACCTCCAGATGTGCTCTTACGATCCGTTGGGCTCCCTGCCCAATCTGCATCAGTGAAGCCGGAAAGCTTCGCTCCATCCTCTTGTCTGTACCATAGACCATATCCTGATGTGCCACTAAGATAACGCAATACATGCTTTCCTGCCTTACAGAAGAGCTTGATAGGATTAACCATAGCTTGCGAAAGTTGGTTAAGAGCATAGCATATATCGGGTTGTGTATTGACCAGATACATAAGCGACCCCACCAACTGTCGATAGACAGTGGCATCCACTACCTCCGCTGAAGTAGCATCCTCCTTCCTCCAACCACCAGGAAGAGGAGTGTCAACAGGCTTGCAGCCTTGCATGTTGAACCTCTCCAGAATCTCCTGAGCATACTTGCCCTGAGAAACAAACAGTCCTCCGCTGCGCTTCAAAATCTCCAATCCCAGGAAATAATGAAGGATGCCCAAGTCCTTCATCTCAAACTCTCGTGCAAGATCCTCCTTGCATGAAAGTATCAACGGCTCATCGCCAGTCAAAATCAGATCATCTACATACAGTACGATGATCAACAGCTTCCCCTCCACCACAATCTGGTACAGGTTAGGATCCGCCTCACTCTTGGAGAATCCAAGCCTGGTGAAGTAGCTGTCTATCCGAGTGTACCAAGCACGAGGTGTTTGCTTCAGCCCGTACAGTGCTCTCTTGAGTCGGCACACATGCGACTCACTGCTGAAGATCTCGAAACCTTCAGGCTGCTCTATGTACACCTCCTCCTCAATGACTCCGTTGAGGAACGCAGTCTTCACATCCATTTGATGGATGTGCCATCCCATCTGCGCTGAGAGAGCAAGGATCGTCCGTATGGAAGAGTACCTTGCGACAGGTGCAAAGGTCTCCTCATAATCGATCCCCTCGATCTGTGAGAAGCCACGGGTGACAAATCTCACCTTGTACTTCTCCACACTCCCGTCAGCCGCCTGCTTCACTTTGTAGATCCATCGCGAACCCACCACTGATTTCCCCTCTGGTCTTGGGACAATCTCCCATGCACTATTTCTGACGATCGACTCATATTCTTCGATCATGGCATCTACCCATGCGGGTTCCTCCACAACTTCCTCAAAAGAGGATGGCTCCGTCACGACACATTGACTCATAAGAGCCATGTATCTAGTGTACTGATCCGGTGACTGTCTCTGTCTGCACTGTGCTGTAGGTGGTCCTACAACCTTCTCTGCATCTCGAGCCAGTCGCTCAGCTTCTGTAGTGCTCTTGCGCCCTCTGATGGTTGGCGCTGCATGGGTGGTTTCTTCCACGTCATGAACTTCCTCTTGTGGCTGATCCACATCCGGAAGCTCCTCCTTAGGAACTAACAGCTCCTCATCTGCATGCAAGTGTGGCTCCCTCTCAAGCAAACATTGCATGGCTTTCTCCTCCTGAAACTTGATATCCTGTCGCACAACAGTCTTGCGACTGTCTGGAAAATACACCCGATAGTTGTGAGGTGTATTAGTGTACCCCACAAATATTCCAACCTCTGCGGTCAGATCCAGCTTCTTTCTGGCGTTCTTCGTCACATGCATGTAGACAGGTGAGCCAAAAATTCTCAGATGAGAAATATCAGGCCTCTTGCCAGAAAACGCCTCCTCCGGTGTACTCATGCCAAGAACCTTGTGAGGAAAACGATTCTGCACATATACTGCTGTATTGCATGCCTTAGCCCACAAGTGAAGGGGTAGGCCCCGATCATGCAACATCGTCCGTGCAGCACCCACGATCGTTCTGTTCTTTCGCTCAGCCACCCCGTTCTACTGTGGGTTATGGGGTGCGATGAGCTCTCTCCGAATCCCTTCTGTGCTGAAAAAGTCCTTGAATTCAGCCGAGATGAATTCACCACCATTGTCGCTCCTAAGAGCCTTCACATGCTTCCCCGATTCCTTCTCAACCAGCGCCTTGAATTCACAAAACTTTGAAAATGTCTCGCTCTTCTTCTGCATGAAGAAGATCCAGCACTTCCGAGAGAAATCATCAACAAAGATCACATAGTACTTGTGCTTTGCTATCGAAGCTACAGAGAAAGGACCACACACGTCTGTGTGAACTCTCTCAAGGATCATCGTGGCGCGACTATCCTTCTCGTGAAAAGTGGCTTTCACATACTTCCCTAAAGTACACCCCTTGCACTGATCTGACTGCGCAAGAGTGCCCTTAGGAAGCCCAGTAGAAATCTGCTGCAGAATCTTCAAAGCTCCATGGTGAAGGTGGCCCAATCTCCTGTGCCACAGTTCGCCCTCATCATCCCGGCTCACCACTTCTCCCGCCTTGCATGCCATTGTTGCGCAGCCATCTACTTGTAACTGATAAAGGTTCTTGACTCGAACCCCTATCTTCCGGGTCTCTCCAGTTGTCTTACTGCGCAGGAAAGCTTTTCCTTCGCTGAAGACCACATCATACCCCTTGTCTTCCAACATAGCCCTAGAGATCAGGTTCTTCATCAATCCTGGAACATGCAAAACTTCCTTCAATATGAAAGGTTTACCAGACTCCCTCTCAAAGGAAATGGTACCGATACCGGTCGCACTGTATGTACCATCATCGCCCATCTTGATGTGCACTCCAAGATCTTTTTCCTCCAGATCTGAAAACAGATCTCGATCTCCGGTCATGTGAAATGACGCACCACTGTCCAAGAACCATACTGATCCCATCACACATGAAACCAAGCATGCGATCAGTGAAAAATCCAGTTCGAATTGAGAAGCCAATGCCTCTCCCGTTGCAGATCCAGCAGCCTTCTTATTTTTCTTCTTCTGCGGACAATTTGTGGCATAGTGTTCGTGCTGGTGACAGTGAAAACACTTCACCTTGGACATGTCTTGCTTCTTGCCTTTCGCACCAGACTGAGAAGCCTTCTTGCTCTTCCCTTTCTTTTCTCTCGCAGCCAAAGCACAATTTTCTTCATCAGATACCTTTGATGAAGATCCGTCCCTGGTAGTCCTCCTTATCTCCTCTTGCATGAGATCCACCCAAAGTCGCTCCCATCCCGGCAACTTCTCCCGACCATTGACAGAGTCCTGATAGGAATGCCAAGCCTTCGGAATACCAAGGAGAGCCAGGTCTACCATGTCCTCTTCTTCGACAGTCACCCCCACACTTCCCATCTCATCTCTGCATTGAGTGAACTTCGTGAGGTATTTGGCGATATTGTCGCCTTTCTCCATCTTAAAGTTTCTGAGCTTATCCTTGAGCGCCAACTTCCTTTGGTCACTCTTACTCTGGAATAGATCTGTCAATGCTTTCCACATCAAATATGGAGAAGCTTTTCCATGCAGGCTGGATACAATGTGATCCTTCACGCCCTCCAACAGAATCCTTCGACATTTCGCCATCTTCTTTTGCCAAGCCTCGACTTCAGCAGGATCAGTGGGCTTTTGGACATCCGTATCTACGAACTCCTTCAGTCCATTATCTTCTAATACTGCCTCCATGCGATCTTTCCATGTAACATAATTTGAACTGCCTTCAAGAGCATATTCGAGTCGCAAACCGTTGAAAGACATTTTCAACTCCGGCACCAAGAAAACAAAACTGCTGCAAAATTCGAATTCCAAACTCAAAAACTCAACTGCTTCTGTATCTGTGAGAAAAAATTATTTCTAGCACAGAGATCGACTGTAAGGAAATTTACTGGATATATCACCTTTCAGAGAAAGGATGGATCTAGAGGCTACCTGGCCCGTTACAGACTCTGTCTACCGAAATAATATTGTAATCACTGCAATAGATCCCGATGATTGATTCACTCTGATACCATGTAGAAATTTGCTGAATAATGAAGATTTATCCACCGATATTATCCTAATCACATACTAATTCGAATTCATATGCAACACATAATCTCTTCTACAATCAATCATCAATTTGCGGAAATAGAAACAGTCGCATGCGTACATAAACACAATATGTAATGGGGAAAGCTTATAGCTGAAAACCCCCAGCTATTTGTATATTATAATCTAAGAAGAGAAACATGTAACAATCTCGGTACAATACTCCTCACAGTACTCGATCTTGTCTCTAAAAATTCCTGAAACTAGCTCGGTTTATTAGAGTCTGAGGTTCAAAACTCATCCACTAATAATCTGCCTCTATTGCGCAATCGAAATTTGCAGTCTAATGAGAGATCCAAGTCCGAATCTCACTGGCTCCAACTACGCAATCATCATTGGAAATCTTCTCCAATGCTTGTGCAAATCTCATGCACAACTGCTGTCGCAACTAATAGCAAACTCACCCTTTCATCTACCTCTTCCACTGGTCTCCACTGAACTGTCCATGCACTGTAGTGAACTGATGTGTTCTTGAGTTGAGTAATGAGTTAATAATTAGTGAATTAAATAATATTAATTCACTCCACTCATTACTAGTTGATTAGCTAGTTAAACTAATCACAACTATTTCAACTAAGTTAAACCGAACACAACTCCACCAACTGTCTCATCAACTCCACCAAACTTCTGCCACTGAAGTCCTAACTGAAGTCAACCATGCATGAGCTCACCAAACCCCAAGGAATAGCATAATTCCTTCTTTCAGATGCATGGGCCACATCCGTAGCTCCAACTGAAGTGCTGTAAGAGAATAAACTGAAGTTTATAGTCCAAATATTATTAAGGGCTAATAATATTTGACTGACCTATTTTTAGACAGGCAGTCTAAAAATAGACTTCGACCTGTATGTCTAAAAATAGAGGTCCATCTATTTTACCAACTCGACCAATCATCCAAGAATAGCATACTGCAACTCCTAGACCATGCTCCATATGTCTAAAAATAGACTTTGCGCCAAAAATAGCCTGCGGGCCCACTTAGTGAAGGCGACTTCATTTCACTAAGCTCCATCATCTTGTTGCATTTTCAACATTATGTCATATAAGCCTACCCTTCTCTGATATTTTCCTCATCTTCTTTCATTGTTTCTCATATTCATTTATCCTGGTCATTGTTTGCTGGTCTCTTCATGCATCTCCCCAGTGGTCCTTCCTTTATTTTTTTTTTTTTGGATGTCTTGGACCCATATCAAAAGGTTTAAATCATCATTTCATAACAAGAGGTTCCTTCCTATCAGCTTACAAAAATACCTTTGAATCCTCTTTTCTTAATATTTCCTAGGCACTGGTCTCTAACAACTCAAGATTGTCTCTAGGAGTTACAACATGTACAACCAAACTTCATGTCAACCTTGGAATTTTTGATCGACCCGATGTTTGTCATGCCTTGCCTTGTAGCTGCTTTGACTCTTCTCAAGTTGCTCTTGCATTCTATGATGTACCAACTGAATTTTCTCAATGAACTTTCTTGCTATATCTATTTCACTACGTCCATCTATAGCAACATATTTTTCAAAGATAAAGTCCAATGGTGATCTTGGCAAGTAGCCAAAACATGCCTCAAATGGAGATGTATTTGTGGAAGAATGTTTTGCCCGATTGTATGCATGTTGCATGCAGTGTAACTATTCGTCCCACAACTTGGGATGCTTGCTGCAATATCCTCTTAGAATATGAATAAAAATACTATTTACCACCTCTGTTTGACCATCTATTTGTGGATGAAATGTTGTACTCTTATTCAAATTTGTATACATCATGTCCCCTAATTTTAACCAAAAATTCCCAAAAAATCAAGAATCTCGATCACTTACAATAGAAGTAGGAAGACCAAAATGGATCCATAAATTTTGAAAGAAAAGATTAGCAGTTTGTTCAGCTGTAATAGTTTTATTACATGCCATCAAAATACACATTTTTCTGAGTCATGACCTTTCCTTGACATAGGAATGCCTCCTACAAAATCCATTGAGATGCTCTCCTAAGGATGAGAAGGAACTGGAAGTGGTGTGTACAAACCAAGCTTCCTATTGCTAGGCTTACTCATTGCACATAAACAACATCCTCTAATAAAACAAGAAACACTTTCATTCATGCGTGGCCAATAACAATACCATTGCAGATGTGCTACTGTCTTACCTACACCAAAATGTCCTGCAATCAATGATGTGTGCGCCTCCTTTATGATATTTTTTCTTTCTCCCCGTGGTATGCATAACTTGCCCAAGTGATACAAAAAAATGTTATGCACATGATAATCTAACTCTTCACTTTGGTTTCCGTTACTCAAGTTCTCATACACATCTTGAAAATCACTATCATTCATGTTGAAAATGCAGCAAGATGATGGAGCTTAGTGAAATGAATTCGCCTTCACTAAGTGGGCCCGCAGGCAAATTCTAGCGCAAAGTCTATTTTTAGACATATGGAGCATGGTCCAGGGGTTGCAGTATGTTATTCTTGGAGTATTGGTAATGTTGGTAAAAATAGATGGACCTCTATTTTTGGACCTATAGGTCGAAGTCTATTTTTAGACTGCCTTCCTAAAAATAGGGAAGTCAAATATTATTTACCCTTAATAATATTTGGACTCTAAACTTCAGTTTACTCTCTTGGAGCACTTCAGTTCGAGCTACAGAAGTGGCTCATGCATCCGACAGAGGAATTACGCTATTCCTAAGGGTTTGGTGAGCTCATGCATGGTTGACTTCAGTTAGGACTTCAGTGGCAGAAGTTTGGTGGAGTTGATGAGACAGATGGTGGAGTTGTGTTCGATTTAACTTAGTTGAACTAGTTGAGATTAGTTTAACTAGCTAATCAACTACTAATGAGTGGAGTGAATTAAATATTATTTAATTCATTAATTAGTAACTCATTATTCAACTCAAGAACACATCAGTTCACTACAGTGCATGGACAGTTCAGTGGAGACTAGTGAAAGAGGTAGATTAAAGGGTGAGTACAGCTATCAGTTGTGACATCAGTTGTGCATGAGATTTGCACCACACTTGGAGGCAATTTCCCATGATTATTGCGCTGTCAAGCCAATGAGATTCGAACCTTGGATCTCTATTTAGATAGGCCATGATTGCGCAATAGAGGCAGGCAATTAGTGGATGTGTTTTGAACCCGTGACTTGTTCAAAACCAAGCTAGTTTGTGTGTAACTTCATGAGATAGTACTGAGTACTTGTGAGGAGTATTGTACTGAGTTGTTACATGTTTTATCCATTATAATATACACATATAGCTGCGGGGTTTTCAGCTATAGGCTTTCCCCATACATACTGTGTTAATGTGTATGATGATTTGATGTGCTATCGCTTGTTTTATTTCTGCATGTGTGATGATCTAAGTGGAAGAGATTATGTGTTGCATATGAATTCGAATTGATATGTGATCAGGATAGTCTCGGTGGATAATTAATCATTATTCAGCAAATTTCTACATGGTATCGGAGCTATTGAAGCAGAGATTGATCATCACAGTGATTACAAACTTATTTCGGTAGACAGAGTCTGCATGCGGGCCAGGTAGCCTCTCGATCCATCCTTTCCTTTGAAAGGTGATACATCCAGTAAATGCCCCTGCAGTCGATCTCTGTGCTAGAAATAATTTGTTCTCACAGATCAAGAGCGGTTGAGCTTTGAGCTTGGAATTTGAATTTTGCAGCAGTTTGTTTTCTTGGTGCCGGAGTTGAAAATGTCTTTCAACGGTTTGCGACTCGAATATGCTCTTGAAGGCAGTTCGAATTATGTTGCATGGAAGGATCGCATGGAGGCAGTATTAGAAGATAATGGACTGAAGGAGTTCATGGATACGGATGTCCAAAAGCCCACTGATCCTGATGAAGTCGAAGCATGGCAAAATAAGATGGCAAAATGTCGAAGGATCCTATTGGAGGGCGTCAAGGATCATATTGTATCCAGCCTGCATGGAAAGGTTTCTCCATATTTAATGTGGAAAGCTTTGACGGATCTATTCCAGAGTAAGAGCGACCAAAGGAAGCTGGCGCTCAAAGATAAGCTCAGGAACATCAAGATGGAGAAGGGCGACAGTATCGCCAAATACCTCACGAAGTTCACTCAGTGCATAGATGAGCTGGGAAGTGTGGGGGTGACTGTCGAAGACGAGGACATGGTCGACCTGGCTCTCCTTGGTCTTCCGAAGGCTTGGCACTCATATCAAGATAGTGTCAATGGTCGGGAGAAGCTGCCGGGATGGGAGCGCCTTTGGGCGTATCTCATGCAGGAGGAGATAAGGAGGACTACTCGAGATGGATCTTCATCAAAGGGAGCCGATGAAGAAAATTGCGCTTTGGTGGCCAAAGCAAAGAAGGGGAAGGGTAAGAAAACCTCTCATTCTGGTGCAAAGGGCAAGAAGTAGGATATGGCGAAAGTGAAGTGTTTTCACTGCCATGATCACGGACATTATGCTACCAATTGTCCAAAGAAGAAGAAAAACAAGCAAGTGGGAAGATCTGCAGATGGAGAAGCTTTGGCTTCACAGTTCGAGCTTGACTTTTCACTGATCGCATGCTTGGTTTCAAGTGTGATGGGATCGGTGTGGTTCTTGGACAGCGGTGCGTCATTTCATATGACGGGAGATCGGGATTTGTTCTCAGATCTGGAGGACAAAGATCTAGGTGTGCACATCGAGATGGGCGATGATGGTAGATACAGTGCTACCATATCCTTTCAGAGGGAGTCTGGTAAACCCTTTGTATTGAAGGATTTCATGCATGTACCTGGATTGAAGAAGAACTTGATCTCTGTGGCGATGTTGGAAGATAAGGGGTATGATGTGGTCTTCAGTGAAGGAAAAGCCTTCCTGCGCAGTAAGACTACTGGAGAGACCCGGAAGATAGGGGTTCGAACCAAGAACCTTTATCAGTTGCAAGTAGATGGTTGCGCAGCTATGGCATGCAAGGCGGGAGAAGTGGTGAGCCGGGATGATGAGGGCGAACTGTGGCACAGGAGATTGGGCCACCTTCACCATGGAGCTTTGAAGATCCTGCAGCAGATTTCTACTGGGCTTCCTAAGGGCACTCTTGCGCAGTCAGATCAGTGCAAGGGGTGTACTTTAGGGAAGTATGTCAAAGCCACCTTTCACGAGAAGGATAGTCGCGCCACGACGATCCTTGAGAGAGTTCACATAGACGTGTGTGGTCCTTTCTCAGTTGCTTCGACAGCAAAGCACAAGTATTACGTGATCTTTGTTGATGATTTCTCTCGAAAGTGCTGGATCTTCTTCATGCAGAAGAAGAGCGATACATTCGCGAAGTTCTGTGAGTTTAAGGCACTGGTCGAGAAGGAGTCGGGGAAGAAGGTGATTGCTCTAAGGAGCGATAATGGTGGTGAATTCATCTCGGATGATTTCAAGGAGTTCTGCAGTGCAGAAGGGATTCGGAGAGAGCTCATCGCACCCCATAACCCACAGCAGAACGGGGTGGCTGAGCGGAAGAACAGAACGATCGTGGGTACTGCACGGGCGATGTTGCATGATCAGGGCCTACCCCTTCATTTGTGGGCTGAGGCATGCAATACAGCAGTGTATGTGCAGAACCGTTGTCCTCACAAGGTTCTTGGCATGAGTACACCGGAGGAGGCTTATTCTGGCAAGAGGCCTGATATTTCCCATTTGCGGATTTTTGGTTCTCCCGTCTACATGCATGTGACGAAGGATGCGAGAAGGAAGCTGGATCCGACCGCAGAGGTTGGAATATTTGTGGGGTACACTGATACACCTCACAACTATCGGGTGTATTTGTCAGACAGTCGCAAGACTGTTGTGCGACGGGATATAAAATTTCAGGAGGAGAAAGCCATGCAGTGTTCACTTGAGAGAGAGCTACACTTGCATGCAGATGAGGAGTTTTTAGTTCCTAAGGAGGAGCTTCCGGATGTGGATCATCCACAAGAGGAAGTTCAGGAGGTGGAAGAAACCACCCATGCAGCGCCAACCATCATAGGGTGCATGCGCACTACAGAAGTTTAGCGACTGGCTCGAGATGCAGAGAAGGTTGTAGGACCACCTACAACACAGCGCAGACAGAGGCAGTCACCAGATCGGTACACTGGATACATGGCTCTTGTGAGTCAATGTGTCGTGACGGAGCCATCCTCTTTTGAGGAAGATGTGGAGGAACCCGCATGGGTAGATGCCATGATCGAAGAATATGATTCGATCGTCAGAAACAGTGCATGGGAGATTGTCCCAAGACCGGAGGGGAAATCAGTGGTAGGTTCACGATGGATCTACAAAGTGAAGCAGGCGGCTGACGGGAGTGTGGAGAAGTACAAGGCGAGATTTGTCGCCCGTGGCTTTTCACAGATCGAGAAGATCGATTATGAGGAGACATTTTCACCTGTCGCAAGGTACTCTTCCATACGGACGATCCTTGCTCTCTCAGCGGAGATGGGATGGCACATCCATCAGATGGATGTGAAGACTGCGTTCCTCAACGGAGTCATTGAGGAGGAGGTTTACATAGAGCAGCCTGAAGGTTTCGATATCTTCAGCAGTGAGTCGCATGTGTGCCGACTCAAGAGAGCACTGTATGGGCTGAAGCAAGCACCTCGTGCTTGGTACACTCTCATAGACAGCTACTTCACCGGGCTTGGATTCTCCAAGAGTGAGGCGGATCCTAACCTGTACCAGATTGTGGTGGAGGGGAAGCTGTTGATCATCGTACTGTATGTAGATGATCTAATTTTGACGGGTGATGAGCGGTTGATACTTTCATGCAAGGAGGATCTTGCACGAGAGTTTGAGATGAAGGACCTAGGCATCCTTCATTATTTCCTGGGATTGGAGATTTGGCAGCGCAGTGGAGGACTGTTTGTTTCTCAGGGCAAGTATGCCCGGGAGATTCTGGAGAGGTTCAACATGCAAGGCTGCAAGCCTGTTGACACTCCTCTTCCTGGTGGTTGGAGGAAGGAGGATGCTACTTCAATGGAGGTAGTGGATGCCACTGTCTATCGACAGTTGGTGGGGTCGCTTATGTATCTGGTCAATACATGACCCGATATATGCAATGCTGTTAACCAGCTTTCACAAGCTATGGTTAAGCCTACCAAGCTCTTTTGGAAGGCAGGCAAGCATGTATTGAGTTATATTAGAGGCACATCGGGATATGGTCTATGCTACAGACAGGAGGATGGAGCGAAGCTTTCTGGCTTCACTGATGCAGATTGGGCAGGGAGCCCAACGGACCGAAAGAGCACATCTGGAGGAGTTTTCAGCATTGGGTCGACAGCAGTTTCCTGGTACAGCAGGAAGTAGAGATCCGTGGCACTCAGTTCAGCAGAGGCCGAGTACATGGCAGCAAGCTTGGCTGCATGCGAGGCTATTTGGATGAGGAAGATCCTCGTCGGATTGTTCGGGTCGCACTTGGAGCCTACTGTGATTTATTGTGATAAACAGAGTTGCATTAAACTCTCAGCTAATCCAGTATTTCATGATAGATCCAAACACATCGACATCAGGTACCATCATATCAGAGATTGTGTTCAGCGGAGAATCATGATGCTTTCATATGTTCCCACGGAGGATCAGGATGCCGACATCCTGACGAAGGCGCTCACCAAGAGCAAGTTCGAATTCCATAGAGGCAGGATAGGGGTTGCAGATAATCCATATCTTGCTGAGAGGGAGTGTTGAAAATGCAGCAAGATGATGGAGCTTAGTGAAATGAAGTCGCCTTCACTAAGTGGGCCCGCAGGCAAATTCTGGCGCAAAGTCTATTTTTAGACATATGGAGCATGGTCCAGGGGTTGCGGTATGTTATTCTTGGAGTATTGGTCATGTTGGTAAAAATAGATGGACCTCTATTTTTGGACCTATAGGTCGAAGTCTATTTTTAGACTGCCTATCCTAAAAATAGGGAAGTCAAATATTATTTACCCTTACTAATATTTGGACTCTAAAATTCAGTTTACTCTCTTGGAGCACTTCAGTTCGAGCTACATAAGTGGCTCATGCATCTGACAAAGGAATTACGCTATTCCTAAGGGTTTGGTGAGCTCATGCATGGTTGACTTCAGTTAGGACTTCAGTGGCAGAAGTTTGGTGGAGTTGATGAGACAGTTGGTGGAGTTGTGTTCGGTTTAACTTAGTTGAATTGGTTGAGATTAGTTTAACTAGCTAATAAACTAGTAATGAGTGGAGTGAATTAAATATTATTTAATTCATTAATTAGTAACTCATTATTCAACTCAAGAACACATCAGTTCACTACAGTGCATGGACAGTTCAGTGGAGACCAGTGAAAGAGGTAGATGAATGGGTGGAGTTAGCTATCAGTGGCGACATTAGTTGTGCATGAGATTTGCACCACACTTGGAGGAATTTCCCATGATGATTGCGCTATCAAGCCAAGGAGATTCGAACCTTGGATCTCTATATAGACAGGCCATGATTGCGCAATAGAGGCAAGGCAATTAGTGGTGAGTTTTGAACCAGTAACCTGTTCAAAACCAAGCTAGTTTGTGTGTAACTTTATGAGGAAGTACTGAGTACTTGTGAGGATTATTGTATTGATTTTGTTACATGATTTCTCCATTATAATATACACAATAGCTACGGGTTTTTCAGCTATAAGCTTTCCCCATACATACCGTGTTAATGTGTATGATGAATTGATGTGCTATCGCTTGTTTTATTTCCGCATGTGTGATGATCTGAGTGGAAGAGATTATGTGTTGCATATGAATTCGAATTGATATGCGATCAGGATAGTCTCGGTGGATAATTAATCATTATTCAGAAAATTTCTACAATTCACATATTTTTCAATGTAACTTTCATGCATAATAGAATTGTGCTCGAAAATAATAGTTGAATTTAAAATAGGCCTAGAGAGCATATCAGCTACCTTATTGTAGACTCCTTTCTTGTACCTAATAACCAAGTGAAATTGTTGTAGAAAACCTGTTAGACTCCTATACCAATAGGTGTCATTTTTCATGATTGTCTTATTGAACTATGCAATATGTTCAAACCTTTTTCTTGTGCAAAGGTGTTCCATATTCTTAAAAAATCAAAAAATCAAAAAATTTAAAAAAATGTAAAGAGGGTATACCCTAAAAGAAAAATCAAAGGGTAAAAAGAATAAAATGGTCAAAAAAGTGAAGGAAATGAACCCCAAACCAAAATAGACCAGGAAAGTGTGCGAGTCTAAATGCCACTACTATTTCATTCTTTGTAATAAAAAAAATTGTGTGCAGCGTGTCAAACTTTTGCCACAATTTATGAAGATTCAAACTGTTTAAACTTGACTCATTCATTTTTCAATTTCTTGTTGTAGAATAGAGAATAAATATCTGACCAAACAGTTTAATCTTGGCAGATAAGTAGATAGGTATAGTTAATAAAAGGTGCTCAACAGTTTAATCTGATCCCTTGGATGTAACAAGTTTAGAAATAGATAGATTTTCCATGTAAAAGGAAAAGAAGATTGATAAGGGTTTGCCAGTCTAAGTGCACCCTAATAAAGAAGAGAAAATGGTAGAGAAAGTAGATAGGGTAGGTAGATGGCATTGCAAATTCTCATGTAATGAATGATGGCTTTAAAATGTTTGTAATCTTTTACTTTCATCACCAAGTGCAAAGGCAGAACACCACATTGGCAGAATTTCAGAACACAGCAAGGTCAAAATCATTAACTTCCCATCTCACTTTTTCCCTAACAATTTACTAATTTCCCCTAAGTGCTAAGGAATTTGAAGATTAGAGGGGCTCAAGGCATTTCCTTGACTTTTGGAGGGACCGGACCCTCGGCCCAATAATTAAAAAGACCTAAGTACTTGAAGTTATCCATTATCACATTCATTCACCTCTCAAAATCTCATTCACCTCTCAAAATCTTTTCCTAAGTAAAATCCCATTTTACTTAGGAAAATCCTTCAATTTTTCATGAAAAACCCTCAAAATTTCTTTTTATTCTAAGTCTAAGTGATGAAAGTATAATAATGATATGTACTTTTGAATTCTCACTTTCTTGGTTATATTTAAGTATTTTGAGTTTACATTATCCTTTGTCATATTAACTCTAATTTATTTATTAAATCCCTATTGAAAATACCTTATCCTATTATCTATAACTCCCTTTTATAATAATATCCCCAAAACCCTCTTACTATAAGTTTTTAGCCAAATTATTTAACCCACGTGATTAAACAAAAATCCCACATTACAATGCCCTTTGGCTAAAAATATATCTCTATAATTATCCATGTCCCCTATGGTAAAGTGAATCATCTTGGTTTATTACCATATAATAAAAAATATTTGAAAAAGGGTTTAAACATATATTTTTATGTTTTAAACGAAAAAATAAATAAAACCCGAAGACTTTAAACCGTCCGTAACCCCGACCCTTTATAAACCAACGAAGAGATTAATTAGTCGTCAGGATTAATTAATAATCTTAATCCAGCCAATCAGAATACTCCCGGAATGATTAAATCGATAAAAATCATGTTGGGCCCACTCGTTAACTTCCCCGCCAACTTCACGTCCCAATCACCGTCCGATCGCTCCATCGAAGATCCATGGCGCTTGTTCATTCCGCTGCCCATCCTTTGTCCGATAGATAACTCGCGAAATCAAAGCGGTTTTCAAATAGTGTCCTGACCACGTGTCAGTCAATTTGTGGAATCGCTACCGATTCACATAAAACCACCCTCCTCCAAAGGTGGTGCGGAATAAGCCGATTACCACTGTTCCCCTGTGACTCGCCTCCCGTACGTTGACGTCATCCCATGAAATAATAAAATATTCCCCACCCATTTGACTTTGTAAATAAAACAAAAACTCGCGCATTTTCCATTATTTTGTGTGCTGAAAGCGACTTTGTCCTCCATGCAAAGAAATTCAAAAATCAACTGTCAACTACTATTCAACTGAATTCTACTGAAAGCTACTACCAGACCAGTGTTCCAGTATTCACTCGCCACTAGCTGGTATCTGTTAATCACATTTTTTCCTCTAAAAACAGGTATTTACTCCATTTCGCCATGAACTCTGAAAGAAACTCAGCTTTCCTTGTTTTTCCACTAAAACAGAGTTAAATTTGATTGCTAGTTCATTCCTTGATCCTAAAGACTGTAAATCATATTCCTGAACTTGCAATTGTACCCGTTTCCCCCGTCGGAACCTGAAATTGTGCTCCATTTTCATAAAAACCCCCGAATTTCCGTTTTTGAATCCACAAGAACCAAAAATGGAAGTCCCGGTGGCTTTAAATGTTGCTCCATTGAATGCCCCTCATAGAGAATTGGAATATTTGCCATTAGTGGATAAAGATTTTCAGATCAAAGACTTAGTTTTCAGTGAAAGCCCCCTTCGAATTCATTGTCGCTGCAAAGATAATTATTTGAATGGCTTGGACGTTATTGGGTGATGGGAATCTAATTTCCCTAGATACCTTTTACCCTCTGTTCATATTTTCCCTAAAATAATCCATCTTTGCCATGCCAATTATGATCCTAAACAGAGAGCAGTCTTATCCCCAAACCAAGACATCCTTTTCCCAATTAATGCTCAGTCTATCAATGAGATGCTACATTTTCAACCTGGTCAAGCCTTGACTCCCCTGTCCATAGGAGATATGCTTGAGAAATTTGCCAATTTATCTCATGAAGAGTTAAACCTTCATATACTGATCTCATTCCACAGGTCTTTCAAAAAGCCTACAATCACCTCCCTGCAGACCTATATTTCATTAACAAATTGTTTGATTCTAGCAGGTTACTATCAGAATATGGATTTGGACCAACAATTTCAATACTAGTTGACAAAATTGTTTGCTCCAAATTCTCAGATTTTAATTCAATATCTTCATTCAACAAACAGTTTGTATGCAAAGTCAGAGAGAGATTAGAATGATGAAATGTGCACATTGAATGGTAAAAGTGAAATGAGAATTTACAGGGATAGTAAAAGCATAACAGTTAGAGAGTATCAGTGGTTAAAGTGTATCAGGTAAAAGTCAGAGTGAAAGTTAAAATGAAGTTACAGAGCAGTCAAAGGTAAATAGTAAAAGTAAATACAAAAGGCAGTAAAATGGTAAAAATATATGAGAATACTTTCACCAATAGTGAATTTTGTCTAAAGTGAAAGTAAAACAGTCAAAAGAGCAAAAAAGTAAAAAGATGGAAAAACATAACAAGATGGAACATTTTTGCAGAAATTTCATTCTTTAGTCATTGTTTTTCAGAAACTATTACGATCAATCCAAGATGAATTTTTCAAAACTGAAGGAGGTTTATGTTATTAAGAGGACCATCTACAAAAACCTCTCTCACTTTTCTAACAGCTATTATGGTTTTGGAAATATTAAACAATGTTGGAAAGCGTTTTTTGCAGAAAATGCCAGTTAAGTCATCATTTTGCAGAGAATATTGTGGCCAATCCGTAATACATCATATAAAAATGAAAGAGGTTTTGGTTCCTAAGTGACATATATACAAAAACCTATCTCACTTTTTTCACAGTGATTTCAGAATGAGAGATACATGCACATCTTTACAGGCTATTTTTCAGACTTTGTAAAACTCTGTTTTACACATATTTTTACAGAGCCTATTGTGCACAGATGGAGAGAAATTTTAGGAAACCGAAAGAGGTTTATCTCACCAACATATTAATCCACAATAATCTCTTTCACTTTTGACATATCTATTACGGATTCATAAATAAAAAGATATCATTGGACCCCAAGTTTGCAGAATTGTTGGAGCAGAATGCACAAAGAAAGGAAGCAGTTAGTGACTTGGATGCCTCATCATCAACTAAGAGTTGGATCAAATTCGAATTCTCCTCTTTTTCATCACCTATCCATACAAAATAGTTCCAAATCGATGCATTATTTTGAGTGTCCTTTACTTAAGTTCTATTTATGTAAAATAGTTGGAGAGATTTGTGAACCAATTTTGATATTTTTTTTCAAGATATTTTAGTTTAGAATTTGTATAAATACTCCCTCAATTGGAGTATTGAGGGTGGATTCTTATACTTTGTTGTAACATTGACTTTTTGGAATAAAATTTTTTTGGAGAAACTTCTTTGTGGCTTGCTGAATGATGATTTGAAGCTCAAGACTTTTTGCAGGATTCATGTGTCAGACTACAGTTCAATAAGTCTTTCTATCCTATGTTTTAAGTTTTATATCTGTTTATAATATCACTGTGTTCCATTTCTAAATAATTGACATAAAAGAATAAATCATAATTTACTCAAGTGTACTCTGATTTCAATTGTGATTATTCTAAATGTTTTCTTCTAAACTGGTTATAAGCAACGAATTCTTAATTGCTCTTGTTTAGCTGGTTTAAACATTTTGATTACTATAGTAAAGAATTCTTAGTTGCTCTTTATTTGTAATCATTCACTTTCTTTCTTTGAACATGTTGAAAGATTCTTAATTGCCTTTCATCCCTTCAAAATCCATTCCATTCACTTTAATTTCTAAAATTGTTCTCTGTTTGGCTATCTTGCCCTGCAAAGCCATCTTGTGTTTAGAATATTAATCCAGTAAAGCCATCCTTTCGACTCCATATCCCAATGGCCTGAAATACTCAATAGTACCCTTAGTTGGCGGATTCCACCATGCAAATTCAAACAAAACTCTTAGACTTATAACTAGCCTAATACTTTCTAAGAACAAAGCTAAATTTTAAAGAGAGAGCCCTCTCTGGATACAGATTGGCTAGATTCTGTATCTGAAGGTTGGTTAGTGGTTACCTCGAGTTTCTTCCTTTTCTTACAACTTCAAGGAAAATCTGAGTGATAACAAAACCCATCCACCAATGTCTTGATTGTTGCAATTTGGATTGTGATTGTAAATACTGTAATGGTTGATGGTCGGTATGGATAATGGTCTCTTTTCCCATCAAGTCACATGCTTCCATTTCTTTACACTTTGTACGAATGCATATAACTCTTTATCGTATGTAGGATATTTATTCATAGCTCCATTAAAAGTTTCAGAATGAAATGAGATAGGCTTACCATGTTGCATGAGCACTACTCCCATAGCATAATCACTTGCATCTGTTTGGATCTCAAATGGTTGTCTTAGATCTGGAATTGATAGTACCAGTGTTGAACTTATCTTTTGCTTTAAAGCATCAAATGATTTCTGCTGCAAATCCTTCCAATGTAATACTTTCTTTATGCTTGTCAATGCATGTAATAGTGCTGCAATGGAAGAAAAAATAGCAATAAATTTCCTCCAATATTGTGTTGGCCCTAAAAAGCTTCTTACCTCAGTAACTATATTGGGCTTGGGCCAATTCAAAATGACCTCAACTTTGGAAGGATCAATCTTCAATTCACCTCCTCCAACTATGTGTCCCAAATATTCCAATGAAGTCTTACCAAATTCGCACTTTGACATCTTAAGAAACAATTGCTCTTTTCTCAAAACATCAAGTACCTTGTTCACATGCATGACATGTTCTTCTCTTGATTTGTTGAATATGAGTATGTCATATAAGTAAAAAATGAAAAATTCATCTAGAAATGTTCTAAGTACATCATTCATCACTCTCATAAAAGTAGTTGGTGCATTTGTTAAGCCAAATGGCATAACTAACCACTTATACAATCCTTGTCTAGTCTTGAAAGCAGTTTTCCAAATGTCTTCTTCAGCTATCCTAACTTGATGATAACCACTTCTCAAATCTAACTTAGTGAAATACTTTTCATGCTTTAAATGATCAAGAAAATAATTAATGCATGGAAGTGGGTAGCGATTCTTTACCGTGATTTTATTCAGTGCACGGAAATAGATACACATGCGCCAAGTCCCTTCCTTCTTTGGAACCAAAACTATCGGAGAACCACATGGAAAAGTAGATGGGCGTATGATACCTTTATTCAGAAACTCTTGGATTTGCTTCTTGATTTCCAAACTTTCCATGATTTACATGCGATACATACCAATATTCGAAAGTGGAACATCGTGCTACAACTGAATCTCATGTTGAATTCCCCTCTTGGGTGGAAACCCTTTTGGTTCTTGAAACATCTCGCCATGATGACTTACCACATCAAAAAAATCAGATTTCAGTTTTTCATCACATCCTTCAAAATATTCATAGTTAACATCTTCCTTTTTCTTGATCATGAGAAGCACAAAATTTTTACTTGCATTTACTAGCCTCTTCATTTTCCCTGCATTAACTAAAGAGATATTCAGTTTCTTGTGATGAGCTCTCACAATATACTCCACTCCATCTTTGATCAAATGATATTTGTTCTCATGATGGTAGAAGACCGTTTTCCTTTCATACAAATATGGACTACCCAAGATAATCCCTGAAATATCAAGTGGTACAACATCTAACTCAACTTCATCAACAAAGTTTGCAGTAATAGAAAATCTGAAAATACATTTCCTTCTCACCTATAAATTTGCATTATTGAATATCCAACCCAAAGGGTATGGCTAATGATGAGGTACAGTTTCAAGGTTCAGTTTTTTAACTAAGTCTTCTAAAATCAAGTTTTCTTGTGACCTTGTATCAAATAAGGCATCAATATTTGTATGATTAGAAATTACTCTAACTTGGAATAATTCTATCCTTGTGTCTTCATTTGAAGTGTTATTGTGATTATTTGAGGTACTAGAACTTGAAATTGCTTCCTTTCCTTCGTTAACCATGGCAACTATCTTGGTTTCATCTCATAAATTAGATCCAAGATCTTTTTGTGTGGTGGAAGTCGTCTTGTGTTTCCCTTTGTTATTTTGTTTCTTTGGTCTTAGTTCGGGATGTAGTTTCCAACAGTGAGCTTCATCATGCCCCTCTTTGGAACAATGTTTTCATGTTATTTTCTCCCCTTCTTGCTTCACACTTGCATTCTTCTTTCCCTTCCATTTTCCTTCTTTCTCTTTTCCCTTACCCTTGAATGGCTTCTTCTTACTACCCTCTTCAGAAATGTTTTTACCCCTTGCTTCAAGATGTGTGGCTTGCACACATACTTCATCTAAGTTATTTGGGTTAAACATGAGAATAGTGTGTTTTAAGTAGGAACGTAGACCTCCTATATACTTCAAGAGTGTATATTGTGAGTTTAAGTCTACTCAAAGTAATAAATCCCTTTTCCTAAACTCTTGTGTATACTCTTGGAAACTTTGACCTTTAAGTTGTCTAAAGTTTTTCCAACTCATTATTTCTTTCTGCATATATGTTAATGGATAGAATTGTCTTTTAATGGAAGAAATTAATTCGACCCAAGAAATGGAAATATTACCATGGATGTGAATTTCCTCTTGTGTCTTTTCCTCCCACAAAACTAATGTTGCTCCTTCTAGCCTTAATGAAGCCAATTGGAGTTTAATATCATCTTCTTGCATATTTTGAATTCTATAGTAAACTTCTAATTGACGAATCCAATTATCTAGTCTTTCAGCATTAACTTCTCCATTATATGTAGGAAGTTCAAAATTGATGTCCAACTGGAGTAATGGAGTCTTACCTTTTGAGATCTTGGAATGAGTATGGGTATGAGTTTTTGTAGTGGATTTGGAAGATGAAGATGCTGATGAGGATGATGATGATGGTGGAGAAGGAGGTGGTTTTCCACCACTAGATTTTGAG
Organism: Pinus albicaulis; assembly: GCA_034641835.2. Classification (NCBI taxonomy): domain Eukaryota; kingdom Viridiplantae; phylum Streptophyta; class Pinopsida; order Pinales; family Pinaceae; genus Pinus; species Pinus albicaulis. The sequence goes on along the minus strand of CM076577.1, from coordinate 1,351,846,534 downwards.
CTCCTCTCTTCCTCCTTTTTACTGTTTGAAGATTCTTCTCTATGAGGGTGTTTTGAACCTTCTACAGTTTCCTTTGTCATAAAATCTTAACACATAAGTTTCACCATCCTTTTAATTTCTTCGAACTCCTTCTTGACATCCTCTTCTTCAAAATGTTCATGAGCTCCTTCATGGCCTGAAATTTTGGCTGTAGATTCAAGCTCCATCTCTGCAGCTTGTATCTCTTCAACCACTTTAGCCTCTTGTGCAATTAATTCCTCTTGTGCTTCAATTGTTTCCTTGAGTGGTCCTTTGGGTAAGGAGGATGCTTTCTTAGAATTATTCCTTCTTCTCCTAACTTTTGTACTAGCTATCAGTAGCTTAATTCCCTTCTCCTCTCTGTAATCTCAATCTTGTAAGCATCAATAAATTTGCACTATTAAAAACTCTTCAAGTGAAACAAGCAAGAAACCTTGTGCTCTGATGCCAACTTGATCTGAAATTACTTTCTATTTAATGTTGTGCTAGTTTCATTTCAGATATAAACATTTATTTTCATTACTTTACTTATCCTTCATGAGTTTGTTAAGAGCATGTGATTGGAAAACAGTGTACTTAGTGAAATTATGAATTTGTCATAAGCTTAAAAAGCATAATTTTAAATGATAGAACAGAAGCAATAGTAAATAGAGCAAGCACATATAACATAGCTTAACATATATAATTTTTGATAAAAGAGTTCACCCCTCCTAGGCTCCTTGGTCCGGCTTCATAGTATGACCTTTGTATTAGCTTCAAGTGTGCTCAAATTGTTGTTACAAGCTTCAGAACCTCTTGGAACATATTACAATGAGTTTAAAACTTTATAATCTCCCAAAAATGACTATTTTTTTGCTGAATTTGGACTCTGGATGCTTTGGCAACGACCCCAACGCCTAGTGGCCTTGGCCTACAAAAATATTCAAATGCACTAAAACACTTGTAGATGACCTTTTCTGCCTCTGAAACCTTCTTCATTGAGTTCCCAACATGCCAATTAACCTCGAATGACTCTTTCTGAGCTCAGCTTGGTCAAAAATTGAGTGAGTTATGACCAAAACCAATTTTTCCCCAATTTCTCCTCCAAAACTGGAGAAATTGCCAGTTAGTTTTCTAAATTTGGAATTCCCGCCAAGTTTGGCACTGCCTCTGAATTCTTTGCCAACTTAAATTTCAGATTAGTTAATTCTAAGAAGGATTACAACAAATAAGCTTGTATTAATGTTTAAGCACGTATTAAGCGCTAATTCTGGATTAACTTAACTAATCCACATTTAAACTTAATTAACCCGCACTTATAAATTCCTACTCGTTTAGTTAGTCGTAGCTCCCTGTTCAATGGTCATGGCCACATGGGGAGGGGGTTGGTCAGAGGGGCTAGCCCCCTCCAACCCCCAAATGATCAACAGTTAGACTTCAAATGGATGTGGAATTCATAAGGGGTAAGAACTACCTAGTGGATGAGACAGTATGGCGGTTGGTTTGTAGACGGGCGGTTAGGGGTTCGAGCCCTGACTCAGCCATAAATTTTTGTGCCAACTCATAAATAAATCTGCTCGCCAAAGTTGTTGACTCGGGCACATTTAACTCTGATCCAGATTTAGGTAGAGGCTTCTCCATATTTAGTCAAGGCCGCTGAAATGTGATTTGAAAACACACACACACACACACACACACACACACACATATACATACACATATAAAATAACACCACCAAACCTTAGTCTAACCACTAATGTCATCACATAATTCAACCATTATACCAAGGTCCGATCCATAAAATTTGACCCCATAAATTAGGAGGTGGCCCACCAGAGAGGATACGTGGCACCCTCTGGTTGGGTTTCACTCCAATCCTAAAAAAAAATTGAAATTCCAACTTAGGAAGAATTGGAGGTTATTGGGCAATTTTTCTCTTCACTTAAGCCATCTGGTGAATCTAAAGACAACACTTGTCATAGTGTCACTGGTTGCAATCTGGAGAATATTCCTGCAATGCTAACTATACCTACCACATCAACATTGTGCCTATTCTGCTCATTTTTTCCCTGTTTTTGAAAACAAACAACATACGATAACTCAGTCATACGAACTCAGATTTTGATGAAACAAGTTGTGCCAGAATCTTGGTGACGAACTCTATCCGACCGTTCAAGTTTGAAGAAATTTTGAGCACTTTAAATTTTTAGCTAAAACTTGAGCTTTAGATTAGTGGAAAGTCGATTCTATGCCTCTCAATTCCATGAATTCGATGGTACAACCAGATTCAGTAGTTGAGCATCCACTTCTTCAAACAAATTCAAGGGTTTAGGTATATGCAGTATTAATGTCATGTGCTTCTTTTATCATTTTCTGTGAGTTGTAATATGTTGTTTAGATCCCTACTTGATGTATGTTGCAGGATTTATGTTTCTACTCCATGTGAGATGTATTCGCCATGGATTATTATATTTGATTGAGATCCCAATGTAACCTTGATGAAGGGATCCTCATCGTCACCTTATGTAAGATTATGTCCTGCTGATAGGAGGCCTATTGTGAGTGAGAGTTCTTGTAGCGGAACGTCTTGTGGAGAGACAAGCCACTCATGTTGAGGACATATATCCTTGTATGACATAAAACATAGTCCATGTACATCATCACCATTTCCAGCACTATATGAAGCGACCTACCCCATCTTGACAATGGGCCCGAAGACGTAGCCCACACTGGGTGAACCCTGTTATCAACGTCTCGTGTTCTTATGTTGTTGATTTTGTCTTGTTTCCTTTTTCTTAAAGCATGCATATGTGTTCTTTTAATGCTTTTTTCAATGTAATTCTAACCACATCACAGAAGTAAAAAATCATGGGTAAATCCGGTAGCTGACGGATGCGGATCAATGGGATCCTAGTATCAATGTACAAATGCTTCTGCTGTGGATAGAAGTGGATTTCTTGAGGGAAAACAATCTTTGGGTAGTAGGATTTGTAATATTCCCTTTCCTTGATATGGTCAAAATGGACGGAAATTTCCCATGCTATTTGTCCCTAGGTTGTCATAGTTTTTTGGGAAAAATAATAAAACAAAGGAAATTAGAAAGAACATCGAACCTATAAAAAGGAGAGGAGTTAAGAATTTGGATCATCTTGAGTTGTCTATCTTATTTTGTTTGTTTAAAACTTGGTGTGGCTAGTTCCACTTTGATCCCGGACGAAAACCCCATGGTGAATTTGTTTGGTGGATCCATCCAAGGTACACGATTGTGCTTCAGTTTATTTTTTTCTCTTTTTATGAGAAGCCATGCATGCGATTACAGGGGCTCTGATATTATTGTATGGGCATGTACTATTTTATTCAGTTAATAATATAAAGAAGAGTTGCATCTTTTTTTTTAGATCCCTTATGTTTTGTGTTTGGCTTGTAAGTATCTCAATTAGAACACTAAAATATTCTATATCTCTTGATTATTTAGCCATTTGGGATCTTACAACTCACTAAAACACTAACCCATATCAGGATAGATCCATCTTAATTATGGATCTACCAAGCACCGAGAGGGACCAAATCCTTTGAGGTGCACACATTTCCTCAAAATTTTCACTCAAAAAGAGGTTTTCATATTGTTATGCAAGTAAATCCTCTCTGCAGACAGAGACGATCCCTCTAGCCCTAGAGTGGGTCTAGAAACAAAGGGACGCGATAGATTGACCTACCTAGAATCCAACACTGTCGTTGTTGCTGTAGTAGTGGTGGCCTCTCGCTTCTGCTTCAGCAAGTCACAATATGTTCGCCATTACGCTTGAATACCTGCACGAAGAACAAGAAAACAAGAACAACATACAAGATGACAATATTTCATTCATAATTATTAACCAGTCAAAGAGGGCTAAACATATTGCGTTAAACAAACATCATAACACAACAGTGGAATCAAACAGTAGTCATGTATATAAATGAATAGAAGGAAGAGTTACAACCGATGCTTTGACGTTGCAGTCTCCTCTAGTGGGAGTCAGGCGAAGCTCGTCTCAGATGCTTGTCAGGGAATTCAGACGGGATGAAGGCATAGACTCAAGCTCTCCTCAACATAACTCCTTCTATCTTCTCTATTCATTCAGCTATAGTATGTCTAATTCTCCAAGTTCAGCTAGCTTGTATTAAGAGAGATAGCTTCTTTTATAGAGGAAAAGGAGGAGGTTAGGATCCCTACAAAGGTGGGAGGGAGGCCTATCCTTTAGGGAGTTCCCATAAGAGGTGGAAACCATAAAACTAAAGGAGGTAGTTTGCGGTTTATTAGTTCAACCACTCCCAATGACTCATCCTCGAGGTGGTTGGAGTGGAATCTCTGCCTCTATTTTAAAACATTCCATAACAAATACGGTGAAATCTAGGATAGAGTGCCAGCTAGCACAAGCCCAGTGTTAATTTTCCTCTTTAGCGTGAGGGTATAACTGATTACCCACGCCAAGGAAACAACAGGGGTTTTTTAGTCTCTGCTCAGGGAATTGTCAACAAGAGGAATGTTACTCTCATGTAAAGGGACACAATGATGGTGTTTGCAAGGCATGGCACTGCTTATTGGTCACAGAAATGACCCTCCAATGGGCGAGATGGAGATTGCAAGGACAATGACAAAATGTTGTGTAACAGATGCCCCCTAAAGCATGAGGTCCGAGGGAGAGGGAGGGGCGAAATGATTTATGAGAACACGTTTGAACCAAACACCGTTGTCGGAAAACCTAAAATTACAAATACAACGGATATCTCTGATACATGAACATGTGGTATGGGTGCATCCATCCATAATAGAGTATATATAAAAATTGAGATTCGAGGTATGGACGCAGCCATCCAGTAGTAAGGATCAACAAATAGACTCAGTTATGGTTGTAGCCATCCAATCAAAAGAGTCATGTAATAATTCATAATAATCCACCAAAATCGGCAGCCTGGATTTTATCAGAAAAAATCCAGGGTCTTGCGCTCCATCTCGACCTGAATAAGTACAAATTCAAGCATGCGAATATATGAGCTGAAGTCGAACATGCAAGAAAATCACCTGATTACCAATTAATGATGAAATATGTTAACAGGCACAAGAGAAACCACCAATAATGGCAATGGATCTCAAGGTACAACTGGTACAATCCACGGGATGTGAACAGTGATCTGGCGTTGAACATCCGTAGAATCACTTGATTGAAGGCCAATGATGTGGACCTTGCGTCGAATGCGAAAAACCTGCTATTAAGACATGCAGGCTCCAAGGTACCAGAATATAGTCTCTCAATCAAGTTCCTAGATAATGAGCTGAAGTCGATAGGAAGTGACCTGATCGAAGGTGGGCCATAATTTTTCCCACATCATCGATACGAGATAGAGGAACATGATGATATTGAATCAGGGCTAACAGAGAAATAAAGGAAGGTTGAAAATTGCAGAGGAAAACTTCTCTTGAACATATCAGCAGCACGATACTAGATTTGGTAGTATTTGACATCAAAGGATCTGAGGTCATAATGACATGGCAAAGAGTAGATGAGAGGTCAAAACAGATTACCCAAACCCATGGAGGCAAAAATGACGAAATGAGATGTCTCCAACCTAACACAAATGCAGACAAGTGCCATGTTCAAGAGCAACATACTGCCAACATAACTAAACTTGGTTCCATGTTCCCCCACCATTTCTGGCGAGTACCCCAATTATTTTATAAAACAAGAAGGGGATAGCATATGCTTGTGTTGTAAGTTCATCCTTCGGAAAAATCCATCCTAGTACATTTTATGAGCCCCAGGAAGGAGGAACTCGAGTAATGTCATGGCGACGAAATCTGATGTCATTAGGGCTTAACAAGTCTGACAAAGGGAGAACTCGGCATCTTTTCATGTTTAGAGAGTTTGAAAAGAAGGCAGAAAATAAAAATCCATCATGGCCCTTTTCGTAAATAGTCTCTCAGAGCCAAAAAGGTAGAAAACAATATCTGAAAGAACCTCTTAGTCGTGATAGGCTAAGGTATTCCTTTTTCGTAAATAATCTATCCCAACCCGAAAAATGGGTAATTGTATACTGGGTAGATATCGCTTTGCAGCCATTTAACGAGTTCGAAACGACAAGAGTCTAGGCAACCTTTTCAGTTTTAGAGAGTCCGAAAAGCGCTGAAAGATGACTCCAGTAGTGAATTTTTCGTGTTTTTACCGAGTCTGAAAAGGTATAAAATTTAACTCGCTACTTCATTACTATGTCCTGAAAAACCTATTGCTGCATAAGAGACACGTGTAAAACCCATTTTTCGAAAAATAATATAATAAAATAATCGAAAAACATGTCTTAAAACCTAATTAGAGTTGTAAAAAGTTATAAAATGCCAAAAATGGTAAAAAACAATTACTTTCATTTTTTACCTCTTATAGAGCAAATAGTTACCCATTTTACTATGTGATTTTGCAGCGACGATAGCGAACAATCCAGCAGACCAATCTCAAATCCGTCAGTTCTAGGTAAGGGTCGAGATCTTTCTCTTCATTTTGAGTCATTTATTACTACCTGCAACTTCTAATTTTGAACTCTGGGGAAGGAAGTATGAAAATTAGGACACGGCGGTTTGCGTGGGTTTTGGGCATGGAGTCGTGCCAACCGACCAATTTTTTATACTAGGGCGCACCCATTGGCGTGACTGTTTCCCAAACAGTCGCGCCAACGACGCTAACCATTTTTTTGTGCACAATGTAAGTCACAAACCCCAATTATTACAAATCCAAGTTCCCAAACAACTAATATCATTCATATGAATGTGTTTACAGGTAAAAAGTGGCAAAATGGTGATAGAATGGAAAGAATGGGAACACAGCGAAGAAGACGAGCTTTCCATGGAAAATGAGAGATGCATGGAAGCTCTCAGGGACTGTGGATTGAAGAAGTTCTTCTTGACACCGTGTCTCTGTGCTCAACTAGAGTTGTTACAATATTTTATCAGAATATGGGATGAGGATCAGGAAAATTTCATCCTTTGAGATCAGGAACTTGAGATTGATGTTTCTGACGTCTACTTTATCATAGGATTGTCGCGAAGGGGAGAAACACCGATCCTAACCGGTACCTGGCCTTACATGGAGAGCATGTCCATGGTGATGGACAAAGTATGTCCAGGGGAATGGAAGGGAACAGGAAGTGGTAAAGTTGACATCCAAACTATCCCAAACCTAGCACTGAAAGTAGTGCTGCATACCATTACATGAGCTGCGAGATCGCAAGCACCGCACGAAGCAACAAAAACAAAATTGCTTCTTGCCGTAGACTGCTTATCACTGACCATCTACAACTGGGCAGAGGCCGTGACAAAAAACATGAAACATCAACTAACAAAGTGCAAGAAGACCAAATTGAAGTAGTTTGGTTATGGTTCTATCCTCATATCTTTCTTCTTAGAATGATTACCAATATTTCAATGTCAGGAGGTCATAGTCCCGACACCACCAGTGAGAGAACCACGGATGGCTCGATGGGCAGCTCTGATGCCAAGGGCAAGGGGCAGTCAACAGATGTCCTGGAGACCGGAGTTCTTTGATTGGCTCCACCGACAGTTGATTGTCATGGAGGACAGGCCCTAATCTAGTACAAATTTTACTGGTGATCCGGACCTCCCACTCCCGGAGGGAGAGGATTGGGATGAAGATTTGGGTAAGACTTATTTTTAATTTTCATGAGTATTATGAATTTTAATTTTTTTTATGTATGTTCTGACTTTAAATCCATGTATTTGTAGATGTCAGCCCAGAGAGACCCACAGGCATGTCTCCGATAGCGAGGCGAATTCCTCGCGATTTCGACCCTCATGGTGAGGGAAGCGAGGAAGAGGAGCTTGTGTGCAACCTAGAGGGGATCGCCCATGGAATCCTGGATTATGCACGATTCGAAGATGTTCCTTGCGCCTACCAGAGACATACCGTCAGGGTTTCAAGCCGTATTCACCGCTTGCTGAGGCGGCTTGTATGGGCAGTGACATGCTATCATGAGCATCAAGGCGATTAGACACCTAGGCTTTATATTTGTATTTTTTAGAGACATGGGGTCTCAGGATGTAACAGAAACACACATATATATTTTGAATGTATGATGCACACTGATGAAAACATGCGATATATATATATATATATATATACAAATATTTTCTTATATGGATCTTTTCACATGATGATGATTTTACAAATTATGCAAATGTCTATCTAATAGAATGTTAGCCACTGTATTAGTTAATGCATTCATCTGTCTAGGAATATGTTGATATGTGATAAAATCAAAATGTCTTTCCAACAAACGAATATGTAAATACAATCTCAAAATGTACGGGTTTCTAACTGAATAATGCCCATTGAGTTGTAGAACAACAAGCCGTGAATCTATATTTACAAGCAATGTGCGTATGCACAGATCTTTAGTTTGCGATATTAATTCTTACGGTTTATTAATTTCTTAGGTTTTTGAGTTTCAAATATTAATTCGTAAAATTTATTAATCCCTTGTTGTGGAGGTAAATCCCCTCTGTAGACAGAGGCGATCCCTACTAGCCCAGATCGGGTCTAGCAACAATCGTTCACACTATAGTGCAGGTTCCTAATTTCAAATAAACCAACTAGCAATGAAGGCTTACATGGAATCCAATGCTATCGCTCGTAGAGAAAGTAGCGCTCTCGTTCCTTAGCTCCGGCAGATCACAATCCTCATGATCTCCGTGATCGGACACCTGCACATGCAAGAAACAAAACAAACGCAAGCGTAAAATCCAGTATATGCAACTATATGTCAGTTAGAGAAGACATAACTCATCATCATAATCAACAACAAAGGTGGAACCATAACCAATAGTCGCTTATCATTAATCAGTAAAGAAGAATACAACCATAGCTGACTGCGAATTCTCCTTCGGAGGGTCGCGGTGGAACCGATACTCGAAAAATCATCGGGGATGGGACAAACCTCTCTCTTCGGATGTATCGACAATAATCTCCTTTCTTGGATTTGGCCTTAAGGGAATGAATCAAGGCTCTTGCGGCATAAGGCTGCGATAGCTCTTGGGAACTTGGAGACTAGCTTGCAAAGGAGATGAGCAAGCTTTTATAGATGGAGGAAGGGGAGTTGGGATCCCTATAATCATGGGATTGGCCCTATATTCAAGGAAGCTTCCATGAGAGGTGGCAAACCACTTCCTCTACATGGAGATCCGGAGCCAAACCTCCCTACTCAAATTAGATGCCAGTTTATGGATTGGTTAGGATGAAACTTCCGCCATTTATTTTTAAAAGACACTCCTTAAAATGGTTGGCGCGAGTGCGACTCTGAGACAGAGCGCCAATTGGCATGCCCTCTTTGAAGGATTTCCCCCATTGGCACAGGTACTGAACTGGCTAGTCGCGCCAATGATGAAAAGGTCATTTTTAGGGTTTTTCACAAGTATTTTTCTTCAGGGCAATGAAAGTACATGTTTAGGGGAATGCCATGAAAGTGTTTTCGAGTTATGTTACTGCTCACAGGTCACGGAATGAGGCCTCCAATTGTGTGGGATGGGGAATTGCAGGGATTGTGATAGATTGGTGTGTAACAGATGCCCCCTAAAGCATGAGGCTCAAGAGAGAGAGAGGGGTGAAATGATTTATGAGAACGTGTCCAACTGAAAACACCGCCGTCGGAAAACCTGCGTAGAGAAGTACAACTGATATCTCAAATACATGATGTATACGTGGTATGAAGCACATGACCATCCATAATAGAGAGTATGTAATAATCTAGATCCAAGGCATGGACGCAACCATCCAATGAAGATCGATAAATAGACTCAAGTATGGTCGCAGCCATCCAATCAGTGAGTCATGTAAATAATCATAATAATCCACAATATCGCAACCTGGATTACAACTGACACAATCCAGGGTCTTGCACTCCATCTCGACCCGAACAAAGTACAAGTTCAAGCATGCGAATATGTGAGCTGAAGTCGAACATGCAAGAACATCGTCTGATTACCAGCCAATGATGAAAGCTGTTAACAGACGCGAGAGGTACCACCATTAATGCCAATGGTCCTCAAGGTACTACAAGTACAATCTACGGCATGTGAACAATGAGCTGACGTCGAACACCCGCAAAATCACTCGATCGGAGGCTAATGATGAAAACCTCACATCGAATGCAAAGAACCTGCCATTGAGGCATGCAAGCTCCAAGGTACCAAAAGGGAGTCTCTAGATCAGCTTCCTGGATAATGAGCTGAAGTCAACAGGAAGTGACCTTGATCAAAGGTGGGCCATAGTGTTTCCCACATCATCGACGCGAGACAGAGGAACATAATGTCTTTGTGAATCAGGATCAGATGAGAATCAGAGGAAGGTTGATACTTGCAGAGGTCAACTTCTCTTGAACATATGGCGGCACGACAGTGAGTTCGACAGTATCTGACATCAACGGATCAAAGGTCATGGCGACGAGGCAAAGAGCAGATGAGAGGTCAAAAAGGATTACCCAAACCCACGGAGGCAAGTGAACAAAGGAGATGAGATATCCCCAACCCGACACGAATGCAGACAAGTGCCATGTTCAAGAGCGACATACTGTCGACACGACAATGATTGTGGTTCCATTTTCCCCCACCATTTCTGGCGAGTACCCCAATTATTTTGATAACAAGCTTGAAGGGGATAGCATATGCTTGTAATATAAGTTCGTCCTTCGGACAAATCCATCCTAGTACATTTAACGATCCCTAGGAAGGAGCGACTCGAATAACGTCATTACGACTGAATCCAATGTCATCAGGGTTTAACGAGTTTGACAGAGGAAGAACTCGGCGTCTTTTCATATTTAGAGAGTTTGAAAAGACAGCGGAAAAGTAAACTCCAACGGTCCCTTTTCGTAAATAGTTCCTCAGATCCGAAAAGGTAGAAAACTATGTCTGAGAAAACCTCCTAGTCGCAATAGGCTAGGGTATTCCTTTTTCGTAAATAATCTATCCCAGCCCGAAAAAGGGGTAAACGTATACTGGGTAGATGTCGTTTCGTGGCCACTTTAACGAGATCGAAACGACAAGGGCCTCGGCAATCTTTTCATGTTTAGAGAGTCAGAAAATAGTTGAAAGATGACTCCGAAATGACTTTTTCGTGTATTTACTGAGTCCGAAAAAGTATAAAATACAACTCGTGTCACCGTTTAAGTTGCGTAAAAACCTGTTGCTGCACATAAAGGCAAGTGTAAAATCCATTTTTGACAAAATATATTAAAATATTAATAAAAAATGACTTTTAAAACCTATTTATATTTCAAAAAGTTATAAATAAGTCTCAAATGGTAAAAACAAAATTACTTTTACTATTTACCTCATTGGAGAGCAACAGTGGTCCATTTGTGTGCAAACTTCTAACGACAACTACGACTGATTCGGGACGTTATTCAGTCCCGTGTTTGTTCCAGGTAATAGGTGTTTCCTTAAGCTCCATTCCAATCCATTTTTTATATGTTTTTATTATGTATTAGACTTTTGGGCGAACCATTTTGAAATTTTAGGGCTCGCTCCATTGGCGCGGGTATCGGGCACGGACCCGCGCCAATGGACATTTCTTCACAAAGAGGTCGCGCCAATGGCGCAATGCAATTTTCTGCTCAAAATTTTGAAAATGTGAGCTATCTATGTGGATTTTCAAATGTTCCAGAGATCTAACAATGTATTTTTTATTGTGTTGATGCAGATATAAAGGCAAAAATGGTTATCGAATGGAAGGAGAGGGAACATGGAGAGGAAGATGAAATGGCTATCGAGAATGAAGCCTGCATGACTACACTTAAGAACTGTGGACTTAATAAATTCTTCCTCACACCCTGCTTACGAGCTCAGCCAGAGCTACTACAGTACTTGGTCAGCATATGGGACGAAAATGAGGAAGTTTTTAAACTTCGGGACCAAGTGTTAGAACTTGAGGTTTCTAAAATATATTTCATAACCGGACTGTCGCGCAGAGGTCCGGTGCCCATCCTGACAGGTAGCAGACCATCTGGAGAAAAGATGGAGCAAGTAATGGCGAGAGTGTGCCCAGGGGCACAAACTAGATTGGGAAGTGGGAAGGTGGATATCCACATTGTCCACGATCTAGCACTCAGGGTAGTGCTACACACCATTACGTGGGCTACGGGATCGCAAGCGCTGCATGAGGCGACCAAGGCCCAACTCATACTAGCCTCCGAGTGTATGAGCCCTACGTTGTTTGATTGGGCTACTGCATTGACAACAAATATCAAAGGGCAGCTTACAAGGTGCAAGAAAGTCAAACTAAAGTAGTTTGGCTATGGTTCCATTTTGGTATCGTTCATCCTCGAACGACTACCTATCTTTCAGGGCCAAGGGGCCATAGTTGCTGAGCCGATACCAAGAGAGCCAAGGATGGCTCGTTGGGCAGCACTTATGCCCAGATCAGGAGGAGGCCAACAGATGTCCTGGAGGCTGGAGTTTTTTGGATGGTTACGGCGGCAGCTAATCATGGTCGAGGATTGGCCCTATGACGGGACCGATTTCACTGGAGACCCAGATCTCCCACTTCCGGAGGGGGATGACTGGGACGAGGAGTTGGGTATGACCTCTCTTTTCTATTTTTATGTTTTATGATTTTTTTTTTGGTAATACGTCTCCGTTCTAACACTAGTTTTATATGTATGTAGATGTCGGCCCAGAGAGACCTGCCGGTATGTCTCCCATTGCACAGAGAACTCAGACCACAGCTGACCCTCAGGCGGAGGGTGTCAAGGGAAGAGAGTTGATCCAGAACCTTGAGGGGATTGCCCGAGGGATTCCAGACCACGCTCGGCTGGTAGATGTCCCAATGGCGTATCAGAGACATATGGTGGGAGTGCCTAGTCACCTCCACCGACTTTTGAGACGCTTAGTGCACGCAGTAGCATGTTACCACGAGCACCACATGGATTAGACACCTAGGGCTTGCTTCATGCATATTTTTTTTGAGATACATGTTGTCTCCGGATGTATTAAGACAAACATGTATATTTTTTGATTTTATGTGATGCACACTATGTAAAAATTTCGACACACATATATATATATATATATACCTCTTTCTGGATGGATCTTTTTACATGTGATGATGTTTTTGTTTATAAATTGTGCAAATGTCTATCTAAAACCAAATTAGCTACTGCATCTGTTAATGTATTCATATGTCTGGGTATGTGTTGATATGTAATATAGTCAAAATTTCTCTCCAGCAGACGAATACGCAAATACAGACGTAAAATGGATGGGTTTCTTACTGAATAATGCCCATTAAGTTGTAATACTACAAGTTGTGAGGCTAGATACACAAGTAATTCACGAATGCCGAGGTTTACAGCCTCAGTTAATAATTCTAATACGGCACTATATTCCGCGATATTATTTGTAGCAGGACCTAGACACACACCTTGCAGGTTAACCAATTCACTAGCAGGATCATAGATTACCCAGGCTGCCGAAGACAGATTCTTGGTACTGCGGGAGGCACCATCCGCGAAACCCACAAACGGAGTAATGGACATCTGCACAATCAGGAAGACCCGATCAGCAGAAATATGCTTACATCGCACACCACACCACACATGCACACAAATGAATATACACACCTATGTACACACACCACACTAAAAATAACTTCAAGCGTAGTATTTCTTAAGGTACAGCCCATTTCTAGGCTGCGCCAACGGAACTCCTTCATAATCAATGAGCTCATAAGCCCCATTTTTCAATACTCGTTTTACTATATAGGGCCCATGCCACATGGGTTGGAGCTTTCCTGCCCAGAGTTTGTCGTGCGCTTGGTCGTATAGGAGGACAAGGTCCCCTTCGACAAAGGAACGTGGAGAGACAGATTGATCAAAGTGTGCTTTGACCCGCTTTTTCTGTGCTTCAAGGACTAAAGCAGCCAAGCGGTGGGTTTCATCCAACCGTTCTAAATACAAGAGACGCTCTTCTTCAGGAGAAGTATCGGGCAAAAGTTCCACAGCTAGCTTTAAGGAAGGAATTTCGCACTCAACCGGAAGAGTTGCTTCCATACCATACACCAATTGGAATGGTGTGAATCCGGTTGCACTTTTTGATGACGTCCGGTATGCCCATAGACCTGAGAACAATTGGAGGTGCCAATTGGACTTATGAATTCCAACTTTTCGTTGAAGCATTGTGACCAAAACCTTGTTCATAGCCTCAACCTAGCCATTTGCCTGGGGTAATATGGCGTTGAGCTATCGTGTCGTAAGCCCAATCTTGATGTCAGCTTGGCCATCATGTAATCTCGAAAGTGAGTACCATGATCGGTAACAATGGCCTGAGGGACCCCGAAACGTGCAATAATATGGTTGAAGATAAATTGGGCAGTTGTCTTACCATCAGCGGCTAGTGTAGGCATCGCTTCGGCCCACTTAGTAAAGTAGTCGACAGCGACGATTATATATGCATGCCCCCCGACCGAATGAGGGTTACACGTCATAAAATCAACGCCCCATTTTGTGAAAATGCCGATGGTAATGACAGGATGTAGAGGGAGGGGTGGCGCGCGCATCTTGCGCTGAAAAACCTAGCACGCGTGACATTTGCGGACTGCAACAATACAGTCTTTGAAGATTGACGGTCAGAAGTAATCCGCACGCAGAATCTTCTGCGCGGTGACATATCCAGACATGTGACCACCACAGATGCCACTATGACAGTAATTTAAGACTCTTTCGGCCTCTTCTAGAGTCAAACACCGACGGAGCACCGAATCTACTCCAACCCGGTATAATGTATCTCCTACAATGCGGTAGGGTTGAGACTGATGCCGAATCCGACGTCGGGCATCTTTGGTCAACTCAGAGCGAAAGGATGACGTCTGAAGATACACAATAATATCGCCATACCATGGGTCACGGGTGCTGATAAGGAAGATGGTTTCGTCTGGTATATGTTCTTCAGAATGAGATGGTGGGAGTCTGTTGGGAGGGAGCAAATAAGATCCGCGAAAACCAGTGATTTGGTCGACTTAGCCGTAGTAAAATCTAGGTCGAACTCCTGAAGGATAACGATCCATTTGGAGTATTTGCCCCCCAGTAATTTTCGAGAAAGAATATATGTCATGGGGTTGCAATCCAAAACCACGGTAATGGTACGCAGCAGGATGTAGTGGCGGAAACGTTGCACAACTTGTACAGCTGCTAGAGCTAGCTTCTCGACATGAGCGTAACGTGTTTCCGTGTCAAGAAGATTCCACGATAGATAGTAAACAACGTGTTCGTTTCCATTGTCGTCATCCTGCACCAGAACCATAGCTATGGTGCTAAAGGTGGCGACCAAGTATAGAGTGAAATCACGGTGATAGTTTGGAGGCCGAAGCAATAGAGCATTAACAAGTAATGTCTTAAGCTTCTCAAAGGATTGTTGAGCAGTGTCGTCCCAATGAAAGGGAACGTTCTGCTTTAAAAGGCGCGTGAATCCTTTGGCCACTTCCACGTAGTTCGGTATAAAGCGTCATAGGAAGTTAGCTTTTCCCTGCAGACTCTGCAATTGATATAACGAAGAGGGTGATGGGAGATTGACAATGGCCTCGACCTTTAGGGGATCGAGGCAAATCCCATCCTTGGAGACTATGAACCCCAAAAGACAACCAAAATCCACGCAAAAGACGCATTGATGAGGATTGAGCCAGATATTATAGCGTCGATAGTGAAGGAAAATCTGGCGGAGGTGTTCCGGATGGCCCTCTCGCCGAGCTGAGTGAGCTGGAAAATCATCCAGATAAGTCTGAATGATATGGCGTATGTCATGAAACACATAAGACATAACACGCTGGAAAGTAGCTCCAGCGTTCTTCAAGCTGAACGGGAGATTTTTATAGGCAAAAGTACCCCACGGACAGATGAATGATGTCTTGTGTTGATTAGCGGGTAGAATATTTATCTGGTTATACTAGGAAAAGTCGTCCATCAGGGAATAAATCTCACTCCCAGCACATTCGTCAATGATTTTATCTATGAAGGGAGTAGGATAGTTGTCCTTTGGACAGACTCGATTAATATCTCGGTAATCAACACAAACTCTGATAGTGCCCTGTTTCTTATCTAAGGGGACAATGTTGGAGACCCATTTTGTGAGGGGAATCAGGTAAATGAAGCCCGCGTTCAGAAGTTTTTCAACTTCTGCTTTAATGGCAGCGGCTTTGCGAGGATCCACCGGGCGTAGGTGTTGGTACACGTGTTTCGCACCAGGATAGGTAGGAATCTCGTGCACTACTATGCTAGGATCAATCCCGAGAATTTCCTCATAGGACTAGGCGAACACATCTTTGAATTCTCGAAAAAGATCAGTATAAACTTGTATCTCATCAGGAGAACAAGTCACTCCCACGTGTATGTTCTCAACTATCCCCGGTTTAACGGAGATGTCGATTGGAATGGTTTGATTAATGTTTCTCAGGTTTCCCTCTGAAAGCACCTCATGTGTCAATATGGGCGTCTAGAGAGGTGGAGTGGGAACCTAAGATGCAAAACACTCTAGACAATCAGACATTTCCCCCAAGCTAGGCATGAATGAGGAACGATGATGTCCATCGCTCCAAGGTAGCTCCTCAAGAGAAATTGTTTCAACAATGGCTTCATCAGAAGGGAAAATCTCTTTAAGAGGATTAGGCGAGTCGGCCTCGCCAAGCCAGGGGGATTGAGAATAGATGTCTAAAGCCATGCTCGAAGGAGCATGGTGAGGAGGGAGAGGATCAGATGCGGCGACGATTTCACAATAGTTAATCTCTACCGGAGTTAAGGGCATCGATTCTCTAAACTCAGTCACCTGCTCAGGCGAAGGGATGAGCCATGGGTCGTCAGACCTAGATATCATATTAACTTGAGCGGTGTGCGGTGGTGGTGCGGGAAAAATACCCATGAGGACGGGGTCCTTGAAGAGACCGGGTCCTACACTGTCAAGGGGATTTGGGATCCGATCCACGTACGGAACGTTGTTCTCGGAGGTGCAGGTGAAGAAAGACAACTAATCCACCGTAAGGATTTTTCCCTCGTGAGGGAACTTAAGAAGTCGAAAGAGGGTGGATGGCACGCATAACATGGTGTGAGTCAAACTGCGGTCGAGAAGTATATTGTATTTAAGCTTGGCGTCAACTACTTCTACTTCTACGTTGACTGTATTCCCCTGTAAAGTAATCGGTAAACTCTCGAGAACACCCAGGGGTTTGAATTCCTGACCATCGAATGCCTCTAGGGCATTGGGAGATGATGAAAGGGCCAGAGAGCCAATGGCCTTCCAGTAAGCAGACGACATGACATAGGTAGAGGCACCTTCATCCACAACGGCCCTATGGATGTTATGACCGTTGATCCCGACTTGAATAACAAGAGCGATCTGATGTGGAAGTCGGGGGGTAAAGTTCTCTAAGTCGAAGGTGAGAAGATTAGAATCAGTGGGATCGATCCCACCGATTGCAGACAACAAATCTTTCCGTTGTGACGGGAAACTTTGAAGAACTTCTAATGCAGACATGGAAGAAGGTGCCTATGCCAGATCCTCAACAATACTGTAGTGCTGAGTGGCACGGGCATTTGGGTTATAGGAAGACCTTCGTAGAACACCTTTAGAAGGTGGCCTCACAACAGGTTCAGCAGTAGGCTTCTCAATCTCCAACGGACCGGAGACAGGTGGGGGAGGTGGACCGTTCACAACTGCCTTCCCAGCTGCCTGACGCGATTCGTTGTAATCCTTCGAACGCGTAGCAATAGAGATAGGTGCAGCACCATTCATCATAAAGACCTGGGACCCAAATGGTGCAGATGGTGAAGGTTGTTCAACCATCTGGGTCTGCTGAGACGGGAACGGTTCTTTAAGAACTGCTGGAGTCCCTTTGGAGCCTTTTAGAAGTTTACTAACCTCATATCGTCGTGGAAAATCCTTGGTGTAATGATCTCCTTCACAGATAAGGCAGGGGTACTTAGGTTTACGTTGGGAACCGTCCTCGGTACAAGGTTTGGACTTTGGCTTTAGGGCGTCGGATTTAGATTTTCCTTTGCCCTTCTTTTTCCCTTTGGAGGCATTTTCCATAGGATTAGCCTGAACGGCGTTAACCTCTACAGTTTTTCCAGAAACGGGAGGGGTAGGAGGAGAAGAATTATTGGATGAGTTGGACTTCTGCTTCCCATTCGAATATTTTTTCGAATTCTGAGACACGGAACTAATAACACCATCCACCGCCAGGGTAGGTGGAGCTTTAGAGGTTCCAGACCGTGGAGCATCAGGAAAAATATCATAAAGCGTGCCAGACTGAGAGTATACCAGATCCAGATATTGGGCACGTGCTATGGCTTGTTCTTCAGTCACACACGCTCCCATAGCAATATATTGGGAAATTTTGTTAACAAAGGAGGTGGTGAACCAATGAGTTAGTGTCTGATCAGGTATATGGAACTTGATTAGTCTACGATGACGTCGCCACTCATGAATGTGATCAGAAATGTGGGTGGCTTTGTCCTGCTTCAAAGAAGTCAGGAGGTGCGTCCCGGCTTCGTAGCGAACCGGTAACTGAAAGTGAGTCAGAAAAGCCATGGCTAACGTATTGAAATCTTGAAAGATGCCACGGGATAATTCAATATACCATTTAGTGGCAACACCAGTCAAAGTGCGTTGGAAGAGGCGTAGACGAATTGAATCATCCACCCAAGAGTTGGACAAACACCAAAGATGGTAATTCATCACATGAGCTTGGGGGTCCTCCCCAACTTTACCCTCAAACTTGGGGCAATCACCGGGTACCTTGGTAGGAACCGGAGGCCAATAAGGATTGTGCAGAATTGGATCATTAGTTAATTTCGAAACATCCGGTAATTCCAAGGTAGCCAGGAACGACAATGGCGGATTGGACGGCATGCCTGGCCCTCAATAAGGACCAGTACCTGTACTCCACGCTAGTTGAGAATATCCTTGCCCCCAGGGGTTCTGTCCAGCAGGATCTTGACCGTAGGGGGTATAGGGTGTATAACCAGCCTGATTCGGTTCCTGGTAACCAGTGTACGGGGCTTGATAACCAGAGTATGGACCCTGATTGTTAGTCGGCCCTGTTTGAGCAGTCTGCAAAATTGGCTGCTGAGTGTAGGTATAGCCGGGTTGTTGAGAGTAATAGTTAGAACCTTGGGGCTAGCTATAATTCGGTCAGTATTGACCATGAGAATAGTAACCGCCTTGAGGTTGAGTGGGATGCTGATAGGTGGGACCCTGCTGAGCCTGATAATTAGGGTGCAGCGGTTGATTTGGCTGCGGCATTGAATAAGTCGTCTATTGGGCAGGGTTGACAGGATGTGCAGGCTGGCCTGGCTGAACAGGCTGACCTGGCTGAGCGGGCTGCCCTGGTTGAACAGGTTGACCCAGATAAACAGGTTGTGCCGGTTGTGTAGGTTGTCCTGGCTGTTGAGGAGCACCAGGTTGTGCCGGATGGGCCGGTTGGCCCGGTGGAGGGACACCAGGTTGTGCCGGATTGGCCGGTTGGCCTGGTGGCGGGATACCAGGTTGTACCGAATGGGTCGGTTGGCCTAGTAGCGGAATGGAGCCAGGTGGTTGTTGATAACTGGTTTGACCCGCAACAAGACCATAAGATGGTCCTGGCTGATGTGCGACGTTGGGACCAAAAGGATACTGTGGTTGCATAGGTTGAGAAGGTTGGACTTACCCCCCAGGTCCATATACCGGTCCAGGTTGGTACCCCGGTTGTCCTGTGAGTCCGTGAGGTTGCCCAGGTGGGACTCCAGGGAGAGGCTGCATGAGTTGACCTGAAGGGTTGTAATAGTGTCCTTGCAGACCGTATAATAGCCCTTGCTGGCCCGGAGGGTAGCCCTGTATAGGCTATCCCTGCGGGTCATAAGGATAGCCAAGCTGGCCCGAAGGTTGTTCTTGCGAGTTATAAGGTTGTCCAGCCTAGTTATATGGTAAACCCTGAGCATGAAGTTGAGCTTCAGGAGCAGGTAAATGTAAAGGGTTCCCATGCTCATCGTACTGATATGGAAAAACGTACACGGGTGTACCATCCTGTGCATAATGCGAAAAATACGAGCGGTTGGGATCTTGAGAGGACTGTCCGACCTCGGGGTTCGATTGTTGTAGGGACAATCGATACTCCTTCGGAGAGATGTTCTCCGGCATAGCAGATGCTATATAGACGTTTCGGGAAGCGATGTGGTCCTTACGGACTGAGTGGTAACAGCAGGTGCAGATGCGGCCACACAGACAGTGGGCCTGACGGGTACAGAAGTGACCTGAGGGGATGACGTAATGGGTGTCTTAGGAGACATCCCCAAAGAAGGAATGATTGGCCTCGTAGAAGGAGCTGACACCCCCATGGAGGCAGCGGCGGCAATAATCTGACCCAAGGATCTATACCCAGCTGGTAATGAGGGACCGGGTGATGACATAACAGATGGTTCAGGGTTGTCTTCTGGAAATAACTGTCGAGGGAATAACTGGTAATCTTCACCAGACGTGGGGATTTCCTTGCTAGGAAAATCACTCATATTTGAACCTACCACTATATCTCATAACAGACGGCGAGGACTAGGAGGAATAACAACAGCTAAAAAAGGCGAACCCGATGTAAGAGAAGAGAAATGATCCCCTACTCCCAATCCAGACCAAGGGTTGGAAAAGGGCCAATTGAACTCAACTGTTCCCCCAAAGGGAAGCTCAGACAGAACCGGTCCCCCGTCAGGAAACTCGGAAACGATGGGCTGCTGAGGTTCAGCAGAGGATTGAGAAACCTCTGACGAATTGTCTGTATATGGACTACCAATAGAAGAAACAGAAGGTTCCGCCACTGTGACAAAATGACGAAAGATCAAGCACAACACACACGAGCTGAAAAAGAGTCAAGACACACAATCAAACAGCCAACAAGCAAAACTCTAACAGGGTGTGTGATCGCGAGTGATTTATTTTACCACATTGAAACTTAGAAACTTCACCGTTTCATGTTTTAAGAGTCGAGAAACGGATGAAAGGTGACTCTATCTCTTTCAGTTTTGAAGCAAGCGTGAAAGGACAAGCGCTTGGTGATCCTTTCAAATTTAAAGAGTCAGAAAAGATCAAATGACTACTCCGGAATACTAGGCAAAGGGTGTATCAAATAACCGTGAACTGCAATATACACCTTGGTTTCAAAATGAAAGAGAAATCAACCAAAGACTTAACATACGTGCAGGAAATCTCTCTGAATGCTGTGTCCGGTGTATCACGGGTATAGGTGGCAGACTCGGCTTCCTATGGATAAAGGATAGAAACCTAGTGGGGTCTCCCTTTATATACTCAACGGTACGGGGAGCACAAGTCCGTACTAGTGTTGTCTAAAGCCAAGAGGCGAACGAAAGCTACTAGGTTTTAAGACGTCGGAACACGTCTCTAGCCTAAACCACTAAATGTTGCGTTAATGTTTCAATGCTGCCTTAGTGTAAATTGAATAAATTTTAATGTTTATCTTCAATTACGTTTCAATTTTCAGGCCCTAGCGAGTGTTATTTTCTGAAATCTCCTAAATGCACACTATATGCCACAATATATCATTTCATTCGATGAAAGCTAATTATGAGAGAGTTGAGAGCTTTTTCACAGAAACAAAATGATCAGAAAACAACCAATATGGTCTCTAATTCAACTAATGGAAACCAAAAACTTTTCTCTCAAAGTCACTAATCACTAATAACACCGAAAATATTTTAATTTGCACTAACTAATCAAAAGCAAAAGAGATTTTTTTTTTTGTATTTTCAATGTTTAAGAGCGACGTGCACTAAACAAAATGAAAACTAATGAAGAGCAATTTGAGATGCGATAGTAAAAGAGCAAAGATAAGCAAATTCACTCAATGACAAACACGCAATCAAACCTCAAATTGACAAAACAGTCCCTCAAAACCAAAAGAATCCCAAAGACTCAAATGGACCATGTAATCTAGGCCCGAAGCGAGACAAAACGAAATTCGAATGAAGAATAAATCAATCACTCAAACAACGCAATGAAACGATAGACGATCACCAAACGAATGTAAAGAAGCAATCACAAGGTCGACTGAACTGATAAAAACCAAAAACTTCCAAGGGAGGCTCGACACACAATAGCACTTAGATGCCCTAGGGCTAGGATGCAAAATCGATGGAAATGGGCAAACAACCTAAGGATGGAGGTCACAGTCAGTCAAACAAGGCTCCAGAACACTCAAGCAGTCGAGAAAATAAGAGCAAACACACTGATCAAGCTCAGGAAGCTCAGAACAGAGAAAACCCTAGTACCTCACAGGATTGGCGCGACTGTGAGGCTGAAACTAGCGCCAGAAATGAATTGGCACGGGTAATACACAAGCAACCTGCGCCAATGGGCGCGACTGTCACACTGAAAAGCGCACCAGCCGAGTTTGCTATGAAAAAAAAAAAAAGCACTCCAACAAGCAGACCAGTGATGATCAAGCTAACCAAAAGCCAAAATCACAAAAAGAGCCAGCCAAAAGAGCCGATCAAGCAAGCAGAATCGAGAAACAACCGAAAATACAAGACAATACTCCAAGTGTTCAGTTCATAAACTAAACCGGAGATTGACTGAAGTAGCTTTGATCTACTCCGCTAATGCAGAGCAATAGCGTTTCGAAGGCTATTTGGCTAACTTCAGGCTCCGTCTGTAGCTTACAAAGCAAAAAAACAACAAGCTAGACGATCCCCAGCGGAGTCGCCAAATTGTTGTGGAGGTAAATCCCCTCTGCAGATAGAGGTGATCCCTACTAGCCCAGATCAGGTCTAGCAACAATCGTTCACGCTATAGTGCAGGTTCCTAATTGCAAATAAACCAACTAGCAATGAAGGCTTACCTGGAATCCAATGCTGTCGCTCGTAGAGAAAGTAGCGCTCCCGTTCCTTAGCTTCGACAGATCACAATCCTCACGATCTCCGTGATCGGACACTTGCACACGCAAGAAACAA